>CAXAMN010005581.1:186840-249347 GCA_963970005.1 Durusdinium trenchii | reverse complement strand
ATCACAACATGACCGGGACACCTTCAAAACATGACCGGGACACCATCACAACATGACCGGGACATCATCACATGCCTGGGACACAATCACAACATGACCGGGACACCATCAAAACATGACCGGGACACCATCAAAACAGGACCGGGACACCATCACAACATGACTGGGTCACAATCAAAACAGGATCGGGACACCATCAAAACATGACCGGGACACCATCAAAACATGACCGGGACACCATCACAACATGACCGGGACACTATCACAACATGACCGGGACACCGTCACATGACCCGGACACCATCAAAACATAACCGGCACACCGCCAAAACATGACCAGGACACCGTCACAACAGGACCGGGACACCATCAAAACATGACCGGGACACCGTCACAACACGACCGGGACACCATCAAAACATGACCAGGACACCATCGCAACATGACCGGGACACCATCGCATGCCTGGGACACAATCACAACATGACCGGGACACCTTCAAAACATGACCGGGACACCATCACAACATGACCGGGACATCATCACATGCCTGGGACACAATCACAACATGACCGGGACACCATCAAAACATGACCGGGACACCATCAAAACAGGACCGGGACACCATCACAACATGACCGCGCCACCATCACATGACCGCGCCACCATCACATGATCGGGACACCATCAAAACATGACCGGGACACCATCACAACATGACCGGGACGCCATCAAAACATGACCGGGACACCATCAAAACAGGACCGGGACACCATCACAACATGACTGGGACACAATCAATACATGACCGGGACGCTATCACATGACCGGGACACCATCACATGATCGGGACACCATCAAAACATGACCGGGACACCGTCACAACACGACCGGAACACCATCAAAACATAACTGGGACACAATTAAAACATGATCGAGACACCATCAAAACATGACCGGGACACCATCAAAACAGGACTGGGACACCATCACAACATGACTGGGTCACAATCAAAACATGATCGGGACACCATCAAAACATGACCGGGACACCAGCATCACATGACCCGGACGCCATCAAAACATGACCGGGACACTATCCGCCCACCAGCTCTGACGGTGACCCGACGGCGCCCGTCCGCCTATTAGTTTTGCAAGACCCCATAGCATGGCTATTGGGGAATTATCCAAAAAGAAGAAAAAGGGTAAGGGCCCTTGAATTGAACGGGGTGTTATTGGGCCCTTACCTTTTTCTTTTCCTTTTATTTTTTTCTCATACTTTACTCTCTGCGCTTCGCACTTCGAATCCCGAGGTAGTGATGCGGCACGGAGACAGGCGACGGGATCGACGGGACCGAGGGCCAACTCATCTGCAAGAGCCAATGAGTCGCTCCATCATCTCGCAGGCGGCCGAAAGAAAAGCAGAAGTTCAAGACGCGTCAGGAGGTCTTTTTGAAGTACTTCAAGAACAAAAGCGACACCGAGGAGGGACCCGGAACAGCCTTTTCGACCGTGCGAAGGGTCGAAAACGACATCCTTAGTTACTTACTCCACTTGCTTTTTGCTCTATCCTTTTTTTTGCGGACTTACTAGCATAAACTACTCGCCGGGTTCGTTACCGGTTGACTTTTTCCAGATAGCGAGAGCTATTGGGGTTCTTACTTCAAGAATGTGAGGAGGTGCCTGTGTGCGCGTTGGAGCTTGGGTGCTGGTGCCACTGCAGGGTGCCGCTGTCAGATGTAATTCTAATTAATCCTGACCACCTAACGAAATGAAATAATTATCGATAAGAGAACATAATAGAAATAGATTCATGACAAAATAAGAAATCGACGGTTAAAAGCTATCATCAATTCATTGACGTCATGGACATAATATAGAGAAAAAACAAACAACATAATAAGATGGAAAGACCAAAAGATGCAAGCCACGTCATATGTGGAATAGAGAATCAATTTGTATGTTTCCTCTGCATCTTTTTGGTTAATAGGTTAGCCACACTCATATTTTGTCAGAAAGTTGAATCGAGAATGACAACCATAACTTCGTCCATTACTAATAACCGCTCACTTTTATGAATGGGCTTCTTATTCTATATCTTCTACAGATTATATCCCTTTATCCTAAATAGCTACTTCTCCGAAAATAAGTTGAGGGTATAATGTATTTGGAAAATGAAGGTTTAACTTATTGAATCAAGAACCTGCTATCATTTGTATCAGCTACTTATTTCTATTTTATGTTCTTGGGCTCCACATTCTCTCTCTTTAAAGGTGAGCGTCTACCGTCTATCTTTCCCTTTTCTTTTGGCCTGAAGGACACCAAGAACCAGCAAAGATATTTTCATTTATATATTATTAGTAACAGCAACTCATTGTTCTCTCTTATCTTCATTCATTGGTGCACATTAATCACCTTGTGATCGTGTGCGCTTTGGAGCTTGCGTGCTGGTGCCGCTCAAGGGGGCTGGTTCCGTTGGTGCTGGCGCCGCTGCATCCGCTGCGCTTGGTGCCGCTGCAGGGTGTGGTTGCCGTGTGCGCTTGGAAGCTTGGGTGCTGGTGCTTGGGTGCTGGTGCCGCTGCGCTTGGGAGCTTGGGCGGCGCCGCTGCTGGCCTCCACCTAGTAGCTTCTTGTTCTTGGAAGGAATGGCCTCCAACCTAATATCGATGGCCTCCACCTAGTAGCTTCTTGTTCCTAGCGATGGCCTCCACATAGTAGCTTCTTGTTTCTAGTGCAACTGCCTCCAACATGATAGCGATGGCCTCCACCTAGTAACTTTTGTTCCTGGTACTAATGGCCCCAACCTACTAGCAATGGCCAGTAGCTATTGGGGTTTCTACTTCAAGCATAGGAAGGGCTGCGTGTGTGCGTTTTCGAGCCTTGGTGCTGCGCTGCAGGGTGCTGCTGTTGTTCCAGTGTAGGAAGTGCTCCCACAGCTCCACCCCATGTTAATCAGACTAATCGATAACATCCAGCATCGATGACAGTGTAATGAAATCGATGACATTGTCGTGAAACTGCAGATTACAAATTTGATGAATTCGATGACAATGTTCTCCACCAAGATGCCAGAAAAAGGCAAATGGACCAAAACGTGGGCCGGTAACGAAGCCGACAGCATAAACTGGCATCGATAAGCTGTACCTCCTACTTCATAAGCCAATAGCGGCAGAGAAGAACCGCCTCCAGGTGAAGCTGAAGACACCTGAAGAGCTGGAACAGTTAAAAGATGCGCTGTTGCAGCTCGGCAGTGCTTTTTGACTCACCCTTTGGTTGTGCACTGGTTTCCAGACGGAAACTGACTATTGGCATGACAGAGGTATGACTTGCATCATTTGTTTGTGTCAGGAAGACCATGAAGAGTATTTCAGATTCAATGTCCCACATGCGCAGTGACATCAAGGAGCGTCCAGGCGAATGCGTGCAATGGCGAATGATCGCAAGCAATCTGCAATGACCGAGCTGTCGATTGCGTCCAGGTGCAGGGTGCTGTAGCTCTTGGGCGTGGATCCACAACTATTTCTGGCCAGTTGAGAAAGGTGGGAGCCTGGTTTTGAGTTTTAGGGAATTGCAGCGTGCTATGAGGTGAGTCTGCTAGGTCACTAGGTCACCAGGGTTGCTGATCATGGTTTTCCACCTGGAACTTCTGCAGTCGATGATGAGCAGCTGAATTTGAAAGAGTTGGAGCTCCTTAGCTGCCATTGAGGAGTGGAGTGCCATCAGGTGTTTGACTGGTATACTCCGTGAGGTCAGACTTCAACAACTTGGAACTGATGATTCCGGTCCTTTCCATGCAGGCCGAACAACGTCGAATTCAGGGCTTATCGTTTTTCCTTCGCCCCTCAGGAACGGTTCTCTGGCTTTGAGAGAAAGATTCAGATTAAGGACTGGGACGGAACGCCATGCGTTTTAGAAGAAAAGATGCAAGAACTTGCAGCCACAGTGTGGCATTTGCAGCCGCAGGCAACGAAGTTCAAGGGGAACAAGGAGAGCCGTGTGACAATTGACGTAAAGAAGCAGACAAATCCAGACTTTTCGAGGTGCGGGAAGTCCAGGTCATCGTCAAGTGGGGTGGTGAGTTGACGGTCCGGAGTCCCAAGGAGCCATCGGAAACGATAGCACTGCAAGTGGGTTGGAGGCCGCTATTAGGAGCAAGGACGCTACTAGGGGCTCCTGGCCTTACTACTAGGAACAAGAAGCTACTAGGGGCTCCTGGCATCGCTACTAAGAGCAAGGACGCAAGTAGGTTGGAGGCCGCTATTGGCACTGGGCTCGCTATTAGCCATCGCTCAGGTTGGAGGTCTGCAGCGCGCGGAATCTCTCGGCCGGATGTTACGCGCCCCGAAGCAATATGCAAGACTATTGACCATGTGGCGATGGGTAAAAAACGAAACAAGATGTTGCAAGGGAAAGTGCAAGGGAAAGGAAACCGCTGCTATTTTTCCCTTTCCTTCATGTTTTGGCTTGAGGAGAGCAGCTCTACTTTGAGGACCCTGCGGGCCTGCTGCGCCTGCACTCTTCTTTTCGGCATGATTTCAAGATGCTGGGCGTAAGGAGAAAGAGTCGGGTGGTCTGAGAGGGCTCATCAGCTTCTCCATTGCCTCTCCTTTGCTCTAAGGATCTACTCTTCTCAGGAGGGGCGATGCCTTATCACCGCTGCAGCCTTTACCAAGGGCTTTCTGGCGCCTCAGCGACACAAGTGAAAGAACCAACTATGGCCTCAACACGGCAAGCACTGCAAGGAGCTGGACGGAGATATCATCCCCATCTTGGTGAGCCTGGTACACTCGGAAGGTCAGGGTACTGAGAAAGAAAAACTGAAGTGATCGACCCTGACTAAGAAGCTGTTGGCATCTGCTGCCCTCTCTAGTTTCTTTTTTGTTTGAAACCGAGGTTATGGCCAGGCTGTCCTTGATGAGCCGATCCCAAAGAAGGCCTCCTTTTGAGCAGAGGGACATTTCAATACCATGCCTTTGAAAAACAACTGAAGGGAAGGGATGGGAAAGGGAAAGGGAAAGGGAACGAAAGGGAAAAAGAGGAAGGTCTAAAGAAAGCAGGTCTAAAGAAGGAGAAACAAAACGAGTTTTCACTTCTTTTTGCATGCAGGTTCGGACCAGCGTCAAGGAACAGATCGAGGATATCGTGACAACAGATCAGGAATCATTTGGAACGACTTGCAATTGTCTATGATTGAAGAACTAAACCGTTGCTCACAAAAACATGTTGTTTGTGTGTGTGTGTGTGTCTTGCAAGATCTGACACCAAAAGACATGGCCACTGAGCAGTTCTTAGCATTGCTGCTAGACTCCTCCAGGACATGTCAGAGCAGATGATTGCCAGAAGATGTCCTCCCACCAGCCTTGCACTGCGCAGCTGTGTAGAGAAGATCGGAAATCCGTTGAAGCTTTTGTGCCTCAGATGCGTGATAGATGATGGCATCATGATGCTTGGACTTTCTCGATGTAACGATGAGGTATCGCATCAAGGAGTTGGCTGAGGATCTGGGACGGCGGCAGGTGGAGAGGTCGAGGGAGAGAGGTCAAGAGAGTTGGAGGGCAGAGAGATCGCCGTAAACGAAGTCAGAAATCTGGAGAAGCGCTTTTGGCGCCTCTTTTGCAGAAGATCTGTTTTCCAAAAGCATCTGAGAACAAAAGCCCTGCAAGCTACTCCCACTTACTAAGTACGCAGCAGATGTATATATAAGGAGGAGTTGCTCCTGTTTCTGTTTTGAGTTTCTCTCTTCTTTGCTATGATCGACCCATATCGACCCTGAGTGCGTCAGGGCAAGGAACGGCTCATCGACTCAATTCCGTGCTTCTCGCGCGAGGAGTACATCCTCTCAATTTCAGCTGCAATGAAAAGATGTGAGCAACGGAGCCTCTTGTATGAACATGACGAGTGAAGTAAGTCGCTGCAGAGACACACACTTATAGAAATGCGTACTGACTTGACAGCGGTGCCACACGCCAGCCTAAGTGAAAACCTAAGAAAACCAGGACAGGTAAAAGTACGGTGTTCCAAACCACTTCAAAGCCTGCGTGGCCTCCAACTCCAAATCGACAAATCCAAAGCGACAATGCACATCTGCCGATGAGGAACCGATGCAAAGGCTGGACGTCTTGTTCTAGCTACAAGCAGGGCCCACGATAAAATTTCTCAGGTAAAACTGCACGTACGTTTACACGAACCCCAAAGGAGGTCTTCGTTGGCCACCGCTCCTCTGGGACCCGGTGGCCCCCTGCTGTCACGGAAAAGGAAAAGAAACCATTCCGACTGGAACCTTGTGAATCCAGGGGGGACACACACACACTCACTCAGGTCTTAACCCCGATCTACTAGTATCAGAGTATCAACATGTCAAACAAGCACAAAGCATAACGAAAGTTTCAATCCTCATCACACCAACAAACAAGGGTCAACAGATCGAGTTACAAATCGCCAATATTACGATGTACTACCACAAGATCTTCCCTTAATATAGAAGTGCAAGAAATCACAAACACGTGCAATCAACTCATGGCAGAAGGTGTAACACCCCCAAAAAGATGCAACAACATCCAGAACGTAGAAAGATTACTTTTCAGCTTAAAACCATCAACAACACCGTGTTTAATGGTGTTTTCTTATGCACCTTTCCCAAACCCTGGTTTTTAGTTTTTTTTCAAGAACAAAAGACACAACTGCAGTTGAGCCAACACCACTGTGTTTATGCCTTGTTTTCTTGAACATACAAGTGTCATCATGCATAAGACTCTTTCTTTCCCAAGTGATTCCTTTCCACAAATTTCCTCCTTGAGAAGCGTTTCAGTGAAAAACATCACCCTGCAAAAAGATTACTCCTATGTGAATGCCTTCTCCTCCATATAGGACCGTGTTGTCCTTTGGAAGGGCATCACATTTTGTGTTATTTCACATAATTTTATCCTTTGCACACGTTTTGCTTTATGAAACTCATCATCCTACATATGTAAGTGCGCAACCCTGAGCAAAAGACACCCCCCTTCATTCATGTTTGTGGATATGCTTGTTTGTAGGAGCTCAAGCAAGTTGTTTTGACCCATCCTTGTATGAATGGTTCAATGGTTCTCATCCTTTGTAATGTTTTCTGACATTGACATAGCGCACATTGACAAAGGCAAGTATGGTGCTTCGTGCCCTTTGCAGACCAAACCTAGGCAAACATGCATTCTTAAAACACATGGAAGTATCTACTGTACAGTCTTTAAAGAGGTACTGGTTATTCTTTGTAGTTTTTCATCCTGACAGAATATTATCTTTTTAAAAAAGGTCTTCCTTGTTGCAAGATTTATCATTTGTTCAACCAACCTTCATGCTCCTGAAAGCCCCTTCTCTAACAAGCATTGTACTGTTTCCTTTTGTAACTTTCTCCTGTTATCCCAAACTTTCAATCATTGTAGGGGCAAAGCATCCTTGAGTACGAGAGCTTGATTCCAATGAAGAGTAATCATAATTCGTCAAAGTCTGGTCCTTTCCCAGTCTCTCCCAGCATCACTAGCTGCTTCACAGATTCACAAATCTGACCGTGTCCAGACTTGTTCTGCTTGCCACACAAACAAACAAGCATGGGAGATAGGATTTGAACTCTAGTGGTGCAAGAGATGTGGGATTGAATGTATTGAGTACACAGCTCTCCCTTGTCAAGCGGTGCTTCTCAGCAACTGGGGTGAAATGGCTGAGATTTTGATCCTGAAGACGAAGCTCATGATGATGCTGTTCATTTGTCAGATATGCGAGGTTCGGTACCAGTGACTTGGATGACAGATCCTCTCCGACCTCTTACGGATTCGATGCCGATTCGATGAGGACCCAATGATTCCGTTTGATCTGGAAGAATCCTCCAAGCGGATGTATCTGCATTTGCGCCGAAAAGAGAACCTTGGCGCAAAATGCAGATGTTTTTACAGCGCCATGTATTGCTCGTATGTATCATGCGGAACGGTGCCGTCGTGTTTGACGCCTAAATTACATTTGAGGAATCGGTGGAAGAAGCTCTACAGCGGGCTACTTGTCAGTCTGAAGAAGCTTAAGCGAAAACAAAGCTAACAGCACCGATGATGGTTGTTTGCATCTTCCGAGGTTTGTGCGCAAGGACAAGCGCGGTTTTTGTGCACCAGATTGTGATCAGTGGCGCGCCTTGTTGCTACCCTGTCGTCTTTTTGTACGTCCGGTTGCACCTTGCAGAGGACAAAAAGGGCAAGAGCATGTTCGACACCAGCAAGATCCCGGATATTTGGGACAACCTTTACTATGATCTCATCACCCACAGGCTTGTCCCATGCCTTCAAAAAGTCATCATGTACGTCTCTGCTTGAGACACGCCAGGAACTACTTGGGTGCCGAGTCGGTCGAAATCGCAGAGAAGATGGTAGGCAACCTGACTTGGTTAGCCGATCCTTGAAACCTTCGCAAGAGGGGAACCATTGCGTTTTTTTTTGCGCTCATGAGATTCTGATGTGTACTCGTCGGTTTAGGTTTGGTTGAACCGCTGGCGGCAGCTTGGTGAAACCCAAGACACATCACATGTTTTGTTTCACATCTATTTGATCCAAGGAATGGATAGCTGACTCTGAGCAGCTTGGATTGAGAGAGGACACATAGGAAACTTGGTTTTGGTGTTCTCTTGGTTTTAAAAGAACATTGGATTTTTCTGGTTGTGGGATCTACTGTAGGTATGGAATCACAGAGGAGGAGAAGGTTCGCATTGGCATGGCTGTGAGTTGGAGATTGATTGGAAAGTGCCTCCAAGAACTCGAGTGTCTTGGCAAAGCCAACGCCAAAGCCTTTGCTTTGAAGTCCAGTAGCGAAGTGACATTGTGGTTTCTCCTCCTTTTGACGGGTTTCTTGTGTTGGCACATATCCAGTGTAAGCCAAGCTCACTGCAGTAAATGACATCAGCCTTGGTCGGCCCTTTTTGAGGCATTGCAATGCAGACTGCAAACCCGGGCTGCCTTTGGACAAGCCCGGCTTTGCACGTGTCTTGGCGATAGACCTCGGTGAATCATTGAAGCGTTTAAGAAACCATTTCTCCATTTGTCTCAAACAAGTATATACTCTTGGTATTCTTGCTGGAAGGTGAGGGAAGTTCCTCTCACATGCGACTCAAGTCACCAAACCAGCAATGGAAGATGTTTGATCAAGCTGTCCTGCTCATTCATGACACTTCCACACACATGTTTAAAACCCAACTGCTTTTGCACAGACCTGACAGGGCGCATGCTGAGTCGAGTAATTTCCAACCCTCCTGGTGGCGGCGGGCTCCTCGAGGAATCTGGAAGTCGTTTTGCTTTGGACATACAAGTCATTGTCCTTTTGACGACCGACAACACCAGAATTTCGCGAATTTTGTGTAGATCTTCATCCAGTGTCATTGCCACATGTCATCCAGGAGCCGATTCGCAGCACCTCTCCAACCACACCAAAGAGAGAGTCGTGCGGCAGTGATGGGGGGAGCGGATACGTGACTGGCGGTTTTCATTTCAGACAGGAACCGAGTTGCTTCATGTTGCTTTGAATCTATGGAGGGAAGAAACATGGAAAAGACAGAAAGAAGTAGAAAAACTCTCCTGGATTCTAGAGCTCTTCAGACTGCAGGAAAACAAACAAAAACGTCTAAAGCTTTATTCGTTTCCCCAAAACAGCCCGTTTCACTCTATCGTTCAGGATTCTGCTCCTGGAAGAAACCGAGCACTTCTAGGCTTTTGTTGCTTGCCAGGCTACTTAAGCCACTAGCTTCGCTGGCTTCTGGTCGGCCTACCTGCAAAGAAGGAAAACACGATCATGAGAAACAGAAACAAGGCCCTAAGGGATGCAACGATGGCCCCTAAGGGATTGCTTTCCCTTTTGACAAATTGGATTGTACACTGGCCAAACTGGGAAATCAAGGCATCGCCGAGAGAGCCTGGCGGACGGTGGTGGGAAAGAATGGCGCCTTGGTTTGGTTTGCGACGGCTCCTTTAACTTGGGGTCTTATTTTTGCAGATCTTTACGATAGCCAATGAGTTGGACACCAGCTTGGAGCATGCATCCTCAAGTCCGAATGACAGGCGAGAAATGGCCGCTTCCTCCATCGCAAGCTCAAAGCCGAACTCTCCTCCACCGGCGGACATCGTACCAAGCTCAGACACCTGCCTCTGAGAACAAGCATTAACGGGGCAATGCAATACTGTAGCCCCGAATCCTTTGGAGCGCTGGGGGCCGGCTGGGGTCAAGCTAATCCATGCGTTTTGAGTGTTTGGACCTTGGCTTCAGCTTTCGATAGCACGCCATGGCAAGACGGCAGTTCAGGAGGAATGGGAATGGGAGGACAGCAGATGGAACACCGGAGGAATAGAAGTAGTTCGTCCAACGTCGAACCTCAGCGATCCAGGGCCCTGAGAAGAAAGAACCCATCCAAAGACTGAGCTGCCAGCTGAGAAACGGAGGAGAGTGGCCAAGCTCGACTCAGGCTCAGGCTCACAACCAAACGCTGCAAGAGAAGCTTCCATGGGATCGAATTGGAATGGACCTGAAGAGTGTGGGCCCGAAGCAGGCGAAGCAGGCTGTACACAATTTTCTGGCTCGGTACAATTGCAGACCTGTGAACAAGATGTGGATTATTCCTCACATGGCCATCCCGTGGCGGCTTTGTGGCGGCATTGCATGTACCTGCTGGAATGACAAAGTCTATGAAGGAGAAGAACGTGAGGACGAAAAGGAAGCAGACAAATCTGCAGCTGAAGCCTTCATCAGCGATCCAGAAGTGATCGCGGCTGCCAAACGGTTGCCTCCTCCCTGTCGCCGGTTTCATAGAAAGTGCAATTAGGAAACAAGTGATCAGGAACCATGAAAGCCCATGTTATGAGACAACTTTTGAGAAGGCTCACCAATACTACCTCTCTTACAGAGAGAAAGGCTGCGACAACCTGCACCTGCTTTGGTCTGGGAATGGCTGAGTGAAAAAGGGCGGTGCTTTCAGTTTGGCCATCAGTGACATCGACGATAGCCAGGAGTGACCTGCCAAAGAGTTTGGAAATTGAGACAGGTTGCTGAATCTTCTAGCAACATGACATTGAGCAGACATGTACTTCAAAGCCATTGATTGTGACCTAACAAAAAAGCAATGGCCGCCTCCAACCTAATAGCAATGGCCTCCAACCATCTCAAATCTGATGTTTTTTCAAAGGCATCGATTGTAACCCTCTGAAGGCACAGATGCCGGTCGAGGAAGGAGAAATCTCGGTCATGTCAGTACCTTCGGAGATGCTCGGCAAACTCAGTAGCTTCAGAGGCGTGCTCAAACATGCTGGTTCTTCATTTTGATCTTCAACATCTATTTGTCTGAGGAAATCTGAAGTTGACTTCACCTCGCAACTCGAATCAAAACAGAATGGGCAATCCGTCTTGGAGTCGACGAGACCAAGTCACGTAGTTGGTTCAGTGGAGCGTGTTTTTTTTGTGGTTGAGGAAGTCTCTGAAGCGCTTGACGCCGGAGATGAGACAAAACATCACCAGATCTTTGCGTGATGACTCAGACTGGCATCCGCAAGTGCAACAGGAGGCTCCAGTTAATGGACGGAATCAGCATGAATGAGCAGGAACTGTGAGGGTTCTGGCTCTGAAACCTACATTTGAGTCCGGCAGGCTGTGGCAGTGCATCTTTTTTATCATTTGACATGCCACAATGTTACTTCATATTACTTCAAGGGCTTGCAACTGACGTTTTGGAATTGGGAGGCTTTTGTACAGGATTTTCTACCTGAATTCAGCATAGGTAAAGCCAAATTATTCAATGCAATCTGATGGTACAATGCAAAAACATGATAGCTGCCTGGCTCCAGAGTCACGGGGTTCTAAGTTAGGAACAAACCCGAAGCAGACAGTTGCGATCAAAAACTGGTTAGACCCCTGAAACTTGCGCCTCCCCAACGGCTTCCGCTTCATCGACACCCCTGAAGCACCGAATGAGTTTCGTGCTGCGGATCGGCACCTCGCTGCCTCAACAGAGAAGTTAGAAAGACATCGTCAAGAGGTAGATGAAGGTAGATATTATATATAATTAGTCATGAAGACGCAGAAGATGAAGCTGAGTATGAAGGTGAAGTGGGCGCAGGTCATATATAGGTATGACGATGAGATAGATACAGATGAAGGGGAGGAAGAGGAATCAACATGAAGATTATAGATGAAGATGAGTAGCCTTGAGAGGTCTTGGGCTGGGACAAGCAAGAGTCCCAAAGCCAAAGGAGTCTTCATACATTTTTGTTTGAGTTCTTTGTATTTTTCCTTTGAATGGCAGTGCACTTGCAGGTGTTCACATGCCAACACAGACTCTAGACACAAATATTGCAACCTCAGTTCACAGTTGCAATATATAAATTGAAGAACTAGATTGCCAAGGCTTGTTTCTGTATGTGACAGAGGCGCTTGGACCCAGTTTCGCGTGGCGTGGCAGTTTGGCCAGGTGCACAAAATGGCTGGATTAGAGGTTGACATGGTGTGACTTGGCCGCCTCGAAACCCTGTTGTCTCCCTTCCCCCACATATCCTCTTGCTTGGGACTTCCGACGTGGCGACCCTTTTCTTGCTTCTTCGCGATTCTTGAACTTGCTTGTTGTCAAAGCCAGATGAAGCTGCGAGGCGGTCTAGAGTTTTTATCACCTCGGCCTCTACCATGCACTCTTTGCTGAATGTGCTGCGATACGGTGGCTTGGAGAAAGACATAGAGCGACTGAGTGCGTGGTGCGCCTGGGAAGTGGAATTCAAGCGGTTGAATTCTAATTCTATTGAATTCTTGTTTCTAATAGCTTCTTGTTACTAGTAGTACGGCCAGGAGCCCCTAGTAGTGTCCTTGTTCCTAGTAGCGATGCCCTTTGTTCCTAGTAGCCAATGTTTGTGAGGTGAAGGAAAGCTGGCTCGTGAGGGTGATCGTGTTATCGACCTCAACTACTTGTCGCATATAGTGTCTTGAATGCAGCAGAATCATTCTGCAGGCACGTTGTGAAAACCTCACGGTTCGTTGCATGTCATGTTCTTGAGCCTTGGCATTGTGTCGGTTCGTCGCCTCAAGACAAGGGAGGGTTTGAGCTCATGTCACTTGGCCAAATGGCCCCCGACGCCGGCTGCTGAAAAGGTTGCGTGCCGGAGGAGATCCAGGGACCGGGAGTCGACAGGCTCCACATTCGCATTGGTAGCGATTGCCATCCTCCTGGCATTCGCGCTTGCTCTGCGGCCGGATGTACTTCGATGAGGACCTCTACGGCGCGGACGAGCTGGAGGTGGACGACTTCAGTGGCGCCGCCTTCGAGGAGGACGAGAATGAGGAAGAGCCGGATCTCTCCGAGGTCTATGACTTTGGTGGACCGGCCACTGCTGGTCCGACAGGACCCCTGACTGGCTCAGGCCATGGTGGCCTTGGAGACGGTCGAGCAGGACATGGTGGAGAAGCCGGCGGTTCGCCGGCGGCATCTACGTCACGGATGGCGCCTTCGACTTCCGGCGGCAGTCAACGTCGCCGACGGGGCTCACGAGGCTCCGGAGTTGGAGGCCCTGGTGCAAAGGCCAAATGGCGATCGGGTCACATCCCGGACCGCCGGCCTTTGATGGAAACATCGAGCACGAGCCCTTCTGCCTGAGGCACTACAGGAAAGCGCTCATGAGATGGGTCAACATAACCAAAGAGTTCCTCCCGGCCAATGAACAGGCCCTCAGAGCGGTCGACGCCCTGACGGGCGATGCCGCCTTGGAGTTGGAAGAGGTCGAGGACAGCCGCTACGACCAGGAGCAAGGGATCCAGACCCTCTTGGCCGACCTCGAGATCTCTTTCGGCGAGAAGGAGCTGTTCCGGAAGGGCGGACTCATCCGAGAGTTCGAATCCTTGGTTCGAGTCCAAGGAGAGTCTGTCAACGCCTTCGTAAGGCGATTCCGCCTGATGGAGCGCAAGCTGAAGGACGCCCAGCTTCCGCAGTACCCTGAGGAGACTCGGGCCGTGAAACTGTTGGATGGACTGAAGCTGGAGGAACGTGCGACAGCACAATTGTTGTTGGCGGCTGGCAACAAGTACAATTTCCAAGCATTGCTGGATGCGATCAAGATCCAGTATCCGCCCGGCCTGACGCTCACGGGGCTCGCTCGACATCAATCCACGGCACCTCAACCAGTTCGCCGCGGACGTGGTGGTCACCCCAAAGGCCGAGGCCGACTTCAGATGAAATGGAAAACCTGGAACACTGCTGTTGATGAGTTCCAGGATGAACCAACACAGGAGCCCGAGCCTGACCATGAGGCCTTCATCAACGACATTCAGGACTTTGACATCGAGCCGAATGACGACACCTTCGACTACCAGTTCGATGAAGAGGAAGAGGCCGATTGGGCCGACGCTGAACCTGGCGAAGATGGCAATGAAGCTGATGCCATCAATGCCAATGAGGCCGACGACCACCAGGCCTACACAGCGACCAGCAAGAAGCTGGCAACCTCGGTTCAAGCACGTGGCTACTACACCAATGCCACGATGACCAAAGGCAAAGGCAAGAGCTCTTCCAGTCACTCTGGCGGGAAGGGCAAGGAGAAGGGTGACGGCAAAAAGGGTTCATCTTTTTCATCTTCTTCTTTTTCAAACCCCAAGGGTCGAGGGAAAGGCAGCGGCTCGAAGGGGTCAAAAGGGAAAGGAAAAGGGTCAGCCACACACAAGCACAGACTTCAGTCCAGTTTGTGTTTGGGTTGTGGCTCATCAGAGCACTGGCTTCGCGAGTGCCCGCATGTCAGCGCTCACCAAGCACACCTCTGCGCTTCAATGGCGCCCAGCATGGATGAGAGCGGCAATGTGATCTGGATGACCCAGCACGACGAGCTCCAGACCACTGAGGCCGCAACACAGACAGATCCTCCCATGTCGCGCGGCCTGCTGACGGCCGCCATGTCGGTGCCTGTGATCTCGCAGCCACCGAGGTCATCATCTGGCGGCTACCACACGCCGAATCCCACCGACTACACGTCATGTGAATCGCCCTGTACTTCACCAAGGCCACCTTCGAGCCTCGGTGACTTGAATCCTGACGACTGGGAGGACATGCTTGAAGAGAACCACTGGATTCGTGAGCTGGCCGCTGATTGCCGCAGAGAGTTAGCTAGTTTGAATCAACAAGAACGGGGTGAGGACCCAAGAACCTCAAAAGCCACTGTTTCTCAAGAAACTCAAGATTGTAGGACGGCCCAACCTTCTGTAGGAACAGGCCAATATCGGGGCGCGGACCCAAGGACCGCAAAAGTTTCTAGGAACAAGGTTGGGCCGAAACAAGAATGGGCAGGGGACCCAAGAACCCCAAGAAGTGGGGCGGAGACCCAAGAACTCCAAAAAGTTGGTTTGGGGGAACCTAGAACCCTCATAGGCCTAGACTATCTAGCCCCAGAGGCTCCCGTAGCTGCATCTTCCTCCGCGGGTCCGCCCAATGGTCGCATGGCGCTGCTGGCTGCAACGTCGTTCGACGACGCGATCTCACCAAGGCGGGACAGCGCCATCGAGAAGATGCAGAAGCAGCAGCGATCCAAGAGTGCCGATCCTCTCCCGAGGCACACATGGACATGGATGGTGAGCTTCAGCGATGAGGTGGAACACATCACCTTTGACGCTGAGGCCAGTGCAGGCGAGACTGAAGAGCTCAAGGGCAACCATGTGCACGGTCAGCGACCGAACCGAAAAGCAAGAGCCCGTGCTGACCCCATGTACAAGATGCCACCGCTTTCTTCCTCATTGGTTCTTCACTGCCAAGAGCCAAACTTGGCAATTGTCGACACTGGCTGCCAAAGGCAGGTTGCAGGAGCTGACTGGCATCAACATCATGCCCAGACGAACCAGCTACCTCGACTCTTCTTTGAGGAAAAGGCTCAGTTTCGCTTCGGTCCGAGCGCTGCGATCAAGTCGACGGGTCGCTATGCATATGCATGTGGAGTTGGACATCAATTTGTGGTTTTGTTTTTTAGCCATGTAGATGTTGAAGCCCCTGCACTTCTTTCACGGCAAACCATGACCACCTTGGACGCTTTCCCGGACATCACCGCTGGACGTATGGTGTATCGCGCACTCGGAACCTCATCCCCTCTGTACCTCAGCAGCTGTGGGCACCTTGCAGTGAGACTTGATGAATGGCCCTCGGAGCTTCCTGTTTGGCCTTGTCAGCTACCATTCACACAGCACCAACTTCCTGATGTTTGGGCTCCGACGGCATCACCGGTGAAGGCTCAAGTTTTGCCTTCAGCAAGGCACCCAGCTGTGAGACCACCACTTCATGGCTCCGAAGGCACCTCCACCGAAATGGCTGCGCAGCTGGCGATACTTCATGGTGAACCTCCTGAAGTTTGTGGAGAACGTGTATCACACGGTGATCCACTATGCCTCGATCAGCCTGAGGCCCAACCTGAGAGACAGAGCGCTCCGCCAATTTGGAGTTCCATCGACGGCAGTCACCATGCTGACGACCACCGCAGCTCAGACAGTGCAGAACCAATTGCCCAATAGACCAGGTTAGACTATTTTTTGTCTAAGGTCTATTTTGTAAAAAAATTGTCTATTAGATAACTTTTTTGTTGCCTAAGACAACATGATTTTTGGCTAAGACAACTTTTCAAAATTTGTTTAAGTCTATTTTGAAGAAACAGTCTTAGACTATTTTTGGCTGTGTCTGAGACATTTTTTTTGTCTCAGACAAATCAAAACTTCCTCAAAACTACCACAGGCACTGAGGAAGTTTACTTGCAGTTTCATCATAGGCATGAGGAAGTTTATGTTACAAAATTTGCATATTATTGCAGTTTCAGTCCATGTGCATGACAAACTTCCACACTTGCAGGTTGAAACTGCCTACAAACTTCCATCAAACTACCTCCAAACTGCCACAAAAAGAAAGGAAGTTTGAAGGCAGTTTTGAAAAACAGACGAGGTAGTTTCGAGGAAATTTCAAGGTCCTCGTTTGCAGCCGCGAAAATTTGTCTAAGACAGCAGATTTTTGTCTATTAGACAACTTTTGTTTTGTCTGTTAGATAACTTTTCGTCACATAAAGTTGTCTAAGACAAATCACAAAAATTTATCTAATAGACAAATTTTAAGAAAGTTGTCTATTAGACAATTTTTTGTCTAACCTTGTCTATTGGGTGGGGATGACCAAGTATCCTCACAATCCGGACACCTGCCAACACGAGCGGGGATTCCGCAACTATGGAGCAGCCGGAGTGAGCGTGAAGATCTGCGACTTCTGCGGCTACAGGGCAGTGATGAACGAGGGCACCCTGCTGAAGATCAACCCGAAGGCCAGTCCATCAGCGAAGACACCCTTGGGCCTGCCAGAATCCATGATGCGCACAAAGGCCAAGGCCAAGGCCACCGGCAAGGCAAAAGCAAAGGCCCTTTCAGCCACCTCAGATCCTTTATCTTCTGGCTTGGGACCTTCCTTGCATTCATGGCAGGACTCCTACTCGGAACCCACACCCTCGCAGAGTTGGACACAGCAAGTCTTCACCAACAACCTCATGCGCCAGATGCAAGAACAACTCCGACAAGAGCTCCAGCAGAACATGATGAATATGGCATACCCCAAGGGGACTATGCCCAAGGCGACTGCACCGCCTCCTGTGGAGACAGCTTCGGTCATTTCTGGCCACAGTTGGGATCAGGTGAACTGGGGCCAGAGCGCCAACCTTCAGGACGAAGCTCAATGGCAAGATCCGGAGTACGAGTGGGGAACACCGGCCTACGAGGACGAGGACCCCGACGAGGAACAGCCGGACACGGAGGCAATGTCCACTCAGGAGGTGGAACAGTTCGACGGCTAGACGCCTTGCTGCACGGCTCGCCTGACGAGCCCTTGACCTTTGAGGACCAAGGCTTCGAGCTCATGAAGCCTGGTCGACAGAAGAGACTTCTTGGCACCCTTCGAGGACTACAACGACTATGGTGTGTGGAGCACACAATCTATGAGAATTGCTTGGCATCAGCAATTCGTCTTCGAAGGCACAAGGCCGACATCATCGAGGTCTTTGCCGGGAAGGGAAACATCACAGCAAGAGCACTGGAGATGAATCTTCGAGCTCTCCAACCTGTTGACAAGTGCTATGGCATTCGCCTCGACTCCAAGGACGACTTCAACTGGCTCCGCGGGCTGCTGGATGATTGGAAGCCCATTCTGACGCTTCTTGAACCAGAATGTCGACTTTGGAGCCCATTGGTCAACATGAACTACTGGTGGCGACCTCATGAACTCGAAGCATTGCGCAACGAAGCCCAAGTCACCGTGAAGGAGACTGTCGCCATCATCAAGGATGCTCTGAGTGACCAGCGCTTCTTCTTGTTGGAAAATCCCCACCATGGAGCTCTTTGGCAACAGCCAGATATGCTCCGTCTTCTTGAGGAGTTTGGCCACGTCCTGTACTACGACTATGGGCACATGTGCAGGTATGGTCTTCGAGGACGACATGGTGGACTGATCAAGAAGGCAACTGGTTGGCTTTCCAATAGTCGCACTTTGCTACAAGGCTGCTGTAAGAAATGCACTTGCACTCGACCTCACGAAGAATGCATGGGAGGCAACAGCACTCTGGCAGCTGTGTACACCAAGTCCTTGGCCAGGTCCATCATCTACCAGTTCATGGAATTGCTCCGCCAATTGGGGGACGAACGCTTTGTTTCTCCGGCCTGGCCAGCTGAGGTTGACGATGATGACATCCCTGCCACTGAGGTCGACAAGGAGGCCGACTATGTGGACTTGAACAAGGACACCGAACGATGGCGTCCACTGCTCATGGAGGCGGCTCAACGCCTGGAAGGAAAAGTGGCTGTCTCTGCCTACGTCAAGCCATCGGCCTTCTTGGAACAGATCAAGGCATTAGTTCCTTGGCACCTGGAGCTGGCTCAGATCTATCGACTTCCCAAAGCTCGAAGAATGCCAGCCAGGAAGCTGCTTGAGACACCCAACATCACGCATCGAGCAGCCATTCTCTTGTTCCAGGACAACACGATTTCAGTTGAGTCCCAAGCTCTAGAACATCTTCCTGTTGGCCACATGCAGACTCGCTTCGATCGAGCAGTTCGGGTGGCAATCTTCCTCTATGGGAAGCCTTTGTCTCTGACCACAGCCGCTCAACGACGGACAGTCCGAGTTCAACGTGAACAAGAAGCAAAACTTCCTGCACCCGAAGATCTTCTAGAATCTTGGCAACCTGGAGCAAAGGACATTCAGTTCCCAGGCATCGATCAGGAGACCGTGCCTCACTGGATGCAAAGTGTTTTGCGCCGACTTCACACCAATTTGGGACACCCAAGCAATGCCACCTTGGTTCGACAGCTCTCACAAGCTCAAGCATCCACGGCAGCGCTGATCGGCGCGCGAGCTATGAAGTGCGCTGTCTGCGAGAGGCTTCGCAGCAGCAAAGAACCAAGGCCCACAAAGGCTCTCGGTCCTGCAAAAGCTTTCAACCAACGACTGGTGGTCGACATCCTCTACGTGCATGATTTGTCTGGTGAGACCCATGTTTTTCTCAACCAGGTTGACGACATGACCACCTACCAAGTCCTCACGAGGTTGAGCAGCCGAGAAGCCAACGTTTTGATTTCTGCTCTTGAAGATGGTTGGTTTCAGTTTTTTGGAGCCCCTGAGAACATCCTGGCAGATGCTGAAGGCGGCATCAGGAGCAGTCAGTTCGAAGACCACATGGCTTACCATGGAGTTGCTGTGCGCTACATTCCACCAGACGCACACTACCAGCTCGGCAAGGCTGAACGACATGGTTCAATAGCCCGCAACATCATGATGCGCCTGATCCACCAGTTTGGTCTGTTTGGAGCCGAGTCCATGGTCCTTGCAGCAAACATGGCTACCCACGCCAAGAATTCCCTGACTCGACGAGGTGGTGCCAGCCCATGCCAATGGGTCTTTGGTCGCAACCCACGTCTTCCCACCTCACTGGTGTCAGAGGGCGAGAATCCAGAAGCCATGGAGATGAACCTCAGCCAACAGTTCCAGCAGATCGAACAGATCCGCTTCAACGCCACGCAGCACTTCCTTGAGCTGGAAAACAACTCCGCCTTGAAGGCGGCCATGTTGAGGAAGAGCCGGCCTTGGCGAGGACCTTTCCAGGTCGGTGAGAAGGTTGCCTACTGGCGCTTGAGGAACCCGCTCGATGCTGAAGGAGGACAGCCAGGCTACCGGCAGGGAATCATTCTTGCTGCAGATCCAGGTCCCACAGGATCGATTTGGATCCGGAACGACCGTGGACGAGTGGTTCAGGTTGCCAGAGAACAACTTCGCCACTTGCACGGCGAAGAGGCTTGGATCCCTGGAGAGGCTGACTTCGAGCTCCTCAAGCGCGCTGAGCAGGATCTCTCTCTCAAGCACGCCGGTCAACATGACCAACGAGGCCAGGCTCCAGCAGCACCCGGTCCTGCTCTACATGACCAACCACCAGCAGAAGCAGCTGAACTACCGGTACCTGACCTTGTACCACGACTACCAGGTCAAGGACAAGTTCAGGGTGCCGACCTACCACGAGACGGAGATGAGACCACTGACACTGTGGTCCATGATGCGCCCCTTGATGCTCAGGGACAACCTTTGGGAAATGAGCCTGACACTTCCGTTCAAGCCGGACTACCTGTGCCACCTGCTGTTGAAGCACCAGCCGGTGAGGCCATGACACGAAGAGCATCTGGAGCGACATCATCCTCCGAACCTGACCTCAAGAGACTGAAGATGATGCCACCGAAAAGAATGAAGACTACACCAACTTCATCACCGCCTATGTCCAGGCGATCCTCGGTGACACCATTCCCTCAAGCTGAGGAGTTTGCAAGACAGACCTCACAAGCTTCACAAGCCAGGTCTATCCAGACCATCCTACCTGCTGATCTTCCAGCAGTACCAGAAGATGATGAGGACTTGGAGGAACCTCCTCCGCTTGAACCTCTACCCAGTGCAGGAGCTCGCGATGACACTTCTGCAGCACAGGAGGCTGACGCCTCGTCGAATTTGATCGTGGGGAACGACACACACCTCACGAGTGCAAGAACCTTTTGCCAATTCTGCGGAAGCACTGAGTCGTGGGAAGTCCAACGACTACAAGGCCAGACATCAACCTCGAGTACCACGGGGTCAACCTTGCAGAGCGTTTCTGTTTGGAACGCGTGTGAGAAAAGATGGAGTTGGACCACTTTGGCCAACTATGCCCTGGATGACCTCGACGAGGGCAACAATGACAAGAAGCTCGACAAGAAGGTGGTGATCTTTCATTCTGCACGTCGTGGTCGACGACGCTTGAGCCCACGAGCAATGAAGCAACACAAGAACCTCTACGGTCACCACCAAACAACACAAGTGTGGCTTCTCCGACACGGTCGCGATGCCTGCTCCAGGAGTGGTTGGGATGGCAGTCCTGAAGAGTTCCAATCGCTATGTCAGACTGCACATGTTTTCTCGCAAGCAAGCCAATATACCGAATGGCGCGAAGCTCTGGCAAGAGGTGAAGTCGAGTTCAACGGCAATAACACCAAGGTCTACCTCACCTATAACGCCAACTTCCAAAAGCTGCCAGAGACATCGGATGAAGAAGATGGTGGCTTGCAGAGAATCCAGCGCCAAGCGCTGAAGCGAGAAATCCCATGGCGATCCATGCCTGCCCAAGAAGTTCCCGACTTCGTGGAGGCCGTTGTGAAAGAATGGTCTGAATGGAAGAAGTGGTCCTCCTGCCAGGTCTTCACTGGTGACACGAGCAAGATCGACCGCAAGCTGATCCTGCCAGCTCGCATCTGCTACAAATGGAAGCCTATGGATGGAGGCAGCTGGTTCAAGGCAAAGGCTCGCATTGTGGTCCAAGGATTTCGTGATCCTCATCTACCACTCCTTGCCCGTGACGCCCCTGTGTTGTCAAAAGCAGGGCTTGTGGCCATACTCCAGTGGACCGCTTCCCACAATGCCGACCTGGTCAACGGAGACTGCAAGTCAGCTTTCCTCCAAGGTCAGCCTGATCGTGAACGACCCTGCGCCATCTACATGAAGATCCCTCAGGGCTCCATCGCCCTGAAGGCCATCCCTGAGTGGTCAGCCAACAAGGACCTTTTGTACGAGCTACATGCTCCAGTATATGGCCAGGCGAATGCGCCACGGCAATGGTACCTCCACGTGCTGGACACCTTGTTGAAGCTTGGCTGGACAAAGCACAGCCTAGACCCATGCCTGTTCCTCTTCAAAGACAGCTCAAACACTGTGGTCGCAGTCCTTGGCATCCACGTCGATGACATCATCGCAAGCAGCATCAGCGACGATCCTGAGATCCTCACCAACGTGGAGAAGAGCTTTGCATGGGGCAGTGCTTGGGAAAAGAATGACTTTGTCTTCATTGGAAGGCGCATCGTAAAGGCCGCCGACAGCACGATCACCATGAGCCAATCCCACTACGCCTCAGAGGTGATCATCACCAAGGACCGTGCCGACCCTGAGGAGAAGCTGAACAAAGAATCGCTGTCAGACTTCAGGTCAGCGATCGGAAGCTTGCAGTGGCTGGCTGGAACGACGCGTCCAGATCTTGCGGCGGACGCAAGCTTGCTGCAGCGCTCGGTCTCCGAGCTCACGCATGGAGATCTTCAACAAGCCAACCAGGCTTTGAAGTACGTCAAAGCGACTGCTGACGCCCACATCAAGATCCGCCCCTTCGAGTTCAACGACCTCATCATCGTTGGATACGGGGATTCAGCGTTCGCGAACGCGCCAGGGAACAAGTCCCAAGGTGGTTGCATCATCACCGCCACCACCTCGAAGGCCCTCGAAGGAGAAGATCTAGCTTCTCTCTTGCTGTGGCGCTCCTTCCGGCATCAGAGAGTCCTACGCTCGACCCTGGCAGCTGAGGCAGCTTCGCTGGACCGCTGTGAGGACGAAAGCAACTACGTCGGTTGCATGATGGGTGAATTGATGGTGCCTGGATATGTTGCGGCACACTCGGCCAAGTCTCCATTCCCCATTCACCCTGTCTGCGATGCAAGATCGCTCTTCGATGCTGTGCACCGCCTTGCAACAAGTTTCGCTGAAAAGCGAGTGGAGCTGGAC
Organism: Durusdinium trenchii; assembly: GCA_963970005.1. Classification (NCBI taxonomy): domain Eukaryota; class Dinophyceae; order Suessiales; family Symbiodiniaceae; genus Durusdinium; species Durusdinium trenchii. Next base: position 226,263 of record CAXAMN010005581.1, on the reverse strand, counting down.
ATAGCAGGGCTCCGCGGCACGTGCCGGAACCTCAAGTGGATCCCCACCGAACAGATGATTGCAGATGGCCTCACGAAGAGAAACCGCCAGCTTCGCGACAAGCTTCGTCTTTGGGCATCAGACCCATTTGTTTGCCTCAAAGAGGCGCACCTCCCAGAGGACGACCTACAGAACAATGCCCCCTTGCGACACAAGCCAACAGAAAGTAAGAGCAGTGAAAACCTCACGGTTCGTTGCATGTCATGTTCTTGAGCCTTGGCATTGTGTCGGTTCGTCGCCTCAAGACAAGGGAGGGTTTGAGCTCATGTCACTTGGCCAAATGGCCCCCGACGCCGGCTGCTGAAAAGGTTGCGTGCCGGAGGAGATCCAGGGACCGGGAGTCGACAGGCTCCACATTCGCACGTTGGCCATATGGCGCAATGTGGAAAAACAGTGATGGCAAGTCATTCCTTTCCATCGTCATACGAAGCCACAGCAAAGCGCTTCAGCCAGCCAAGGTGATCCGCTGCTACCAGCGCCTCAGTTCAAACTCTAAACGGTGCTGTGAGACGTTTGAGCTTTCGTTGAGGAAACTCCGTGAAAGACGCTTTCGTCCTTCACAGTTCAACTCGTCCTTCGCTTGAGGCGCAACAACCACAATCGCAAGCGAGCAGCTTGATGGCAGCTAGCCAGCTACGTGGTACGTCCTGGTAGGATTGCCAAAAGATGGATGAAGTAAGCCGTGCTTCGTTTGCTTGCAGTCCTTGAGTTCCTTAAGTGCTTTCACCGTGCGTTGCTTGTGGGCCGTGTGTCTCCTCTCCGAGGGCAAAGGTGACTTCCGTGACTCAGCCGAACGAGTTTGCAAATTGAAGAGATCGATTGAAAGGATGGATTGGACAAACGGAAAAAAAAACAAACGAAAAAAAAACAAATACGGCAGTTTTCTCGATGGCAATCGATGGAAATTTGTTCTATTTCCTCAGGTGTGGAGATTCACTTCTCTCCAGGCGTACAGGTGAATGGCCAGTCGAACTGGACAGAAGGGAGTGCCTACGTGGAAGAGAATTGCCGCTGGCCTCAGTTGAAGTCGTCAAGATACCTTTGTGCCTTCTTTGTTCGAGCACCTGCAGTTAGTTGGTGCTGTTCATCTTTTCATTTTCTCCACTTCCATAAGCTTAGTGCACTCAGCCAAGAAGCTTCAGTCTCAGACCTGGGACTTGCCGGAAGATGTTGCGAGGAAATCCCTGTTTCAATGGTGTGCAAGTTCCCATGTTGCACATGAGTTGAATGACATCAATTGGCAGTCTCAGGTTCAGTGGCACCCCTACAGCTCTTGGGCGATCGAAAGCTGGAGGAGGTGGAGAAGGCCCTGAGTGCGCTGATCTCGTCGTTTGCAGATGGCGCAGAGGGGCACCAGGCCTGGTGATTCGCATGATTATCAAGAGGGTTGAAGGGGGTCAAGATGCTAGGGTGTGCTTAGTGACTAACTACACCGACACCACCGCTAGGAAAATGGCACAGATGAGTCTCATTGAGACTGAAATTGATGCAAGATTGCAGATGTTGTTCAAGATGAGCAATGTCTTGCAAGCGAACAGATGTGATTTTCCGAAAGCAAGGTTGCTCAGCCTTGTCTTCCCAAAGTGGCCTTTGCAAACTTTTGAAAACACGTAGCTTGAGCAACGATCAAGATGGACGGGCTGTTGAAGCCATTCAAATCTGTTAAGGCTCCCAAGGCCCACTTTGTGCAGAGTTGACCTCCAAATTATGACTTTGAAGCGGCCATAGCTGTCTAAAGTTGTGGCTAAGGGTGGAGCTCAATGTCATTGCTTTGCCAAAGAAACCACTGAACATCACTGCCTGGAGCACAAGATGTGAAAAGAGTCTGTTTGGACTGCCTTTCGTTGCGAGTCAACGGATGCAGAATGCCTCAAGCAATTGTTGTTTCTGTTCTCCTTTTTTGGTCTATTTATACGCATGTATATACTTTACCGACAAAGGCTTGACAGTTTCGGCTTGGCGTCATCCGCAATCGATGCCCCTTTGGCCCAGCCACTGCGTGCATTGCACAGGCTCGTTTGCCCTCGTGCCTTGGTCTGCAGTACATTCACCACGGGCTTCGACTTGAATAGATGCAATTGCCAACAACAGACTCAAAGGCATTTAATAGTGCAGGAGCACCGTAGCGCCTAGAATTTTTCTAAACTTGCTCCAGGCCTTCTTTTCACCTATCCATTCGCCACAATGTCCGCCTGCCAAGGCCCGTTGTCCGCCACTCCTTCGATTCTAAGTCTATCGCTTGTGTCAGGACAGTCTCTCAGCACCACTGTCTTGCTCCTCCAGCCACTTGGGTTGAAGTCCGCCTTCCGTTGTTGTTGGCTACAATATTCTGAGCAAGTGAAAGCAAAGAACATATTTGACAGCTTTCTTTTGTTAGAACCTCATCCACAGATACCCAAATTGATTTATCATATCTTATTCACATTTGTTTGCATTGCTTTTGCCTCAGGTCCACACACTGCAAGGCTCGCGAGGCAGTGGAGGCGTGACTTCTAAATTGGGGGTTGATTGGAGTTGACACGAGTTGACCCAAATCTACGTTTCGTCTGGATTTGTCTTCTACAGCTTTCCTGAATTTTAGAGGAAGAAGAATGGGAAGAACGCGAAGAAGAAGCCTGGGGCCTCAGTCGCCCTGCCAGTCCGCGAACACACTTTGATGGAGCTCCGCTCGCGTCCTATTGGGAGAACTCGGAGAGTTTTGGCCAGGAAGAAAATGAAGAAGAAGAAGAGTGAAGGCCAGCCGCTATTAGGTTGGAGGCCATCGCTATTAGGTTGGAGGCCAGCCGCTACTAGCCTCTTGTTGACCCTGTTGATTTTTTTTGCACTTGACTCTTCAGCTTTGCGCAGCGCACCCTTCTGTCGAAGGATAGATGTGTGACACCAGCGGCACGAAGGGCATGAAGCGAAAGTCCACCAAAAACATCTGCAACCAAAGATCCAAGGCAGATTGGGAATTCTGACAATTTCAGCGTCGACCCATCGGTCCCTTCATGATTTATGTTCTTTGAGAAAGAAAAAAGGACAGATCTAAAAAGACACATTTTAGGGGACAAAAAAGAGAAAAAACAGGTACCAATGGAGACTCGAGTGACTCGATGTGGGTTAGGCCAGAGAGAACGTGAGAATGTGGCTTCGCCGCCGCCACAGCCTCGGAGTTAGGAGTGGATCGAGTGAGTCGAAGAAAAATCAGCTGAGGAGATGGGCTACTGAGCACGGAAACTCAAAGTCTCGATTTGATGTTTTTTGATCGAACAGAACCAAATAGAAACGTTAGCTATCGATTAAGGAAGAGCTTTAAAGACATTTCTCAACGTCCTTCCTTTTCTTCGAAGAGGCGAAAAAGACTTCACCAAGGCCGAATTGTCCGAGAGCTCAGTCTGTTGTCTCCGGAAGCTCGACGTCAGGCAGGGCGGTGGTCTTCTAATCCGTGGGTTAAGGATCGTTCTGTGAGGCCTTGCAGAGCTTTAGCCAGCCACAACGAGTGGCGCTGGAGCAATGGACACGTGCCTGAAGATGTTTGTCAGCTCTGGAGTGACGGTGTTGACCTGCTTTTTGCTCCTAGTAGCGTGGCACTTGTTTCTACTAGCTTCTTGTTACTACTAGTAAGGCACTTGTTACTAGAAGCGATGCACTTGTTCCTAGTGGCGTTCGGGAATTGTCAGGATGTTGCGTCACCGTTGCCAGCGCACGCTTGTCCGTTTGTCTCTCGGACTCCGACACTGGGGAGGGAGACCCCATTGTGACTTTGTGAGGTCGATGTCGGGTGAAGAAGAAGACCCAGGTGCAAAAGTTGAAGCGTCCATTTTCAGACATTTGCGGAGAAGCTTTTAAAAGTTTTGTTTTTCTTTCCTGTTGCAGAGGCCTTGCGAATCAAGTCCTCGAGACGTTCTGAGGCGGGTGGTGCCACTTTGAGCTTTTTGCCCTGGTTGGAGGTCATCGCTACTATGGTAGCGATGGCCTCCAACTTAATAGCGATGGCCTCCTACCTAGTGTCCAGTTGTCTCCCAAGGGCTTGGCCAAGGGCTCCAAGATGAAAGGTGCACGGCCCTTAGATGACTGCAAAGGTGGAAGGGGAAGACCGGAACGGCCCTGGGGCCAAGGTTGTCTCGGGCTCCACGCCCACACAGCGCTACTTCTACGCTGTGGCCTGTTTGGGCATGTTGCGCTTCACCTCGCGGAAGAGCCACGACCTTTGGACCGCTGTGAGCTATCGCAAGGAGAGGGAGAGGGAGAGCAGAGCTCTGCGAGATCCAAACAGAAACCACAAGAATTAGGATTTGTGCTGTGTGCGAGCTTGCACTGGGATGTAAGACCTCTCCTTCAGTTCAATTTCAATCAAAGCACGCTAACAGGAGCTTTTGCGCCTGGTTCAACGTGTTCGGTCTTTGTGGGGTTCAATGGAGGCACAGAGTGTGATCGGTTTACTTTGCGAAGGAATTCCAAAGGAACCGATGAAAGAACAAAGAAACAATGAACGGTCTAAAGAGAAAATAGAGGAAGACAAAGAAGATAAATTAAATCAAATAACAATAATACATAAAAAGGACTCAAAGAAATATGAAGGACAGATGTGCGATGTGACACTCTTTCGTCAGGAGCGGATGCTTTGCGCAGTCACAGAGGCCTGGAATACGACCGAAAGCCGTCGCAGCAAGCGGCGGCACAAGAGGCGGAGCGAGCGGCGCAAGTGGTTATCGAGTCGAAGACCTAGTCGATAACCTAAGGGAAGGCCACAAATAGAAGCGATGACCTCCAACCTAAGAGCAAACGGAACTTAGTAACGATGGCCTCCAACCTAAGAGCGATGGCCTCCAACCTACATGTGAACCAACAGTATATATTCAATTTTTGGGAAAACTAAGGAGGCCTGGACTCCGGTGCGCTCTGGACTTCTAAGGATTCCCAAGAAGGACTGGACTTCTAAGGGGTCAGACAGAAGCACGTTTTCGCTTTTGACTTTGTACGTCGATTTCATTTATGTTCACCGTCGTTGCGCCCTGTGGTTGCTTTTAGTTGTTAGGATATTTTGCAAAGAAGGCAAGTAAGGACACAAAACTTGAAGAATAACTGGACACTCACTTGCATTGAGACAAAAAGTATTCCAGATCGACCTGAGGCATTGCCCTTCATGAAGGCTTTGGATTTGCGTCTAGCAGTAAGGCCGCGGAGCGGATGAAGACAGACTAGTAGCCTTTTTTTACTAGTAGTAAGGCCAGGAGCTACCAGTGGCGTCCTTGCTCCTAGTAGCGATGTCCTTTGTTACTAGTAATATACTTGCCACAACTTAGTTTTTTGTTTAGGCAAGCTCCCTTCTTCAGGTTCAGACTGGGCCGCTGGGTGGCGCAACCTCTGAGCACGCCAACCTTTGTGGCCACAAACCAGGCCGTGTGCAAGACAGTTTTTCTTTTCATTTTTTTTTTCAAAGGAGCCCAGCAGGGAGTTCAGTGGCAGGTGCCAGAAAGAAGGTCCAGGGGCACGAGAAAACGGGGGGTGTTGTGGTTGTTGTGGTCGTGGTTGTGGTCATTGTCTCGGAACACGACTCGTCAACCATCCTCAGTGGCTTTCGGAGCCGCAGCTTCATATCATGACGGCACGTCAGTGAAGCTTAGGGTCCGGACCTGCACACAGCACATCAATCAATGCCTTAGGCAGTCGCCAAGCACTGTTCCAAGCCAAACAAAAACACAATGACCAACCTGTAGTTTGTTTTTGGTCGAAAAGTTGTCTCCAGCGTGCAGGCAGCCTTTCCGAAAAGTTGCAAACATCAAACAATCAAAACTAGAAACGTCAAAAGGTTGAAAAATTGTTTGCAGCCAGGGGGACCTTTCCAAAAAGTCGAAAAGTCAAAAAGTCGAACACTCTTTGATTTTTTACGAAGAATATCTGTCTTCTCGTTCGGTGCTGTGTGCGGCGATAGGAGTGCTTAGCCCAAGGAGGTGCTCCGGGCATGTTAGGGAACCAGCTGGCCCCTGGCCATAAACCCTGCAGGATCGAAAAGATTCGTCATCGAACCGGGGCGATCTAAGTGTGCCAATAAGATCTAATAAGGGCCTCTCAAACCATGAAAAAATGCAATCCCTGTCCCTTCCATATCTGACCAGCTGGCCCTATCTGGCCAGTATCGAAGCTTTTGCAGATATCTAATCATGCCTATAAACATGCCTATGACAGCCTCTCGACGAACGCTCACGTGGAAGGCATATAGTTCCGAGCGCTGGATCGCCCCGGGTCCGCGAGGTGAGTCTTCGATGCGCTCTTTATGCCTGGAGGTCACTGCCTTCGATTCGCGGAGTGCAGACGGATCGAGATGGGTTGAGACTTGAGACAGATCGAGACGGTGCGACCGACGATCGAAGGCGACTCCACCGGGCACGGGAGGCCGGATGACGGAGAGATATTGACTTGGTTGGACCTGAGTAGCAAAGTATATTTGGACCTTTCAGTAGCTAGAAGCCACTAGTAACAAGTGCATCGCTACTAGAAACAAGAAGCTACTAGACCTTTCTCCCTTTCCATGTTTCTTTGTTTCATATAGCGATGGCCTCCAACCTAAGAGAATCTACCAACAGATGCACTTACTTGCGCAAGTGCGAGAGGAGCCATGCATTTTAGTCTAAATCTCTTCCCCGAGGCCTTGCGTGCTACAGAGAGGGCAGGTCCTCCTTCGCTGAGAGAAGAGAGGCCGATGGAAAAAGATTGAACAAGAGAGGTTTGCGGCTAGTTGTGTGGATGATTTTTCATGGCGTCCAATCAATTTCAATTGTCCACTTTGATCCATTTTGCAGTCTTGAGCGACGTGAACGCCATTTGGTGGAAGGTCCTGGCTAGCACTCCGGAACACATTATTGGATGTGGAGGCTGAGGCCTGGAAGCTGACGACAACAACCTCCCCCCTCAAAGTTCTTTGTCAAAAGTGGTAGGTCCCAAGTCATATCTATATAAGCATTCAGAAGGAGATTGTGGTACGTTCCAAAGGAGCAAGGTAGAAACTTGACGTGATAACTCGATTTGCACTTGGACTCGTTTTGAATCCTTTTGACCATGGCTTTGGCAGGCCGGGATGCCTCGGGATGTCCGGGAGGTCCGCTTGGCCTGGCAGCCCAGTGGTGTTGAGGTGGTTAAAGCGGAGACGGGAGGGCAAATGCATCATGTGAGGTGTCGTAGAATTACTTTACAGTTTCTATGTATATAGCATTTAGACCTTTCTTCCTTTATTATTTCTTGAATGAGATATGTGGTGATCAAATGAAGCCGAGACCATCAGAACTGTGACCCTCCACTGGACCTCCAACACAGCGCCACCGACACTGCTTGGCCCAAGGCAAGAGCAGAGCAGAGCCGTGCATCGCATCGGCAGAAGCTGCTTGAACGGTGGCCAGGAGCAAAGATCACTATGATTCTCCTAGAAGCGATGGCCTTTGCTCCTAGTAGCTTCTTGTTCCTAGTAGTAAGGCCAGGAGCCCCTAGTAGCGTCCTTGCTCCTAGTAGCGATGCAAGGAGCCCCTAGCAGCTTCTTGTTCCTAGTAGATGGCCTCCAACCTACAAGATATTTTTACAATTCTTTCATTACTTCTTTGGTGTCGTAGGCTTCTTTTGCGCTTGACCATACAAAAGCAAATCGTCGGCGTCCAAGGAACCGTCAACAAATGGCGCACGAAGATCGCTTGGGGAAAGCCCAAGACTCAGCCTGATTTCATGACATGTTCGGGATGCTCCAAACTTAGCATATTACCCTGTCTACTACTAGGAGCAAGGACGCTACTAGGGGCTCCTGGCCTAGGAGCAAGAATGCTACTAGGGGCTCCTGATTATCACCACAGGGTCCACTCGGCCCACAAACATCCTAGCCCTTTGAGGCTGAGAGAAAGCGCGAAAGGAGGGATGGGCCCACAGCTTTGACAGTCCTTCCCTTCCTGCAAAAGATCAAAAGGAACCTAATAGCGATGGCCTCCAGCCTAGTAGTGAAATAGCTTTGACAGTCCTTTCCTTCCTGCAATGTGCTGTGTTTTTTGCTCGCAGGGACTTCTTTTTGCGTGGCTCCCAGCTGCTGGCGCGGCTGGCGCAAGCAGAACAAGGTGCGTGTTGTGACAGTGCCGTCATGATTTGAAGAAGGGCCGTTTGCTTCGGGCCAGGTTTGACAAAGGCCAGGGCCAGTCACCTGGCTGAGAGCATGGGCCTTAGATCTAAGACTTCAAGCCTAATAGCAATGGCTTCCACCCTAGTAGCGATGGCCTCCGAGCCTAGTAGCGATGGCCTCCGAGCCTAACATGACGGATCTTCCTTTGGCCTGAGTGTACTCTTACCCTGGTCTTGGAGTCATTGTCACTGTCCATTGGTATTGAAAGGCTCATAGGCTTTGATTTACAGTCTCATCAGGTGACGAGCAGAGGCTGACTGCCAAATTCTGTTTGTGATATTTCTTGCAGCTCCGATTCTTGATCACTTGCGGCAGTCAGCTTTGTATGAAGGCCGTTACCTGGTGAGTAAAGGCTCAAGCCGGGGATCCTCACTCTTAGGCCTCCAATGGCCTCCAGCCTATTTTTTTGCCATTGGATTTAGCCTTTGCTGATGGATCCCGACCCCACAGATGTCGTCCTAGTGCAGCTGGGCAACCACGTCTCTCTTGTGACTGCGCTGAGCAGAAAGATTCTTTTGGAGTTCGAATCCAGAGCCCTTTGCTTGTCCCTTCATGGACACACACACACACACACACGCACACACACACATCGTTGTGCCATTTGCTTTTTGTGGGCTTGGTTTGCATCATTTGAACTGTTGGCGCTTCTGCAGCGTTTCCTGTTTGAACCCAGATGCAGATAAGGCACAATAGGACATGATAAGACACCAGAACAAAGACTAATGGAGGAGCAGCGGTCTATTAGCTAATGCTGACGACACTTCCTCTGCACATCGTATACAAACACCTTCATTGCAACCATGATCCGAGCACTACAGACGAAGATACTCAGACTACAGTCACCACAAAGTCCGAAGAACCGAGTCTTATCACTGCAAATTCCCCGGAGCGTGGGAGCCACTTGAGCTATGCAGTTCCTCCGGTGATTCTCCGAGAACTCATGTTGTCAGCTTGAGCACATGGAGTTCAGTGACGCTTTATGCACTCCTGAACTCATGTTCTTTCCAAGGCGCATCGGAGATCTGTTGGATGAGGAGCCTGCGACTACGCCTGGGACTATGCCTGCGACACCGTCGGAGACTCCCATGCAAACCTTGGAGGCACCGTCGGAGACTCCCTGCTTTTCGTTGTCCGAACGCGTTTCCTTCACGTTTTATCCGGTTTGTGGGAGCAGATGTCCCCCCAAAAATGTGTTGGGGACTTTGCGTCGACCCAGGAGATGATTTCTCTTCCAGAAGAAGATGCAGAAAAGGAGGCACCTCAAATCGCCTCACCTGTCCACTTCTTGTAGAGATCGTGTGTGTGTTTTCTTCTTTTTGGGTCCCCGTTCTTTGGTGAGTTCATTGATGAAGTTCATAAATGGAACGCCGGAACTGGAGGCCCGCGCTGCTGCAGAGCTTTTGCAGCAAGCCGCCCAAGCCTCTGAGGCGTGTTGGACTACTTCGTATTTTGCAGCGTATTATTGAGTATTTGCAGAGCTCTGAAGTGTATTCCAAGCGGTTTCAAAGCAGTCAGAGTTGAAGATCGCCAGGCGCTGGCACAGCAGCTGCCCGAGGCACTCAAGCGGGCACGGAAGGCTGAGATGGAGGCGAGATTCGAGATAGACACCTCGAAAAAGACGGAAAGGAAACACAATACACTTATAGTGTGAAGGGAAAAGAAGAACTTAAGAATGCGATGAGAAGAACTGATTCAATGTTTGACTATGCTGTTGCAGTCGTGTCACTCTCTGTCTCTTTTTTGAGCCGTCTCAGGCCCAGAAACTGCGGGAATCTCTGGCCGAAGCGGAGGCGAAAATCGCTGGCTTACAGGCACAGCAGCTGCGGCTTGCGGATGGTTTGCTGGGCAAAATTCGCCAACGGGATGCGGAGCTGGCGCTGTTGCGCGTGGCCAGTGCGGCTGCAAACCCTGAAGAGGACTGTGGAGTCTGTGTGGAGCGTAGGAATGAACATAATGAACAGACGGACGATTGTGAGATGAGTTTTGAATGAGAAGAAGGTTGCTGTGTGAATCATACAATGATGTGTTTGCATGTGTTTGCGGGGCCGTCGTTTGAGCCGACAGCTGTCTAGGAAGCCCGAGAACGGGAGCTTGAGCAGGAAGTTGTGACCCTCAATGAGGGCCAAGTTGACTTCAACAGGACCAACGTCCTCTTGCTCCTAGTAGCGATGCCCTTTGTTACTAGTAGCTTCTTGTTCCTACTAGTACGGCCAGGAGCCCCTAGTAGCTTTAGTGTTCCTAGTAGCGATGCCAGGAGCCCCTAGTAGCGTCATAAGTCTCAGTGTTCAAAACGTCGCCAAAAAGCTTGGCGCTTTGGAGTCCAGACCAGCCGCCTAGTGTTTTGCCAAAACTGAGCGCCAGGAGTGGTGCCACCAAAGTAGTGGTGTTCTCCGCTGCTGAACTGCTGCCGAACGACGAGGTCATCTCAGTGAATGGCTTGACAGGTGCTCAGCTGACTCCTATGTTTCAGCTACTTGCAAGGGCTCACGAATGTCACATGCCAATTTGCAGTTACTTTGGCATATTTCCAAGACTGCAGAAGGTCTCAGGTTGATGATCCCTGCAAAAATCATGTCAACTTCACACGTGCTCATTTTTGCACAAGCCTCTTTGGCCTTCTTTACTTTTCTCTCGTGCCTGTAGGAGGTGCCAGCGCACTGCAGCAAGCAAGTCGAACAGAGTTCTTAACATTTTTAGATGTGCAGACATGTGTCTGACAGGTGGGAGGGGTTGCTAGTCGTGTGTGGGGTCTCCTGTCTTGTGTGCTAGTCGTCTGACTTGCAAGGTTCATGTTTGTGGTCCACTTGTAGACGTGTTTGCTAGCACGTTTGTGGTGCTTGCTGTCTGCGGTTCACGTTGCGCACTTGCGTCTTGTATGTGCTGCACTAAAGTAGACTCACCTTACCATCGCTGCAGAGCAGTTGCCCAGCCCGTAGGCTCTTGTGGGTCTTGCTCCCCCGTGGCACGTAGTATCAGTTTGCATGCTGTCATGTGCGGCGTTTAACTCAAAGTCAAAATTCGGAGGAAGGAGGGTGCAAAGAATTCTTAAAGAGAATTCTTAGCTTTGGCTTTACACTTGTTTGCGCCACTGCAACAACTCAAGCACTTCGGCTCGCCTGTGCTTGCTACCGACTTTGAGCTTGGACTCGATGGATTTAATTTTCCAATTGGAACAGAGGCCATCGCTGGTAGGTTGAAGGCCATTGCTAGTAGGGTGGAGGCCATCGCCAGTAGGTTGAAGGCCATTGCTAGTAGGGTGGAGGCCATCGCCAGTAGGTTGAAGGCCATTGCTAGTAGGGTGGAGGCCATCGCTAGTAGGCGTGCAGGCCATTGCTGGTAGGGTGGAGGCCATTGCTGGTACGGTGGAGGCCATTTCTGAGTGGGGGAAGATTTGAATCGGAAAGGTGGGCCTTGCAGCTGGATTTTGGCTCAAAGAGCCAAGAGCTCACAGGGCTCATCCGAGTTCATCGAGCTCATCGAAGTTTCAATCTTTGTCATTAATCTTCTTGGAGTACATCTATTTCCCATGCGATATGGACAGCGCTGAGGGTGAGGGTCAAGATGAGAAGCTCGACTTGCAAGAAGCTGCACGCATGGAACGGCATGGAGATTGACAGAGCTTTGGGATTTCTGTAGTTTTTGTTTGCCGTTCTTGATGTATACAGGTTTGATTTTCAGTGTCAAGCGTCTGGAACCAAGGACCCGGTCCGGAAGTACATCGACATCTTCTGGCACCAGACACTTTGTGTTTGAAGGTTTGCTCATGTACAAGACACAAGACCTCTCTCAGATCAAGATAGGTGATGGTTACAGAAGCCATTTTCACTCCGTTAATATTTTGTCAGATACCTTATAGGTCTTTGGATCAAAGTTGTCCCAGACCAAGCCCACATGCTACACCCAAGCGCTAGTTGTCCACTTTTAAGTGTCAGAAGGTGAACAAAAAAGTGACTCAATAGTCATCAGTCGCATCCGCCGCATTTGCTTGAACTCAGGACTAGCACGGCAGGTCAACGCTTTCCTGAGAACAGATTCAGAGTTTGTGGGGGATAGCCGCAGCCACTCAGAAAAGCATTGGTTCAGGGCTGTACTCCAAAACACTCATGAGACTCATGTTTGGTGGGCTGGAAATCCGAGAATGCAGACAGCTGTCGAAACACTTCATTGATTTCATGGGCAAACCATTCTCTTTTTAAAGTTCTGATCAAGCCCATGATGTCTTTGGGTTATCTACACCCATTCTATCCACAATTTCATCTAGGAGTTCACAGCAAACCTGGTAGTTGCAAAGTTCATTCTGAGACTCAGAGCTGCCATGATGCTGACCCAGGTGAGGGGACAGAGAGTCTACCAGATGGAAAAGCCACAGCTTCAGAGACGCGACGGAGCTACAACAAAGGCCATGACGAGGACGCTTGTTCACCTTGCGTCTTCTTTCCCACTCCTCGTGTCATGGCACTCCAATTCTTGGTTGTTCAAGAGTCAACTTCTTGTCCAAAAGACTTGTACTGTATATAGACAATCACAATCACTTTGCAGTACATGAAGCGGTTCGACTGAGGTGGCTGTGTTCGCGGAGAGGAATGCGCATATTGCCACCTCTCGCACGACTTGGTCAGGGTCCGGGGCGATCACAGTCTCCAGTTTCGGAACAAGACGCGCAAGAAGATCAACGAGCGGATTCAGAAGCTGTTCGAGAGCCCGAACCTAGATCCTCAGCTCCGGTTAGGCCGTTCAAATGTGAGCTGTGACGGATGTGGTCGAAAGGTGAAAGTTCCCCCAAATCTAGTAACCAAATCAATTACGCGAACCCAAGCCCTTTGTGTCCCAAGCCTAGTAGCCACTTAAGCTAGTATGTTTGTGTACAAAACACAGGCTACTAGCTTCTTACCTCTTTCTTTTTTACCCTACCTCTCACGGCCTACCCCCAAATGAGCAAAAGACAGCTCCTTGCCACAATTCCCTTTCGGGTCTAGGCTTTCTAGGCCTGGCTTAGCGATGGCCTGAAACCTGAAAGCGATGGCCTCCAACCTAGCGATCAATTCCGGAAAGACCGAGGATGATCGGCAAGGGGCCATCAATTCCGAAGCCCGTCGACATCCCTATGCTCGACGGGTCATAGGGAACTACGTGCGGCAAGACACTCGATTGAATCGTTTTCAGTAGAGCGGCAAGTGCTGCACAAAAGTCAAAGTGTTCTAATCTTGGAGACTCGCACTCCAGCAGAGTTTCAGGCTTGCCATGATTACAGTTCATGGAAGCCTTAATTTTGCGTTTCATCAGTCTAATCTGTCCAATCTTGAGCTTGTGCTCGCACGATGGTAGCGCTCGAATTGCTGCGCTCCACACAGGCTTACGTTCCTTTTTAAGGCCCGTCAAGACTTGACGGCCTAATAGATGTTTCACCGAAGTTCCGCCTCCTCAACAGATCGCATTGCCAACAGATCGCTATGCCAAAACAATGTAATAGATCGAACTCCTAGGCCTAGGAAGTTATGCTTCAGCGGATGCGGTCAAAGAGCTTCGTTTCGGAGGTAAATAATCAAAGGCGCAACGGAAGGTTTTGTCCAGACACCTGCAGAGTGCACAGGCTCTGACGTTGCAACTACCCACCAAACTCCGGCGTGGCCAGGACACTGAGCTCCATTATAGGTGAATTCATGTGAATTCAGTAAATACCCTGAAGCTGCTATATATCCAGCATACTTCATCGACACTGAAAATACTCCAACTGCGCCTATAGAGAGGAACATGGAGACTCAGGCACCGAGACATGCAGGGTAGGGCTGTGAGGTAGGTTCCTTTGCGAGTGCATATGTGGCTTGAAAAAGGGCGAGCAAAGAGCAGAGCAGAGCAGAGCAGAGCAGAGAGGAAAGAATGAGAGCAAAGAGCAGAGCGCAGAGCAGAGCACAGTCGCTGTATGTCGCTGTACTCTCTTAGCTTGAGGTCTGCCAAGAACATGACTTGGGAGGAGCTGGAAGATTTCGCAACGACATTTTGTAAACGCCTTGAAGAGCTTTTGTTAGCACTAAAGACTCCTGACTCGTTCAGGATAGGACTCATAGAACCCACGGCCTTTTGGCGTTAACCGCGATGCATTTGTTGCGGGGACTGGTTGGGCATCCTGAGGAGTTCGACGCTGCTCTGGGGAATCGCCCGGTGGTCTTGACTGTGCAGCGGGAGCGTCGTCAAGGTGGACAGTGAAGTTTTGATGACACGAGCCTTTTTGAGAGGGGGATCCCAGCAAAAGTGTTGTGACTAAAGTTGACTAAAGAAGAAAGGACAGGACAGGCAAAGCAAGGCAAGGCAAGGGAAGGGACGAGAAGGGAAGAGTAGAGAAGGGAAAAAGAAAGGTATCAAGATAGAAAACAACTAACAACAGAAGAAACATGAAAAAGGTGTATAAAGTGTTAAAAGTAAATGGTTGTGTTCTTATTTAAAGGCTTACGCCTGACAGCCGGGCGCCGGCGAACTAGGGTAAGAGAGGTGGGGGTCGAGGCGACGGTAGGCGTTGCTCGCGGTGTGGGCGAGGTGTGGTGTCGGGAAGAAGACGGGGGCCGGGGTTTGGGGCACCCCGGCAGCACCCGTCCGAGGGACGGGGGCTGACTGCCCTGGTTGCTTGCAGCAACCAAAAGTCGGGAGAGCCGTCGGAGAGAGAGGAGGCACATGGAGCTCGATGCATGCTGGGAGGCGGCAGCTGTCAGCTGGCAACAAGAGCGTCGCTCATGCCAGCCAGCCACAGCCCTGGTAAGGACATTGTCTGCAAGTTGATGCGCCAGCGAGGCCGGCGGGGGTGGAGAGGTTGGGGGTCTAGGCGTCGACGCCGTAAGTTGGAGACGCAGGGTGGGTGCCGAACTGTTAGAGCGATAGGACGAAGCCGGGAGACCGCTAGCGTTAGAGAGCAAGAGCAACCAAGCACACTCGACCTTTTTTGTTTGCCTGTCGGTCTCAGCCATGGCACAGCAGCAGATGTTTGCTAATCGTGGTCAACCACTTGTCCCTCCCGAGGTACTCGAAGAACTAGTTCCGTACTTTGAAACAGTTTTATGACCCAGCCCCGCAGAGAAATGGCCAGCAGACTAGCGTGGTGTCAGAGATCCCGACGCAGAGTTCTGCCAGACAAGAGCTGGAAGCCAGTGGCTAGAGCGTCGCTCATACCAGCTGGCCACAGCCCCAGGGACGACTCCCAGGCCTCTTGACAAGTGCGCACTTCGTTCGATCCTCGTTTGTATCGCCAGAAGAAAACCCGAGCTCGATCCCTTTTCGTGCTACCTATTTTCGACCGCAACGACTGAACGAGTCCGAGCGGACAGCAAAAAAGGAGCGGTTATGCTTTTCGTTGTGCTTTCTTGTGAATGTAGAATGCAGCTGTCTTGTGATGTGCGCTTTCACGTTGTTGTGGAATGTGCCACACACTCCGCACCAAGACGCAGTAAACCGCAGACGTACAAACAAGCGCAAACAAAGCGTGCCAACGCAGAGGTTTGCGCGGGGGCTGGGACCTGGGGCATCCCTGCTGTCTAGTGAATGTGGAAGGTGATGTGCGCTTTCATGTTTTTGGTTGCCTGTGCGACACATTTCGCACCCAGACGCAGTCAACCACAGACACACAAACACTTACAAACAAAGCATCCCTGCTGTCTTGTGAAGAAACAAAGCGTGCCAGAACAGAGGTTTGCGCGGGGGATGGGACATGCGGCATCCCGGCTGTCTTGTGCATGTGGAATGTGAAGTGCGCTTTCAACCACAGACACACAAACAATTACAAACAAAGCACCCCCGCTGTCTTGTGAATGTGGAATGCAGCTGTCTGGTGATGTGCGCTTTCGTTTTTTTTTTGCCCTGTGCTACACATTTCGCAGCACAACTTGGAGCCGTGCCCAAAAAAGGACGCATGAACTCGTGTGAAAAACCTGCCTGAGTGGACCTGTGCGAAGTCTCTGCCGACAGCTCGCATACGCTCGGTGTCGCTGGCCGTTCTAACTTCGGGTCGGGCGCGTGGGTAGTGCGCGCGCACGCGCCTGCAACAGCGTGGTCGCGCGCGCGCCGTCCGGGGGACGTAGGTTTTGGTCGGGGGTGGAGAACATGAGTTTGTGCACATGGCTCTAGCAAGCGCACGCATACATGCAAGACACATGGCATCGAATTCTAAGTGGTGGTAATGGGAGAAGACAGACGCCACACAGAGGTTGGAGTCGGTATACATGGTGCTGCAACCCAATCGTAAGAAGCACATGCAACAGAATCTGGAGACTGTCTCCTTCAAGGGATTTTCCGCGTTGCGTCGCTCCAAAGTGAGCGGCGCAAGTGCCTGGCGTCGATGCATACACATTGGAGTCGGACTCTACCCAGTCGCTGGTTCCTGTGCACTTGGCTTCTGGCTAGCAGCTGTGCTATCTTGTGCAGCTCTGCAAGGCATTTGGACCTATTATTTTGCATCAACCTCTGCGGCTGTGTCTTCGGCCTGCAAGCTCGGCGCGCACTCCGAGCAAGTTCGTGCAAGCAAGGCTAAGGCTGGATCCGAAAGAGTCGCTCCGCCGGTGGTCGGCGCTGCAAAGGACATCGCCGACAGAAGGCCCGGAGACGGTTGCGCGCAGCGCTGCAAGTGTGTGGCTGGATTTGGTTGTTGGTCTGCGGATGTCACGGCGCCTCAGTGACCCCAGTGGGCTATCAAGCGGCATGCATGGGCCACGCCCGAGGGGATTCAACACGAGGGCGACGCAGGCGAGAGCCGCACGCCGCGAAGGGCAAGGCGGTGCGGCAAAGCGAAATACGGGCCTACTTCCTGCTCGTGCCGGGCGAGGGCGGGTGTCTGTTCTACGCCGTGAGTACGGAGGTCAGTGGTGGGCAGAAGTGGGAACTTAGCTGTGCTCTTGGTTGTCGCCGTGCCGAGCAACTGGACGTCGTGTGTTGCGTTGATCTCTGCGGGTATGGCTTCCGCTTGCATACCCGGCGAGACGTGCGAAAAGGGTGTCCCCAAGCCCAGACGGCACCGAGATGGTACCTACCTCGAAAGGTCCGAAATCGTGAGCAGCACGCCCTGAACGGCAATCCTGGCGCTGCCGAGACGCTGCAAGCGCGAATTCGGTCGAATGTTGCGCACATGCCGGGAGACGGTTGGTGCTTCTTCTACGCCGTGAGCCGATACTTCAAAGGCAGCACACACTCAGGCCACGGCGCAGCTGCCGAAATCTATTTGCAAGCCATTGAGTGGTTGTTGGCGGCCCAGCACGGGCCGCACGCAGAGGCAGTCGCAACGGCGTGTGTCCCGTTCGACGATGACGAATTGCAGCTGCGTGAGCACTTCCTTCGACAACAGCCGACGGCCATCAACGCTGCGCCCTCGAACACGACTGAAGTAGTCTTACTTAGTAAGCTCCATGCAGTGTTGCTCCAGCCGGCCATGTTAGACTCGATCCACCACGCTTCTGCCGGTGTGGAGTTGTGGGCTTTGACCCAACAGTTCGATTTTGAGTGTCTCATTTGGGGTGCCCAAGCGAATGTGAATTACTGGGTCCGGTCCATGGAGTGCCTCACCGACCAGGAAGCGCACGCAAAGTTGCAACACCATAGCCCCGTGTTGGAGCTCGTACATCGAGACATGGGTGTCACCGGCCACTACGACTTGGTGGAACGTAGCCAGAACATCGGCGACCCCTTCCCAAGCACGCCTTTCGTTGAAGCTTTTCGCGCACAGGGTGCCAGAGCCGTCTTAGAAGTAGTCCAACAGCTGTTGGAGGCTGCTCAACCTCCGTTGCCGGCGCCGCAGGCACCCCCCCCCGAGGACCGAAGCACACCACAACCACACACACGGAGCTCAGCTTCGCCAGTGGCGAGAGCGTCGCTCATGTCAGCGACTGGCCCTCCGTGTAATGACTCACAAATCTCTGGAGACACTCCGCAGCTCGCATGTTCTAAACTGGAGGACGACACCTGCTGGGACGGAGTCCAAGAAGAGATAAGGGCAGCCCCAGAATCCGAGGCCGAAGCCGCAGCGAAACAGAGCTCAACTTCGCCAGCTGCAAGAGCGTCGCTCAAGACAGCAACCAGTCCTCCCTGTCATGACTCGCAACCTCCGAAACGAAGCTCAGCTTTGCCAGTGGCAAGAGCGTCGCTCGTGTCAGCAACTAGCCCTCTCTGTCATGACTCACATGTGTGTGAAGACACTCCGCAGCCCGCATGTCTCGCGCCGGAGGACAACTTCTGCTGGGACGGGATCCATGAAGAAGTTGGGGCAGCCCTAGACTCCGAGGCCGAAGCCGTCGACGTAGACGTCGAGAGCGTGGAATCTTGGGATTCGGAGGGATCCATGTCTTCGAACGATCTTGATCAGGGATTGACAGTGGAACCTCATCGCCACTGGTGCACGAAAGAAGATTCAGATTTGGAACGGATTCGAAACCTAGCCGCAGCCTTGAAGGACCACCCCCTGCTGCCTCCCAAATTGCCAGGATTCGACGCGCAAGAAGCCGATCACGCTTCGGGGATCTTATTTCCCAATGTGCACTGTGCCATCCAAGGTTGTCGCTGGTGCTCGAAAGAAGACCCTTGCCAACCGAATTGGACACACGCACGGGTGATGCAAGTGCAACAACAGCGCTGGACCGAACGTCCACAGACCTGCTGTGGCAATGCCACGACGTGTTTGCGTGCGCATCTCAGCACTGCACACAAAGATTTGTTTGCGGAGGCGCGCCCTAGCGAGTTGCTGTCCGACTACCTTGCCGCTGTAGCTCTGACAGAGAAGCAACAAGTACCACGGGTGGGATGGAGCACAGACAGACGGACTTTTCACCGCTTGGCACGAGAAGTCGCAGAGCAACACATGGAAGGGTTGATTTGCGCATGCTGCGCACGCATCCACGTGGCCGCCAACCACGGAGAAACTGGATTTCAGACCGTCTCGGACTTGTTCTCCAGCCTCACCGAGGACAGCTTTCGAGCGAACTGGTGCTACGACACCTATGCCAGCAGGCGCGCGAACATTCCAGCTATCGAACAGCGCCTGGAGCACAGGCAGTGGGTTCGGCAATTGCCCGACGGCTCGAACATTTTGTGCTGCCCAGAAGATATACGCTGCAGGACATGCGCCCCGCAGTCCAGCATGCTGTGCCCGCGGTGTCGTGTCCCGCTCTGTCGCACTTGCCTGACGCGCATGACTCAAAGACGGGTACCTGGCGTGCCACAGGCGTTGATGAACGACAACTGGCTGGGGTACCCGACAGAGCTGTTGTATCGGCATCGGGTTCGCTGGGTCGAGGCTGCGGCCGCCTGTCCCGTGTGGACCTCAGTCGTGTGCTTCTACCTTGAACAAGACCGGGGACACTTGTTGGAAGAAGACATCCACAAGGCAGAGCACCGCATAGCCATCCGAGGCAACGTCAGTTCCTTCAGCATGCCGTGGGAAGACATCATGGCGACCTTGAACCCAACCCATCAGGGCCATCGGACGTGGGAGTCCTTGCCACATTCGCCTGCTACACTGCAAGCACTTGTGAAGATTACGGTTAAGGGCATGCGATACAATGAAGCACTGGAGTGGGTATCGGGAGCTAAAATTCGACCTTGGGTAGTTATCGCTCTCTTGCAACACCTGGTGGACTTGGGGCACCCCATGTGTGAAAACAGAGACAGCCCCGACCAAGAAAAAGTGCGGATTGCAGAGAGAGTGGAAACCGTGTATGGAAAACATGAAACCTGTCCATTGCTCGACCCAGCCACTTTGAATCGCACGAATTCTAGCACAGATCCGCCCAGAGCTACAGAGACTGAGGTGACTGTACCCGTAGCAGAGCGTCGTTCGGCCCCAGGTGTCGCCGTCACGCTCTCCGCCACAGAGCGTCGCTCAAGTGCGCGAAAGAGGGCCCACGCAGAGCCCCTGACTGCGGTCCGCCCAGAAGCACCTTTTGCATCCCAATTACCATCCAAGCATGCCACACCCGAGCTCAACATAAGTTGCAACTTAGAGGGAGAAGCCTTTAGTGGTAAAATGAGACCCTCTGTGTTGAGTGCAGATTATGCTAGCGCAGACGTAGTGGATCCAGAGGTTGCCCTTGTCAACAACCTCGCCACCACCACCCATGAGTTGGGGGTCCAAACTGGCACAGACTTTTGGGACCAATGGCGCACCGATTTTCTTCACTGGGCCTTTCCGTTCAGTTTGCCCGCCCCCGCAAGCGGACCAGACTACCCACAGAAACCCAAGTTTCGCCGGGTTGCAGACGCACCTGTCTTAGGGCCCATGCAACACCTTAAACACATTACCGGTCGAGTGGAGAGCTCCATTCGCAACTCATGGGATCTAGTACCCGGTCTCCGTCGCGTCACTTCAAAGTGGGCTGCTGTGTGCGGGGGCGCTCTCTGGCGAAGATGGAACTCCCATCGCAAACAGATCGAACCCGTGCCAGTCTCCGAATGGGTGCGTGCAGCCGAAGGACTGTACCAAAAATTGCGACGCGGAAAGTATGTGTCCGCAGACGGTCGTGAACGACCAATTCAGTACGACACACGCAAATTATTCTTTGCTAAGGGCCTGACCGGACCCGAAAACCAACTGTTGCAAGATGTGCGATCCATGCAGCGCACGATGCCTGGAACGATTGAAGTGCGACGTCGCATTGGTAGGTACTTGTTCGGAGCAAGGGTCGAATTTGGAGAACCTTTGTTCATCACCATCTCGCCAACTATGAGGCGCAATGCACTATCCCTGAAACTGTCGCGCTATCGCACAGCGGACCCGGGCCGCAGCACCTGTCCGGAAAGCTTCAATCCACCCGTGTGGGAAAGCCATGGTACTGAGATCGAAATCCCAGGATACGACATCCGTCGAGAAATTACGGCTCGAGATCCTTGGGCTGTAGTCCTGAGTTTCCAAACCATGGTGCGTTTCATTTTTGCGCAGCTGCTCGGCATCCGAATGTGCTTTCGTTGCCCAAGTTGTGATTGTCGAGATCCACAAGGTTACAGCACGCATCCCACTGGTGGGGTTTTGGGGTTCGTCCGCGCCATTTGTGGCGCCATCGAGTATCAGGCTAATGCAACACCCCATTTCCATTGTAATGTGTATGCAGAAAGCATTTGGCAGGAACCATTGAGCTGCCTGCTCCAAAAAATCAAAGACAAGCACATCGACTTTGGAGCGTTGCAGCACTTCCACGAATGGATTCACACCGAACAGCATCCCCATCCAGTCGACCACGTGGAGCAAGCATCCTACTTCGAAAGAGAATGGCAAGACAACTTCAGCAAAGCTACTCACAATCTTTTAGGCCAGTGGCCAGGTTTCCTTCGAACCTCAACTGCCGAAAGTCCTTGGCTAGAGACTCGCTCGCCCGAAGTAGTGACGCAGGAAGCCCGATGTTTCATCCACGCTTACAAGAAAGCAGCTCAAGCAAGATTTTCCGCCCAGCAATGTCACTGGCATCCATGGAACCCCTCCCTCAAAGCTCGGGCCCCTCTAGCCGGATGCAAAAAAAAAGGATCCCCTAACAAATGTAAGCATGGTTTCCCAAAGAAGACTAACGTGCTATCCCGCGTGATCTGCCGGGGGAACGCTCGCCGCTTTCAAGTAAGCACAAAGGGGCGTCGCAATGCCTTGGGGTTATGGTTGGGGGCTCGAGAGGACGCCTGGTTGTCTGGGACCATGACCGCCTTTTCCGTGTGGCTTTTCGGAAACTCCCACACCGCCGTGAACTATCGGGTGCCACTTTGTCCGGCGACGCATGACCCCGAGTGTCAACGGAACTGCCTCCAGCAGGCTACTGCGGGAAAGCTGCAACGGTTGATGCAGCAGGCGGCACGACGAGCCACCCGCTACTTTACGGGGTACCTGCAAAAGCCACAACCAGTCGGACGGAAAGAACTCCAGCAAGCCGCCAAGCAACTGCATTTCCTCCACACCAACGCTGGCAAAGATCCGACCGGGGCCCACTATCGCAAGGTGGCCAGTCGCGTGTTTGGCGACCTCGAATTTCGATGTTCCGTCCGACCAATCACCGAAGAGTTCATGTTAGCCGGTTTCGGTGACGGCCAAGATCCCACAGCAGCAGAGTGTATCCGCTCTTTCCCGGTCGCGCCGTTCGTCGGCGCAGAGTGGCTGACCTACCTAGACGGACGCAACGAAATTCGCTACCACTGAGATTAAGCTGTCGGAAGTTTACGGCTGGCGTGGACAAGATACCCGTGTGTATTATCTGTCACCCTGGGAATTTGTAAAATGGTGGACCTTGAAAAAACTGCGGCCGCCACCCAACGAAGGGCCTGTCCCCGCTGAGTGCTTAAGCGAGTGGATGCCAGACCATGACCCCACATCCATACCCGAAGATGGGTGGCAGTTTGGACGCGACTACTGCTGGAAAGAAAAACTACCGACTTCTCGAGCAGAAACGATCCTGCGGCTGCCAGAACAACCATTGCTCGCAGCTGCAGCAGGGTACTATCTAGAACGACATTCCGAGGCCTTAGTTCCCTATCCAACGGTCTGCCCACTGCCTCGTCCGGACATGTCGAAGGAGGACCAGGCACGGCTACTGAATGTGTATCTCCGCCCTTGGACTTTGGACGCCAATGCCGTGAGCTTGCATGTGCCACGCATAACAGCTTTGGATCTGTCCTTTGAAGCTCGAACCGCCAATAGGCCCACCCACCGTTTCCACACTAAAATTTCTCCCGGTGTGCGAAACCATCAGACCTCATGGAGAGAATACATTCGCTCCCACATCGTGTCGCACCATGCAAAACGAACGATCCAAAATTTTTTGGCCGCGGCCGAGTGCTCCCCAGAAGAAACGGACCCAGTAGAAGCCCCCGTAGACCATCCCCACCCGGAAGTTGACACGTCTTGGGTCGATGTGGCCACGGTCCAAAAGTTAACCCAAGGCATTGGTTTCGAGTACTCCAAACGGAGCAATCCCGCTGTGCAACAAATTCTGGCAACCTGGGGGGCTCAGACACCAGCTCAGCAGATTCCTTGGCAAGTGAGCCCTGGCATACCCGAACTCCCACCCGCCGACACTGCAAAGCAGCGCGTCGCGCAGCTGCGGCGGAGCGGCCGCCCGCCGTGCGATGGATCTATGGGAATTTGAACGAGACAGCAGCGGCCGACTGGCTCCGCAGTTTGCAGCAGGCGGAGACAGGGCCCGTGCCCACGCCCGAACAGAGCCAGTTCCTGCAAGCCATCATAAACCGCTGCCTAACAGAAACCACCGAGGAACAGACCCAGCGGATAGGCAAGAGCGAACCATGGAGAGGGATTTGCCATGGAGTCCCCGGCGCAGGAAAAAGTCAAACGTTGAAGTGGCTCCGACGCTTCTTTGAAGAGCTTTGCGGGTGGCGCCGCCAGACGGAATTCGTCTATCTAGCCCCTCAAAATACCCAGGCCGCGCTAATTCAAGGCATGACGCTGCATGCGTTCGCGAACATCCGCATCAAAGCCAAAGGCCGAGGCGGCGAACGAGAGCGAGGGCCCGACCAATTCGTCCAATACCAACGGTTGCGTTGGCTCGTGCTAGACGAAATTTCCACAGTCGGCCTCGAAGTCCTAGCCACCCTCGAAAAAAAGGTCGCCCAAGCCACCCGCACAAAAGGCACTTGGAAGAACAATGGCAGGGGCGAGGCGCGACCATTCGGCGGCCTCAACCTCATCCTGACAGGCGATCTCTGGCAGTTCCCACCCGTGAAAGCCACCGCCATTTTCCAAAACCCCTTCGCCGGGGGCGCTTCCTGCCAGGTGGCCGGGCTCCAAAAGGTTTTGTGGTCACGGACTGAATCCGGTATCCACGCACTCTTCGAGTTGACCACCGAGCAACGTTGCGTGGACCCCTGGCTAAGCTTAGTCTTGAAACAAGCACGCCACGGTTCCATGTCGCAGGATGTTTGGTGCTTTCTCCATGGGTTTCCAACCCGGCACCCAGGTGCATGGGACTTCGACACCAAGTCTTGCCTCTGCGGCACGGATGCCTGCCAGACCCTCCCCCTTGCATGGGCAACAGCTCCACATTCACCCTGAGAAGCTCGCTTAGAACAAGAATGTCCCCAGTGCCGAATCGAAAGAGGACGCAGGTGCCTGCTAGGTCGGGATCCAAAGTCCGCGAAATTTGCGGCGCAACCATTCATTCACGGGGCACATGTATGCGCTGAGTTGCGCATCCCGTGACGGGGCGGTGTCCCAAAAACCTAAGTCCAGGGTGCACGCTTCCAACGTGGCACCCATGAAGGAATGCGCTGTTCCGGAATAGTCGGATGCCACTGGAAACCCTCTGCGGGCGACGGTAGCACGACCTCCTGGCTGAAGGGTCCACTGCTGGACCGTGGGTTTGATGCATGCGACGCCCGGTGGCAGGGTTGGGTGTAGTTGCCATGTCGCACCTGGAATCTGCACGTAGAGCGCCAAGGGTAGTTTTTCGAGGACCAGTTCTGCGCCGGGCGTGCGGGAGAGTCGTGCAACGTCAAGTTCGCGCAAGGTCCAACTATATAGGGTGCCACGGGTATTTTTGAAGAGTCCAAACGGTTTTAGTTCTGGTAAGGTTTGGGTGATACGTATAGGCATGTTAGGCAACAAGGGCAAGATTCCGACAATCCCACCGGTGGCTTGGTCGTGCCGCTGCAGCCAGTTGCTTCTCCGAGCTTGCAACTCAGCCGGTGCATCGGTGTCCAAGTGGAAAAGAGGGGTGTCGGCGGCGATCGCCCAAAGGATGGTTTGCTGTTGGCTAACTGCTACTTCCCGAGCTCTGAGATTAGTGGCTATGTATTTGGCTCCTTCACCGGGACCAGGTGTATGGTCTGGCTCAACTAGTATCCGGCAAAGATCAGTGCATGCTTTGTGAACAGACTTGCAACAACGTATAACGCCATCAGTGTGGGGTGTTGTTTCAGCTCAGTGTCTTGCTAGGCCAGACCTATGATATTTCCCACTTCCCAGTCATGCCCATCATGATTCGAGCACTGCCGACTGACATACCAGATGATGATCGTCCGACGTCACAGCCGGCCATGTCCATCGAGCGTCAGGATGATCAACCGAGGGAGATCCAAAGTGCAGCAATCCAGGCATCTGCTCAAAGCTCCAAGCCTGAGCCAAGAGGTCTTTCCAATTTGCACAAGTGTACTCACTGTCACATGGCATTTCTGTCGGCCACAGGTCTTCACCAGCACACGCATGAATGTCACGATCCCGCTGTGATTGACACTGACCATGCTTCACAAGCCCAGGTACCCAAGAAGCTGAAGACATCCAGAACGATCCAACAGATGCTTAGCCTTCCGACCTCCGGATCGATCCCAGAGGCACCCAGGCAGTTTGAGTGCCCCTTATGCCTTGACACTGTTGGTCGTAAGGCCCTGGTTGGATACTTGCGCCGTGAACACCCAGCCACACACGTCGGTGCTTTTCCGTTTGTTCCTAATCAGGACATGCTTCCGGGTAGTTTGACATGTCGTCATTGCTATAGCACCTTCACCATGGAGCAAGCTTTGATCATACACTTCAAGAGAGGATCATGTCCGGTCTTGACATGTCAATGGGCCAAAGCTCAACACTTCGGCACCATGACCATGGCCGTGCAAGTGCCCATGAAGCCAAGGATTGCTCACACCCTACCTGCCCTGCTGCACAGGTACTTCGATCTCAGCCAGGCAGGCCGCGAGTTTGATCCAGAGCCAAGTCCGACCCTAGACCTTGTGAGTCTTTGGTTCCCGATATTGTATGCACCACTCTGGACACCGCTGCATTGTGGGGCCTGGTTTCGATGCACGACCGATTGGATTTCGCACTTCCCTGAACTGCCTCACACCAACTTCGTGACTGATCAGGTTTTCGCAATTATTCAAGCCCTTGGTCATTATTCAAGCATGGGCCTGGACCTTGGACACCGATTGCATCCCGCAACAACAATGGCATGAAGCTCCAATTCATGAACATTCAACTGACCAGCATGCTTCAATCAAATATGTATTTTGCCACATTGCAGGGATCCTGGCCCAAAACGAATCTTGCCAGCTTGATACATTCGCGCAAAATGGACCTCCATCAAATGGAAGACGATCAATCCTTCCAGGACTTGTTGATTGCCTGCCAAGAAGGATTCAAGAGGCCACGGCACGAGACATCATCCACCGGTCTCCACAAAAATGGCCGGGAGCAGCGAAAAAGGAACTCGACCTCATTTGCGATTACCTCCGACAGCAGAGAAGGCGACCTGATTCAGATGCTTGGACGCTTGATATTCCGCCAGGAGGACACTTTGAACCAACTTGGATTGGATCGAAGCCTGATGCTCTTCCTCCAATGTGGCCAAGGGTCTCTGATGCCGCACTTGCTCGAACAGGGCAAGAAATGAAATGCCCAGCGCCAGAGCGAGGAGGTCACGACATCTCTCCACCAAACCACCAAGTGTGCGGTTCACGTAAGCATTTCCCCTCCAAAGCAGCTTCTGGATGTACTTTTCCGCAGCTTGCTCATTCTGCGCAGACAGACGTTCAAACAGGCTCATACGATCCACCAAAGTCTTGTTGTGCTCATGCAAGAAGCCTTCGAAATATGGGCGCTCAGGCACTCCAATGAGCCATAAATCGCTCAACTTCGTTGCTCGCGACAACATGACATGGAGGGCCAAACCGTAATCTCCATCCTTCATCCAGGGAGGTTGATTCAGAAAAGCGACCAGGCCAGATCTGGCAGTGATGCCTTGCAGTCCAAAATGAGTCAGCACTCGCTGTGGGGCCAAGGGTACCTGCGCATAAAGGAAACTAAACGAGAAAGACAGACCGACACGACGACGATACGATGTATACCAGAGAGCCCAAAACAAGTTAGTGCGTCCCAAGCCTGTTTCCGAACAAGTCGAAGTTTCTGCTTGGGCGCAACCTCAAAGACCCAGGCCGATTGCTTGTTGAACACAGGCCTCACGTAGAAATGACCCTTGGGTACGTCGTCGCCAGGGACCTGAAACTGACCATAATCACTGTCTGCGACCTCCACCAAGACTCCAAGCGGCTGGTACTGCAGGACCACGCAAGCTGCTCCAGGTGGCGTCGGAGGTTCTTTGGGATGTAGTTCTATGCGTCGCACTATGCACGGGAGCTCGCGCGTCAGCAAGGGCTCCGGCAAGATGCACGAAATGCGCACTTCCATCCCAAATCCCAAGAAACAACGGACACATGCCAATCAAATAGCCAGTCTTGGTCATGTTCAAACACTGCAGAGCTGCGCTGACCTGGGCGGAAGACAGCGTGGCGTCGCCGGTGGGCTTGTCGATGGCTTGCACGAAGTACAGCCGTTCTCCAGCGTCTTCCGCCTCGAGCACTGCTCGCAACTGTTGCAACCGAGCAACCTGCTCCCAGGCAAGTGCACCCCAGTAGGCCCGCAAGAACGCCCGGCGCGAAGGTGCGGTCTGGAGGTCTTGCAGTTGCTGGACCTCGTAGACGCGACTCTGGAGTTGCGCCCAGAGTGCGTCCGTCATGGCGGTGCCTTGCCGCATGTGCTGCAAAATGGCCACCAAAGCTTGGCCGGAAGCACAAGAAGAGAAACGCCCAGTTCCAGTGAAGTGCACCACAATGCCCATGGAGTTCTTGAACAAGAGCCGCCCCAGCTCGGCTGCGTTGCTGGCCTGCTCTGGGGCTTCGGCTTCTTGAAGTTCCGTCAGCGGCGCTGGTTCTACCGCTGACGGAACTTCCACCCATTCGCAGAGGCTCGCTTGGGCGGCAGGGCGCAACTGTAGGAAGTCGCCGAATTGTAGCCCTATCGGCATCTTGCCGAACCACTCCTGCAGATAGCGGCTCAGGTCCAGCGCCCAGTTCTCACAGCGCTTCACCGAGAAGCGCAGGCCAAGAGCATGATATACATCCGCTGCGCTCATCGACAGCTCATCGACGATGCAGGCCAATGACGCCAGAATCTGTTGCTCCAGGGCATCATTTTTGTTCCGCTGCCCTCGGATGGCGCCGCGGTGTAGTGCGGAGTTGGGGGAAATGTTCGCCAGTTTGTGCAGAGTTCTAGCTTCTGCCCCCAACAACCGCGCGGCCGCGTGGGTCGGTGCCCCGGCAGTGTAGCGACCAAAGCCAAAGAAGCGCTGGAACAAAGGCCGCAAGACTTTGGTGTATGCCCACGTTTTGCCCGAGCCCCCCGCGCCAAGCCATAGACAGTTGCACCGCTCACTGGGCTGGCCATTGGCGAAGCAGGTGCTTGCTTCGGTGCGCTTCTCCCACATATCATCGATCGTGCAAACAATGGGAGCCACAGCGCGAATCTGCTGTGCGTTGAGCGTGCACTCCTGTCGCGTGTTCGGAACACTTGCGACTTTCTCAGAACTTTCACACGGTCCCATTAGAATCTGGTCCCATTGAACAAGAAACCTCTATGCAATAAACTCTCCCAGAAACATCTACTTAAGGACACCAGTCGTTCGATCCACCCCATGATTTTCCACCAGCATTGGTCCTCCACCAGCTTCAAGGCATAGTCCCTCGGTCGCAGATTCTGCGCGTTCAGATCCATCAAGAACGGATCCGTCGCAGTCATCGCTTCCAGGCCACTCGGGGCAAACTCCTCCTCAGCATCATCTGGAACACCTGGCGTATGGATCAATGTCTGTAAAAAACTAAACGACGAGTAGCTGCAAAAAAAATGCTGAGTCCAACTATATCCTCCGTCTCCGGGCACTATCGTGATAACAAGACAAAATATTTTCTCCGACTCTCACGCGCGAGACTAACGACACCGAATTCACAGAACAAAATTATATCTCTCAAGCTCGTGTCGCACAGTGCAGAAGCTCTCAACAAAAATACTGTCTATCTGACGCAGAAGGCCTCCAGACAGATTCTCCAGGTACTGGGATTGCCGGTCAAACATGTCTTGTGCTTCAGCATAGGCCCATGCGCGACGAAGAGCACCATCCAGAGGACGCTCGCCTTCAACGTTGACAGTCACATTGGGCAAGCCACCCATGGCCTCAACCACTTGCTTCAATCTGCTCAGAGCAAACTTCGTGCGGTTGTCGCGTCCCGCCAGGCAACGCTTCCAGTCTTTCTCACGAAAGAGTACTTCTTTCAAAGCTTCTCGGCTCACAGGATGTTCGGCGCAATCCATGCGCTCTATCGCATCTTCGTGCTCGAGATCGTTCTCCACATCAGATCCTTCTATGTCCACGGGACCGACATCGTCCTCCGCGCACATGGACACTTGCCAGTGCTGCTTGTCAAACAACTACGCTACATTGTTACATACACAGAAACACGTTACCACGACTTGGCCCCCCCAAAAAATCAAACAACTACGCTACATTGTTACACACACAGAAACACTTTACCACGACTTGGCCCCCCCCCCCAAAAAAAGCATGTGCTGTATCCAGCTGGACACTTGCCAGTGATGCTTGTCAAACAACTACGCTACATACACAGAAACACTTTACCACGACTTGGCCCCCCCTAAAAAAGCATGTGCTGTATCCAGTACTCCTCCACGTCTTCGCCCTCCTCTTCCTTGGTCATGTAAGCAAAGCGCTCGGCTCTCCTCTGGCTGCTGCTGAGCTGTCGTGCTTCGCGGTGCAGGCGGAACCTCTCCAACCACTGCAGCTGCGCATGAGACATGTGCTCCAGCGGAGTCAACTGTGTGTAGTGAAAACCACAAGGGATTCCCAAAGACCAACAAATCCTTTCGTGTATCCGAGGTAGGTCCACGTAGCGACCATGCTTGCCCTTGAAAACCTTCCCGAGACACCACATCAAATGATAGGTACTCGACAGAGGCGAAGGTGTGGAGGTGCTCGGAAACAGAATTCCCTGGTCCTCTGCATCTTCTCCTGCGGGCTCCTGCGCAGGCATCTCTTCGGAGATCTCAGGGTCTGCTCCATCCAGAAGCATCTCGTCGAGACAAGACACATCGCACCACTCGCGTAAGCCCACCACGTCACGCAGAAAAGGTAAACTCAAGCCAGCCAAGAGTCGTTCCTGCGCATTCACCTTGCGCACCTGCATGCAAGCTTTCCATTGTTTCCAGGTCTTGGAGAAACAGGCTCGCAGGAAACCTTTCCCTTCCAACTTTTCAATCTCATGACAATGAAAACATTGCCAAGCTTCTCCACAATGCTGTGCACCCGGGCAACGTGGAAAGGGCAACGACAAACCCAGCATAAACGCAGCGTATTTCTCAGGTTCATTCTGCCCCGGAAGGCGCAAATCCACAGGCACCACAACATTGTCGTCTGCTGTTCGCAACTCCTGTCACAGGGCGCGCAGATGTCCGAGCGATGGATCCGTGCGCAGAAATAGATCCACAGGAAAGCGACCACAGCCCAACTATATATGAATTATGTTTGTCAATAATGAAGCACCTAAACGCGTCAGCAACGAACAAGGAAAAAAACAGAAGCAACAATCCTGCACTGACAAGGGACAATGTGCGTAGTGTTCGTGAAAGGGAAAAGGGAATATTTTCACGCCATCGACACAGTTTTTGAACATGAAACACAATCAACGCAGTTTTTGAACATGAAACAACAAAACACGTCAGCAACCAAAAAAAGAAAAAGACAGAAGCAACAGTCCTGCACTGACAATTGGAAATGTGCATAGTGTTCATCAAAGGGAAAAAATTTGACGTAATCAACGCGACCAGCGTGGCTACGAGGAACTCGTCGCACATAACGAGAATACATAACCAAAGACATAGACGTCATAACGGCTGAAGCACCACGATGCAAGTAATCATCCTTCTGATTGTGCGACACAACCCTCGTGCCACCTGTCGGGATCCTACTTTCCGTCAAATCTTCCTCGTCGAATACCTCAGCAACCTCTTGCACAGGGATTGCGTCAGTCTCTTCAGCCTCCACAGGCTCCAGGGGCAGAACTTTCAAATGAGGCGCGCTGGCGGCGGCTGCGTCCAAGGCCACTGCGCGACAACGAAACATGGCATAGGGCACAAACCGAAAGAACACGTTGTAGCCACTGTAGCTGACCAGTTGCTCCTGCTGAAACAAAAGTTGGTAGGCCATCTCCCCATTGGACTTCGCAACACATCTCTGCATGCCAAAAGCAAGACGTCGCAATAAACTCAAAGCACGCAACCTGGCCACTTCTGCAGGCAACGGCGCAGCCTCGGGCACCGGTGCCGCCTCCGCCACTGCGGCGTCATGGCCGCTCGGCATGTCTCCTGACCGCCGGTATTAATATTCCTAGACTCCAAAAAAAGCACGGCGGTAAATTCGCTTAGACAACTTCTACTTTTTCCTTGGAACTGTGTTGCCAAGGGACAAAACAATCCAACAGTCAACTAACGTCCTGCATCTGACACAGCTGCCTGACGCTGTGCCTCTTCAGCTTCAAGACGCTGAACGCCGGCAAAGAGTTCCGGTAGCAGAGATCGAGACACTTCGAACTTCTTGCTCGCGTACTCCCCAGTATAAAATTGCACATCCTGCATGTCCCGAAACATATCCACAACAACTCTGTGCAACCGCGCGTCCAAGCTCTTGTCCTTCTTTTTGCGCTCCCCGTCTGGTGGCTGTGCGTCTCCGCCCTGTCCGTCTCCATCCTCTTCATTGGCAGCCAGTTTCTGCAAATCGGCATCGCAAAAAACCACGTCCCAAGTATTTCACGTCGACGTTGCACCGCATGCTGACTTGAGCTATGGGATTCGACATGCCTTCGAAGGGATGGTCCCGTTGAGGTTGAAAGACATGGGGGTTCTCATTCTTCATGGCCTCCTCTTCCTCCAATGGAACATTTTCACGTGGTAGAATCATAAACTGCGCGCGCTGAACTCGAGGCCATCCCTTCAAACAACGCGCGCGTACCTTCTCCAGTCCAGAGTCTTCAGTTTCTTTGTGTAGTTCGACGTGGAAGCAGCCAAATCGACATCCCCGCTTGCCTTTCGCAGCGTTCCTGAGTCAACGTTGCATGGCCGTGTCACACACAACTCTTAAGTTCAGAGATAACATGCTCGGTGACCGGTGCAGATAACGTGCTCGGTGACCGGTGCATATCAAAAACAAAACTATTATCCCTGTCCGACACCGAACTAATACTAACGACATCGGATCCGCATAACCACGTCCAGGCTACAATGCTGATGTCGTGAAACGAAAACGGCGACACTCGAACCTTGCGCCGATTGCGTAGAACGACGTCCTCCGCGCCGGGTTCGTGTCCCGTCCAAATTTCGTTCTGTTACTGCAGTGGTGATTCCGTTCGTAGCGTCTGAACAAAGTGTCCGAGGTCTAGCACAAAAAAACAATCTGCACCCGCCGAGGGTCTTCTTGAAACAAGACTTCGTGCACTTGTGGAAGTGATTCTGTATGACGAGGCGACGATAGTCGCGACAGAGGGCGCCCGACCAACTGGCCGCGTTGAAAGCAGCGGCCTCGCTCCTCCTGACATAATGTGGACGTAGTGAAGCGAAGCATCCGGTCAGTCGGAGAGGTGTACTGGACTCCGTCGCCGCTTCGTGGCCGTCTGGCTCCGTTGACCTCAGTGGCACGTCGCTGTATTGCCTTCCACATGCAGCACGCTGATTTTCGCTCAGCGGTAGTGGACACACTTCTTGTTCTAACTGCTGACTGAGAGCTTGCTGGCTGTCGTAGCGAATACGGCTGGCTGCTTGTAGGACGGCGCGACTCCAGCGTTCCAACTCAATGACCAGTTCCCCACGCGCTGCGGTGGCCAACACAGAGCGAAGGCGATTGCCCAGGTCGCGCCCCAAAAGCACAACCAGAATATGTGGGCGCATGGAACCGCGTCCTTGCGTCTCAAGAGGGCCACAAAAGGCTGCCACATCTCCAAAGCAACCAGCGTGAGTGGAAGCAGCAAAACCATCCTCGAAGTCCCTGGCAAGACCGCCTCGGAAGCTGGCGCGGGTAAGCGGCGGCAACGTGCCCAATATCTCCTCAAAGAACAAGGTCATCATCACGTCAAAAAACCTTGCTTGAGAGACTGGGTCGGCAGCTAGAATGCGACGCATTGCGCTCAGCGAGGGCAGTGCTGGTGCCTCGAGGTCCCAGGCCAGGTCGACCTCATAGGCCTCGACTCGCGAGCCCCCCTGCAGATGCAATTGCAAGAGCAGAGAAGCTCGCGAGTCCGCCAAGTTCGGTGTCACAAAAATGTGACTTGGGCCGTAATGCCACCCAGCTGCGTGGCCTCGCAGACGGATCTGAGATCGGTGACCTTCTGTGCCCAAAACGTTGGAACTGGCCTGTAGGACGCTACCCAGTGCGCGCTTGAGCGGCACGTCCACGTCCGGGGAGCGGAGCAACTCGCGGATGTCCGCTTTCTCCCCGTGCAGCGCCATGGCCTTCAGGAGGTGCTCGGAGGTCACGGAGGCTATGACCGAGCAGTGGCGGCCGAAGCCACTCCTCTTGACATAGGCCTTGGAGGTCCGCATCAACGTCAAACGACGTTGGACATCATACATCGTCGGGAGCAACTGCTCCTTGGGTGAGCGACGCGTCGGTGCGACCAAAAAAACTTATAAATATCTATTCCTAAACGATAGTAACTGCCACAGACCCCAAAACTATACGATGTCCGAACCAACAAACAACTCAGCCACAACAGACATTAACCAGAAATCTGGTCCCAAAAAAAGATGACGCAACCACTCGTCGTCCCGAGCGGCCGACAAACTCCATCGAGGTAGTGCAGGGACCTCATCTTCAACACCTCCCTCACCGCTGTACTGGAGCTCTTCGCGTAGGAGCAAATAACGAAACACTTCAGAAGCTTCCACGCTCGTCTCCCTCTTCAAGAAAGGCACCCCGTCACCCCAAGGGAACAACGTAGGAAAAGCCATTGCCCAGGTCCCTGGCTCAAACATGCTCAGAGGGGTATCTCGAGAAGGCACCACCAACTTCTGTGGCCTGACCTCAAACATTTGCCCTTGCGCTTGTCGCTCTGTCTCCACCCCATGCGCGGCCACAGTCTGGACCTGGCGGATGCGACGAAGGACTCCACGTTCGTGCGCGCCTTCTCGACCCAGTAGATTTGCTCCTTCCATCTGCGCAGCACCCACACCCAGGTCATTGTTGGCCCGATTGCGCACGACCAGCTCTGCATCAGTGTCATACTGTCGAGGCTTTCGACGACACAGATCCTCCACATCTCGGCAAACCCGCAACCAACGATTCTCATCGTCCGAGGTGTCATTCAGGCCGACTATGCTGGAAATCAGATGACCTGACCAAGCAGGAGTGTGCCAAGAAGTTAGCCAAGCAACGAGAGATCACTATCTGTATATGTCTATCTATATAGAATCAGTAGTTTCAAATGTGAGACGACGACCTACCAACCCACAGACCAAACGCAACTGTCCTGAGTCTTCGTGTGCTCGCTCGCCGGACTCCGCAGTGTCCTCCGCCATGCCAGCGTCGTCCTCCTCCTGCTGGCTGCTCTCTTGGCCTTGAGCGTCCGCCGGTCCCCGTTGTAAGAGCTCTCTCGCCAAATAGCTGTCTGCGTCCGTCTCAAGGACACAGCCTTCAAACATAGTCTCCTCCTGGCCAGACCATCGACTGAGATCGACCGCTGCCTCCGCGTAGTACTTGGAAGTTTGTCGGAGGCGCTCGACAGCGGCAACGTATTCCTCTCGAGGTGCCTGCATCGTGGCCGACGATCGCAGGTCGCCTCTGTTGTGGCCCACCAAGACGAACAAGATGTGCTCGGCCATGTCCTCTGCGCGGGGTGGCAACACTGCTTCGACTGAGGAAGGACTAGCTTGCGGCAAAAAGATGGTGTTCCCGATGAAGCCCTTCTGCCGTTCGGCGTGGGGAAGCACCACCGGCTGCAGGACGGTGACCTGCATGCACACACGCGCCAGGGGCAAGAGCCGCTTCGTCCCCGCGGAGAGGGAACGAAGCTCTGGCAAGGCTCTGCCAAGCCACAGGTCATTCGCCAGGGCGTGGCGCGGCAAGGTCAGAACCTGGGCTGTCAGGCTTGGCGCGGCAGTCCCGGCAAACAGGGGACGGCTGTCGTGCGTCTTCCGGCGTGCGCCGCCGGTGCAAGAGCACATATTCACCTGGGAGGAAAGGATGTTCAACGGCAGACTTCTGCAACTCCTCCAAAGCAATGTGCGGCCAGCGCTCAGCATAGCGTGGAACTCCCAGCAGGCGGCACAGTCGATGCTGCTGAGATGGACGGACTGCTGCATCCACTCCATCCGGGAGCTGTGGTAGCCCTTCTGCTTGGGCAGGATCGGTGAAGAGTAGCGCCTTGTTCAACTCATGCGCTCAAAAACGTCGAGCACACACCACACAGGCAGCTTCCACTCGGCCCTCCTCACTCGTGCCTGCAGGGCAACGCAAGCGCTCATCAAAGTTGGCAGCTATTGTCCTCTGTCTGCTCATACCTGGTACCTCAGCGATCATCCACGTTCGGACACACCAAATATGTATCACACATAAAATGCCAGAAACAACAAAACACCTCCCATACAACACTATGACATATAAATCACCCACCTGACATGACAAGAAGCAGTTTTGTGTTCATAACATGTAACAAGTTTCTCAAAGGCGACGCGACAATCGATATGCGAGCAGCGATAACGTTTCCTTCACTCTAGGACACTGCTTTTCTGAGATTTAGTTCACCAACCACTACGCCCTATGCTTGTCATTGACTACTTGACTGTCTCACAGAAAAACCGGCCTACTCTCGCTTTTCAGCTCGCGACTGGCCTTTGTGCGTCGAAAAGATTGTTTATGTCTAGTACTTGTTGCGCTTCCGCAGAACGGCGTCCACACAGGAGTTGTCAGGAAAAAGTTACAACGTGAAACACCAAAATACGTCCAAGACATCGACCGAGACACAAGAGGTCCTGCGTGCTCAACAAGAGCGAGAATCTTCTTGCGATACTCAATCAGCATCCGGGGAGTATCTTGCAGCCCGACGCCAGCGTGCTCCTGTGCGACGTGCTCTTTGAAGGACTTTGCGTCTGCGCAGTCGGTTGGACACAATCTACAGCAGAATTTCTGTAGGCAGTCACCTGCATCCTCAGGGAAAGATCGCAGTAAGCGCTTGGCTAAGGCTTCTTGCACACCAGAAAACGTGGGTGAACAGTCCAATCGTCTCGCGACTTGCTCGAGCTTCCACGTGACAGGGCGCTGTGTGTTGGTCAACAAATCAAGACACTCCATCTCGTCTGCTTCTGGCAACCAATGCTTACAGAAATCCTGCAAAGGATGAAACCCCTCCTTGCCCTTGCCCTCTTCTCTCCATCCAGGGATCGAAAACATCAGAGCGCGTTCAGCTGCAGACCGCCAGAGTACACCACGCAGGGAATCGCCTTCCAAGGACAAATACTCAACTCTGTAACCCGGCAGCGGCGCAAAGTCTGCAGGATAAGCTTTCTGGAGGGTCCTCACACGCGCCTCCCTGCTGTTGAAATACTTGCCCACCCTCTTCGCCAAGTCTGCGTGCTGCTTCTTCTCGGGCAACGAAGAACACCCGTGGAGATCTTGCCAGGCCAACAAGTCATCGTGCAAAGTAACCACCTCCTGGGCAATACCACTGCGGTCTAATCTCGACTCCAAAACGGTCACCGGATTGTGCCACGCACGCAAACTCTCACGACAAGCAGGGTGCAACAAGTGCGCGACCAGAAACCAAGCAAAACGAGACCAATCCTCTGCCTTCTTGACTGCTTCAAAGGTTTCCATCCACGTGCACGCTGCGCTCTCGTCCAGATGTCTTTCCCAGCCATAGCGCCGCATCAAAGTGCGCAACAAGAGTTTGTCTGCCTCGTCATATCCACGACTCTTGTGCTTGTGCTTCAGTGCGCCCAAGACCGCCTGCACAGAGAGACACGGGAAAAAAGAACAAGCGAACGAACAACCAATCAAATCAGAAACTGTTTCTCCGAACCAAACGTCCACATAAACCTTGCAAAAGTCCCACGCTTTCTGCCGACCCACCTCCAAAACATCTTCTCGATCCTGGAAGCCACTGTCTGGCTCCACTGCTGGTCCAGCTTGATGACATGTGGCCAGGCTCCACAGTCGCTCTGCTACATCCACTGGATCTGCGCGATCCCAGCAATCCACCAACTGCCACCAACCTTGCGTCCAATATATTTTCGATGGAAACAGTCTATATGTTTGCGACCGAACAAAAGCCAAACAAACATCAGACCCCACAACACAATTCCGGTCCACACGCGCCCGGCCTCTGCGCTGTAGCGGCCGATTCTCCAACAACACAGCCAGCAAACTACTGCACTGCAATCCAGACAAACGGTCTGGCCATCTGATGCTTTGCAGTTGTTCCATCGCAGTGGTCCAAGTCTCTGGCACTTCAGCTGGAAACTGAACATTCAAAGCAGAAAGGTGTTGCAAGACTGCAACGGTGGCCTGGCTCAATTGCTCCAGCTCCGCGGCCGCGCTTCCATGCCTCCTCTCAATACTTTCCAACGGAACATCTTCGCAAAGACTCAGCATAGATCGCCGTAGCTGTGTCGCAGGAAAACTGACAGATGCCTTTGCTACGAGGTCTGCTGCAGGAACGGTCCGGCAATCTGCGAGCCAGCGCCAAAAGTGATACCTCACATCATCTTCCGCCCCGGGCGCGCGCAGCGGACAGAGCGACAGAACGATGCTATCCACCAGCCTGTTCCGATGCATATGCTCGCAAGGTAGGCCCAACTCCGAAGCTATATCCACCAAGGACGGCTCCGCGTTCCTCAGACGCACACCCCTCAGACGACCTCGGAGGGTCGGTGGCGCTTGGTCTCCCAGCTCCTGCGCCAAGCGTCGCAGTGACTCCGCCGTCACCGGTTCCTCCGCCGTGACGCTTGCGCAGATACATTCAACTTGGGTATCATTCAACTTGCAGGGATATCAGAAGCAGACACCTATTGGACCGCAAGAAAACAGAATCTCAACCAAGTTGAACTATACAGCTGCAAATCACAAAACCGTCCTGAGCGTTCGGATGTCCCGCTTCCTGTCAGGGACTTTGCGTGGAGACCAAAAGCAGACACCCATCCCCGCACACAACCCTTCCTGCAAAGCGCAGCTTTCCACTATCGAGTCTAGCCAACACCTACTTCAACACAAACAGCTTGCGTGCAAAGTTCAACACCGCTCTACGCCCATCCCCTCACTCCAGCCCTCCTGCGATGAGAAGCAGTCCACTATGGATTCCAGCAGCTGCTCCTTCCGAAGGGTTCCGCCGTCGCGCCTCTGCGGTAGCCCCAACATAGCGCACAGCCGTCGCAAGTGGGTGTAGTTCTTGGCCTCCAACTCGGTC
The DNA here is from genome assembly GCA_963970005.1 of Durusdinium trenchii. NCBI lineage: Eukaryota > Dinophyceae > Suessiales > Symbiodiniaceae > Durusdinium > Durusdinium trenchii. The sequence goes on along the minus strand of CAXAMN010005581.1, from coordinate 187,853 downwards.
CGCAACCACGCCGCGCCTCCCTCCCGGTGTCCGTCTCGCAGGCGCTGCACCTCTGGCTCCTGCTGCCCTGCTTCCTGTATCGGAATTTGCAGGGATATCAGAAGCAGACACCTATTGGAGCACAAGAAAACAGCGTCTCAACTACGTTGAACAATACACTGCACCCATCCCCTAACACAAATTGGTTATCTGAACAAAGATTGAAAGTCTTATATCAAGATGTCTTTCACAAAACCGTCCTCAACGTTCGGATGCGCCGCAAATTGGGTATCTTAACAAAGATTGAAAGTCTTATATCTAGATGTCTTTCACGCAACCGTCCTCAACGTTCGGGCGTGCCGGTTCCTGTCAGGGACTTTGCGTGGAGACCAAAAGCAGACACCCATCCCCGAACACAACCCCTCCTGCGAAGAGCAGCTCTCCACTATCAAGTCTAGCCAACACCCACTTCAACGCAGACAGCTTGCGCGCCAAGTTGCACTAAAGACTCCGCGCCCGTTCCCCTACTCCAGCCCTCCTGCGATGAGAAGCTGTCCACTTTGGATTCCAGCAGCTGCTCCTTCCGAAGGGTTCTGCCGTCGCGCTGCTGCGGCACTTCCAACATAGCGCACAGCCGCCGCACGTCGGAAGTGCTCTTGGCCTCCAACTCGGTCCGCAACCACGCCGCGCCTCCCTCCCGGTGTCCGTCTCGCAGGCGCTGCACCTCTGGCTCCTGCTGCCCTGCTTCCTGTATGGGAATTTGCAGGGATATCAGAAGCAGACACCTATTGGAGCACAAGAAAACAGCGTCTCAACTAAGTTGAACTGTACACTGCACCCATCCCCTAACACAAATTGGGTATCTTAACAAAGATTGAAAGTCTTATATCTAGATGTCTTTCACGAAACCGTCCTCAACGTTCGGATGTACCGGTTCCTGTCAGGGACACGCAGCTTTCCACTATCGAGTCTAGCCAACACCTACTTCAACACAAACAGCTTGTGCGCAAAGTTCAACACCGCTCTACGCCCAT
>CAXAMN010005581.1:164914-182292 GCA_963970005.1 Durusdinium trenchii | reverse complement strand
TCGAACCTAATAGGGGTGCCCTCCAACCTAGAAGCAATGGCCTCCAAGCTAGAAGCAAAAGGAACCTAATAGCGATGGCAGCGATGGCCTCCAACCTAATAGCGATGGCCTCCAACCTAGAAGCAATGGCCTCCAACCTATTACAGAGATGGCCTCCAATCTAATAGGGGTAACCTAGAAGCAAAAGAAACCAAGTAGTGATGGCCTCCAACCTAATAGCAATGGCCTCCAACCTAATAGGAGTGACCTCAAACCTAGGAGCAATGGCCTCCAACCTAGAAGCAAAGGAACCTAATAGCGATGGCCTCCAACCTAATGACGATGGCCTCCAACCTAGAAGAAAAAGGAACCCAGTAGCGCTGGCCTCCAACCTAATAGCGATTGCCTCCAACCTAGAAGTGATGGCCTCCAACCTAAGAGCGATGGTCATATGATTGCAAAGAATCCAGAAAGAAGCTTGTCTATATCTATTTGTTCTATTTCTCCCCCTTGTTCTGGGTCCAATCTGTCTGAGGAGATTTCAGCTAGTTTTGATTTGCTTGTGAACCCACAAGTCAAGTCATGCGTTGCCCCAACAGTATCCGTAACGGAACATACACTTACTGAGCACTCCTGTTCGTTCCGAACGATCCGGTGAACGCCCGATACTTCGAAGGCGCGGAACCGGCCCTTTTACGAGTTGGTCCGTGGCTCCATGGCGGAGGCGATCGAAACGAATGGCCCGGACACTTTTGAGCGGTGGCTCCGGCAGTTCCACAGTGAGCGGGACGGGTTGCTTCGCGAAAGGTTTGAAGATCAAGTTGAGGCTTTTTCAATGAACCGAATGTTTTGCAAAGCCTGTTCGCTTGCAATTTCCTGCTTTACAAATCATTCGGTTCAAGTCCGGCGTGCTTGGGAGGACGATGAGTGGTTTGCCAACAACCGTACCCGAGTCTACAATGCTTCTTGGTGACAGTTTGATGAATGCCTTTGCAAAAAGAAGAGTGAGAAGTAACTGGACTGAAGACATCTGAAAAACTTTCTCTTTGGAAAGGGGCTGTCCAAGGCTTTCCGCCCGCACTGGGATGAAGTCGTTGCGAAAGGTGCCACAGACAAGTGAGAGCAAAAAGGTTTGCGCTTTGCACCCTTGCAAGCTTGACCTCTCAATGAACTTCTGGTCTAGTCGAGTCACATTCCGATCAGCTTCCATCTTCTCAGATTCAGCTTCGTGGGCTCAAGAGAAAAGTGCCAAGCCCACAGGACTCGCCGGCTCGCCATGATGACTGCGGATGATAGGCCGCTCTTTCCGATGGAGAGAGATGAACGCTGAGGTTTAAGTAGGTTAAACTCAAAAGATTAAAGGCTGGATAACTCCAGATGTGAAGCTTTTGTGTTTATAACAAAGTGGAGTCAAAAGTGGAAGAAAGTTTTCCCGCAAGCTTTGTCAAGCACTGTAAGATCTGTAAGCATTTGGGACTGTTAGGCTATAGCTTGTGGGTGCCTGGAGTAGACCAATGCCCATTCTTGGTTTCTGATAGGCCCTTCGAAGTCTTGCACTGTTCAGAGCGCCACCTCACAGGCGCACGTTGGATTTCCCCTTCTCGCCCCCGAGCTTTGTTTTGCCGATTGTTAGCGTGTGATCTCACACGTGCTGCAAGTCTTGCTCAATTATGTCTGCATTTTGTTCGCATGGCTTGACTGTGAGTTTTGTGTGTGCTTTCCTCTTCCAATGGGTGCAGAGCAAATGAAATGCTTTCATTGTGTTTTGTTGGCATCTTGGTTCTTTTGTCTCCGACGACTTGGGATGCCTTGCGGATTCTAGTTGGAAAGACCCACGTCTTTCCAAGCGCTTCGAGTTGGCCACTTGGATCTTGCTGGGGCTCAGACCCCCCTTTTCGATGCAGTGCCTTTCGTAGCTTCTTTTAGTTGAGTGATTAGTGGTTCTTTCACGCTTTAGGGAATAGCCACAGCTTCTGTCGAAGCACCACAGAGGAAATGCAGAAAGAAGCGGGTGTATGCAGATGATGAGGGGAGGAGGGCAGCAAAACGGTGAACATAGATTGTCGTGAGTGACTAAGTGAGTGAGTGAGTGAGTGAGTGAGACGAGAAGCACGGCAAAGCGAGAACGGCTGGCTTGACCAGCCCTCAAGTGCATCCACAAGGACTTGCTGGCATGTTTCTTTCAAGCCATCGCAATTAGGATGGAGGCCATCGCCATTGAATCACGATGGCCTTGCACCTACAAGAATGCACTAAACAGTTTGTTTGTTGCCTCTTGCAGGGCCTCTGCTGCCGAAAAGGGCGAAGTGCAGCCGGTGCAGGGAACACCAATAGGCGGGATCCACTCTGAGAGGCCGCGAAGCGATTCATTCTTTTTTAACTATCCTAATAGCAAAAGGAACCTAATGGCAATGGCCTCCAACCTAATAGCATAATTTACACACATCTGCTACTGATCTGGATCAGCCGGAAGTAGCTGAGGCTGAAGTTGCAGTTCGAACCGTTGTGCCTTGAAAGGTGTTCCGCAGATGGGTGCCATTGAAGCTATTGTGGTGTCCGTAGCAGCTTTGTCAACTGAGGCATGCTTTGGCGAAAGAGTGAGAGAGGTCACAGAGATCTAATGAGCTCGACACATAATCCCCTCTCCCTAATAATAAACGGGGCCCCCTCCCCCCCCCCCCTATTAATAAAAACCCTGGGGTGTTTTTACTAATAGGGGGTGTTTATTATTGAGGGGCACCTGTTGTACCCCCAAATGGGCAATGTTCTGTTCGCCCTAATAAAAAGTAGGGTCTCGAAAGAAAATCCTGGGTTCCCAATCTAATTAATTATATATATAAAATCCTTGTTAAAACGACCATCAAAAAAACAACAAAGGGTCAAATCGAAGGTCTTCCCCCTCTTGTTGGTTTCCTAGACCAACTGTTGATGCACCCAATGAATGAAAACACATCGCTGCAAAGAGCAATGGATAGCGCAATCAGGAAAGCAAAATTAATTAGGAACATTGGCACAGACTCCTGCTTAGTATTAGGGGGCCACAAAACAGCAAGAATGGATCTTGGAAAGGAGGCAACATGGAAAAAGCATGGGTTCCAAATCTATATAAAATCCTTTATAAAACGACCATCAAAAAAGCTAAAAAGGGTCAAATCGAAGGTCTTCCCCCTCCGGTAGTTTTTCGGAAAGGGTCAACCTAATAAGGCACAGTGCTTCTTTTTTGTTCGGACCGACAGTGAGCGAGCGCGAGAGGGAGAACCAGGGTCTCGCGGTCTCGCCGAAGAGAGAGAGGGAGAGAGGTATTTTTTGGGGAGGATTGGAGATGTTTTTAATATTAGGGGGAATTCGGGTTATTTTTGCTGTCCCCCTAATACACCTAAAATCTGGGGCACCCCCGACTGTGGACCCACGAGTATTGAATTTCAAAGGGAGCAATTTCAAAACGCTACTAACAATTTTTTGGGGTCGGGCACATGTGTTTTTATGAATTGGGGTACGTTTATTAATAGTAACTCGGGATTAGAAAGTATGACACCTTTCTGAGAAACAAATGATTTCTTTTTCTTTTTCTCTCTCTCTCTCTCTGTCATGTCTTCTCTGAGTTCGACGAAAGGAGCAGGTGGTCCTCAATTACCGAACCGCCGTGATGTGCTTCGCGACGTTGGACATTCTCTCCACCCTCCTGAATATGGTCGCAGGACTGGTGAGCACAAGGCGCCAAACCAAAACATGTCCTCAGCCAAGGTCGTATTTGTTGCGAATGAGCGGAAGGTCAAAGCGGAAAGGATGATATGAAAAAAAGGGCTGAAGGGTCCAAAAGAAGGAACCGTAGAAGGAAGGGATAACAGGTTGCAAAACACCGACATCCAACCATCGGGACACAGAGTAAAGGTGGGGACTTCTTTGGTGTTTGCTGGCGATCTTCTTGGTTGGCCCCCTGAGTGGCTTGCTTGGAGCCAAGCACTTGAACCGGAAGCTGGTCTCAGCACCTGGGCAACGAAGAACTGTGGCTGTTTCGGCATGATCGAAAACCATTGTGGCGATCATTGGTCATACTTCTCCTCCAACCTAATAGCAATGGCCTCCAGCAGCAGTTGAGGTCTACTTGGGATTTTGCTTCCTGAAAGCTGGAGTTGAAATCGCTTTGGCAATCTACACCCTGTGGCTTTGGAACATCATTTTTGCCATCCTGCAGGCCTGGCACACGTCGGGACTTACTTTCTGAACATCAAATGATGCTTCTTACCATCTTGAGCGTGTCCTCACAGGAAATCATTCCAAGTTGTTCATGACTTGCAAGATCAAATCTCATGCAAAACACAGTGGTTTTGGGAGGGGCAGGGCATGCAGCATGTAGCACAGACCGGGCAGCGACCGCGCAGGTGTGGATCATCAAGATCGTGGTGTCCTTCTGGACCGCGCTGGGCCAAATCCCGGAACAACGACGCTCTGAGTTATTGGACCTGAAAGAAGCTGTGCAAATGGTCTACTGGTGAAGTGGAAGAGGAAGAGGCTGTGCGGCCTCCCTAATATGGATGGCTAATGTCCATCCAACTTGTAAATGTGAAAGGGCCAGAAGTGTACAGGATGCCCTTTGTGACTTGGATATGGCGCCCGAACGGAAGAGAGCAGTCTTGTTTGGAGCCGCATCCACCTGGTGATTCTTTTTGCGCTTGGTGAGGCACGGTCAAGATGAACAGATCCCGAAATTAATCTCTCCACTGGTCCAATGGTGCGTTTTGCTGATCTTGACCATCCTCCTTCCCTCGTTCTTGGACAAAAAAGCTTTCCAAGGCTTTTGCAGTTGTACAGAACTGGTTCAATCCAAGTACTTCAGTACTTCGTATCCCAAGGTGGTCACGGTTTCACAGGTGCCATACTTGCCCACGATACGAGCTCGTATGATGGACCTCTGCAGGTGATGGAAAAAGGTCCCCCGCCGCGGCCCACGGTGACCGTCAAGGCGGTCCGAGGACCAACTGGACAAGTGCATCGCTACTAGGAACAAGTGCCTTACTATATAGTAGTAACAATGTTTGCTGTGGAGACCAGAATGGTCGCAGTAACAATAAACAGTTAATTTGTTTTGGGTGGGAGGGGGGGATCTTGAACCTTGTACCATTTTGGCTCAAGGTCCCCCTCCTTATCTTTGTGACTTTAGGTGGGGGGTGATGGAGGGTCTTGTGCCCGATCGGGCCACGTTAGACACGTGGTGAAGTATCGTCGACGCTGCCACTTGGGGCGGCCTTGAAGCTGGGTTGGTGCGTTGTGTAACGCGCCAGTTGGGCGATCCTGCATTGACATCATTGCAGGTCCTGGCAGTTATCCCAGTAGAGGTCTTTGAAGCAACCCTTGTAGCAGCGACTAGGGGTGATAGGCACCTTACAGAGACTGAAAAGGCACAGTGGAGGTTGGTGCAGTCAGCCGTGCGTGTGAAGTTCGGAGCCCCTTTGTTGTTTTCCACAGCTTTGGCATCTCCCCCACCGGCGATCCCTACGGCTAACGCCACAGGGTCAGGGAGTGCCAAGATCAAAGTGAAGATGAACCAGGTGATTGGTCAAGGAGTTGACATTGAAGTTGAAATGCTGCCTGGCACCACACTTCAGAAGTTGAGAGCACAGTTTGTGGTAGCAGAAGGGGACAATCCATTGGAGAAAGAAGAAGTCACGGATGCACAGCTCAGCTGCCTTCACCACAAGCTGATGTCAGGTCAACCGCCCTTTGTGGATATTGGGGTGTGGGGGCCGCATGGTGACAGAATCGCGCGTGCAATGCGGTTCGTTTCCCAGCAATGGCGGGACGGCGAGTGGAAAGCAGTGGAGCTACCTGGAGCAGCAAATTTAGACGCTTGGGAAGAGTCTTGGCGAATTTTTCGCACGGGTGCATTGATGCTACAGTTAGCTACAGCTGCAACATTGGACAGGTACGCTGCAGAGTTCCGTACCAGAGTTCTTCAACACCCGGACGTGTGGCACTTGGCAGCTCAAGCAGATATCAGGTATCGGACAGAATTTTGGTCCCAAGAAAAGAGAAAACAGGAAGCTTTTCATACCTCCCATCCAGCTTTGTCGGCCTTTGTCCCCACACAACCATGGAATTCGGTTTTGAGGGCTAGTGCATCTCATTCAGAGTTCTGGTCAGGCGAGTTCGAGAAACCGGCCATGCTCTACACCTTCAATTCGGCAAAGGCTGTGCCTGCGAGGCCAGTGGGGCCAGGTGGCAATGAAGAGCAACAATGGATGAAGCCGCAGCCAAAGAAACGGGCGACAGGCACCTTTGATCCTCAACAGAAAGATGGGAGGTATTTCAAAAGCAAGACTGGCGTCAACATATGCTACGCCTGGTCCAGGGCAACAGATGGGTGCTCCAACGATCGTTGTGACAAAGGATATGCTCACGTATGCGAATGGTGCAGGGCCCCGCATAAGTCGATTGACTGTCCGCACAGCCCAGGATGGAACCCGGAAAAGAAGGGCAAATCCAAAGGGAGGGGCAGGGGTGGAGGCAATCCACCCAAGCGCCCGAAGCATATGTGACTAGCTGGCCCGTCGGTGGCTCATGAAGTTGAAGATGCCGGCATCGAAAAGAAGTTGGATGAGCTTCGTGAGCGGTTGAAAAGAAGGGCAGCAGAAGTTGAATTTGGTGCAAGCAAGAGAGGTTTCTTCTACTCCAAAGGAGAAAGGAGGGATGACAGAGTTGCAATCAGACAGTTGTTTCATGGAACTCTTTGCTGGCGAGGCTGGGTTGACGCAAGCGGTCAGCCGACTGGGCGTGAGCGTCTTCGAACCTGGTGAAGTCAGAGAAGGAGGCAGCGTTGCAAAGGGAATTGACTTACTATGCAATGACACTTTCAAACGGATCGAGGGATCGTTATGCACGTGCTCGGCAACTGAGATCAGCGCAAAAGCCAGAAGGTCTTGAACCAAAATCAGCACGGGTTCGAGAGGCGAATACACTTCCATCTAGAGCCGCGCAACTATCCCTGTTGCACTGGAAAGCAGGTGGCTGGTTTACAATGGAAAACCCGGAAGGGTCTTACATTTGGTTGTATGGGCCAGTCAAGAGACTTTTGCAGTTGGACAAGGTGAGGCTCATTGCTGGAGATCAGTGCCAGTTTATGGGAGAGTTTGTCAAACCTACAGGGTGGCTCACAAACGCAGAGTTCCCACAAGTGTTGCAAAGAAGATGCCCGGGCAGGCCTACCCACAAGCATGAACCTTTGATGGGTTTTACTTTGGATTTCTACGGCAACGAAGTTTTCAAGACTGCACTTGCTGCGGAGTATCCACAAGGCCTATGCATCGAGCTTGCCAAAGGCTATGTCGAGGCAGTGAAGAAGGCAGGGCCGAGACAAGTCACTTGGGTTCAAAAGTTTGAGGAAGATGTCAAGGACAAGGACCTGTGTTCAAAGAAGGCTCATCGTGAACGAGAAAACGAACAATGCGTCGGAGGACTACGCAACCCTTGGCAGGCCATCAACAAACTGCCTCACTGGAAGACAGTGGGAAGACTAGTATGGAGGACCCTGCAAGCCAGTTTGGGACAGTTGGATGAGTTTCGCAACTTGGCAACCTGGGTGGGGTTCGAACGGGACATGTCACAGAAACATGAGCTTGACTGGGTGAGATCCAGAATAGGACACACATTGTGCTGCCAGACGCAAGAGACGGGTCTGTGGGGCAACTTGCTGGAGAGGCTGGTGGACAGCAGTCAAGACCCGGATGTCGAGGTTGCAACTTGGCCAAACAAAGGAACGCCACTGGGCATCCTTAACGAAATCCCGCCTGGAGGAGTCTTTCCAAAGGTTGAAGAAGGACTAGACTGCGAGGAGGATGAAAGGATGAACTCGTTGGAAGAACTTGATGGCGCGTTGAACAATTACAAGTCGTATGACGAGGCAAAGAGCGCTGCCGATGAGTTGTTCAGGAAGGAGCTGGAGAAGGGCTTTGTACAACGGGCCGAACGCAGGGAAGACCTGGAGGTTCACTATGGACCACTAGTGCCGTCTGCGATTGGTTACATTGCCAAGATCAAGTTTGATGGATCCGTGAAGGGCAGGTTGGCGCACGACCTGAGAAGGAGCCAAGTCAACGAGCACATTGAGCTGCAGGAGCGTCTGCTGTTGCCAAGTACTACATTTGTTGGAGAATAAGACACCAGAGGAGAGAGTACAGTTCATGAGCGTTGACTTTGCTGACGCGTTCAAACAGCTTACAGTCAGAGAGAATGAATACCGGTTTCTTTCAGGAAGAGCACTTGGAGGGTACTTCATTTACAAGACTGCATTGTTTGGCATAAAGACGGGACCATTGGTCTGGGGCAGGATGGCTGCCCTAATATCCCGTTCAACACAGTCCCTCTTCCACAACAACAGGTTCCGGCTACAGACCTTCGTGGATGACCCGTTGATAGTTGCGCGGGGCACAGAGCTTCAGTTGAACAGCATATTCAACGTTGTACTTTTGCGGTGGTAGGTTCTGGGCTTGAAAGTAGCCTGGCACAAGGGCACCATTGGACATGAAGTTGAGTGGATAGGTGCGAAGCTGGAGGTAGACAATGACAGAGCCTATGTCAAGGTCAGCGTGACGCAAGCCAAGGTGGAGGAGTGGGGATTGCTCGAGGCATTGGAAACAAAGCCATTGGTAGCAAGGAAACCTCTTCAGCAGTTCACTGGGGAGATGTCATGGGCTGCCGGATTTGTCCCCCAGCTGAAACCATTTGTGAGGATGTTGTATGCTGCAATGGCCACCCAACCTACGAAGCTACAAGGGCAGTCGCAGATTTACTACAGACAAGTTGAGCCAGTCTTACATTGGTTCAGAATGTTTCTTTGGAGCGTTGGAACTTGCGGGTTGGAGCGTTTTGTGTATGCCCACACCAGGCGCAGATGTCGACTAGATTTCTTGGTTGACGCCTCCCCTTGGGGGGAGGTGCGGTGTGTCTGAACGCAGGGGCACCAGTTGAGACATTTGCACTGAAGTGGACAGCCGAAGATGAACGGCGCACAGGGGCAAAGATAGGTGAACCAGGATCACAAGCATTGTGGGAAGCATACATGATGCTGCGCTGTCTGTGGCTATGGGTGCAACCTCACGAACAGGGATACATCCGTATTTGTGGGGATGCGCAGGGGGTTCTTGCAGCTTTGGTCAAAAATGCCGAAATCACCCTTGTTGAATGCAGTGACAAAAGAGGTGGCCTTGCGCTTAGCTGTCCATTTTGCTTCAATCGAAGCGATGCACATATGGAGCGAGCGCAATGAGTGGGCAGCTGCCTTGTCCCGGAGCCACATGCCGATAGAGCTAGCTCACCCGCCAAGGGCGAAGACAGCGCCTGAGCATTGGCATGAATAGTGAGAAATCAGTGAGGGGGGACAGAGTTCCCACACTGCAGGCATGTGGGAGAGGGTAGACGATCGAGACGGGATCGAAACCTGGGTGGAAGGTTTGCGCGCGCTTGTGCTTGTATCATGAGATCAGCAAGTCATGGCCACCCGTGCAAGGCTTGGGGAGCGCCCAGCCAAGCGCAAGCAGCGCACCAGGGAGTGCAGCAAGCAAGAGACCGCGCATGCAAGCAGGACAGTGCAAGCCAGAGTTCATTCACATTGATGTAGGCGTTAGTTGTTCTGCAGCCATTTCCGCAGCTGTTTGCAAGAAAGGATGAAACGATATCGTGGAGATCTTCCCAGAGAGGAAGCCCAGACTAGATGGCCTGGGCTGTAAGTGAGACCGTCGTCCTCACGCGCACCCACCCTGCATCTGATATGCAGGCGTCGTCAAATCTCTTGATGCCCCGCGTCACGTGCGACGTGTGCCATGTCAGGCTGGATGTATCCCTAGCCGAAAGCTGCGATCAGTGCGATGCAGGTGCCTTTCATGTTGAGTGCTTGGTCAAGCGCGGGAAGCCCTTCAGGAAGTTTGGTCCCAGAAGAGAATGAGGATACAGAAGAAGAGGATGACAGGAGGGAATCGCCGTCCAAGCTGCCAAAGATCTACAGCGGAGACAATTTGGACATGATGATGAGACAGGCAGCGGCCAAACCTTCGGTGGAGGAGGCAGAAAGGCCAGAGATTGCAGACAAGAATGCGAAGAAGGGCGCGTCAGCCCTGACTACGCCAGCGCCTGGCACCCCTTTTCGAAAGACAGAGCCAGTGGTGAAGCCATATGCTACGGTACAAGAGATCGTGGAAGACCCAGAAGCTTTCCGAAAGGCAATGGAGGAGTTTCAGTCGGACAAATTCGCCCAATCAAATCAAGCTACGCACAAAGCCAGAGTCCAGCGGTGGGAACACCGAGCCTTCAGCTTGGATGTGGACCCGTTCCCTCTCACCGTCAGCACAGTTGATATCGCTCAGGCTTTGCTCAAGGCTGGACAATACCGTCCAGCAGCCCAGTACTTTGCGAGCATGAAGAGAGAACGTGCGCTGAAAGGCTACCCAGTTCACCCTGGCAATCAAGGATGCTATCCGATCCTGTGTGTGAGGCATTGGCGCAGACAAGCAATGCTTGGTGATGGGTTTGAGAAGGTTGGAAGGTCTCCAAGAATCCAAGAAGTAGAGGCAGTAGAGGATGGGCCACTGAGGACCAAGGACGTCGTTGTTTTGTTTGCGCTCTTCGCATGCCGGGAGATGGAAGCAGCGGTCAGAATGGTCAGACACGTGCAGCTCGAAGAAGGAGGAGGGGAGAAGTGCGGTGTGGTGTCATTGTATCTCCCCGCCACCAAGACTGATACGAAAGGAGAGGGCATTTTGCGAAAGCAGGCTGTTTGTGTGCGACCTACCCCAATTCGTGCCCTGTGGCTGCCGCGAGACGCCTGATGCGGCTGGCAAGGGAGAATGGACACCAAGATGATGACCCTTTCCTGGTGACTTCCAAGCCCAAGCAACCGCCGACGAAGGCAGCCATGGTGAAGGCCTTTAGAAGGGTGGCATTGGCGCTGGGTCACTCCGAAGAAGAAGCGCAACAGGGCCATGTGCTCAGGCCTATGGGGGCTCAATTCATGGCGCGATTGGGCATCGATTCTACAAGATTCAGATGTTCTGTAGATGGGGAAGCGAGAGCATTTTGAAGTACTTGCGCGAGGTCCCTATGGAAGATGCTGATCAGCGGGTTGCTGCAAGTTTGTCAATGGGGGAAGTTATGACTCATTCGGCAAAAGCCTTGGAGTTGCATGGTGATCATCCCAAAGCCAAGAAGATGGCCAAGGCGATTCAGGATGCCTTGGAAACCAAATGCACGCAGATCATGGTGAGTGCCACTCAATCCAAAGAGGAGATCGAGAAGATTTTGACAGAGCCCAGGGCCAAAGCTGGAAGAATGAATGACAAATGGATTGAGGAACTCTCGAGGCAGTTCCTGCCGAAAGTCGTGCTCAATCAGTCGAGCAACATCTTCCACGCAGTAAAAGATGCATTTAACTCCGGATGTGGCTATGAATATAGAAACACCCGAGAGTGCAAGTTTTCGAACGCCGTTCCGAATTGGAGGCCGTCGCTATTAGGTTGGATGCCATCGCGAGCAGGTTGGAGGCCATTGCTATGGTTGGATCCCATCGCGAACAGGTTGGAGGCCATCGCTATAGGTTGGACGCCATCGCGAGTAGGTTGGACGCCATCGCTATAGGTTGGATGCCATCGCGACCAGTGGCAGGTGGTTGGAGGCCATTGTTATTTGGTTGGAGACCATCGCGAGCAGGTTGGAGGTCATTGTAATTTGGTTGGAGGCCATCGCGCGCAGGTTGGAGGCCATCGCGAGCAGGTTGGAGGCCATTGGTTCGAGGCCATCGCGAGTAGGTTGGAGGCCATCGCTATTAGGTTGGATGCCATCGCGAGCAGGTTGGAGGCCATTGATATTAGGTTGGAGGCCATCGCGAGCAGATCCCGACAACTCCAAGTATCGCATGTGCGAGAAGGCAGATTGTGTCAAGTTGTTTGAGGCGTGCGCCAAAGCACTATAAGCCGAGGAGAGATGAAAAACGGGGACGCCCGAGTTTGGTTGTAGATGGGGGTGATGGGAGGGCTTCCTCCACACCCAAACGGTCGATGATCCGGCCGGTGATGGGAGGTACGAGATGCAGCCCACGCTGGGCCCGCAGCACCTCTACACCAAGTCCAGACCTACGCCGTGAAGGCGGGTTGCTTTCAGCAAACAGATGGAAAATTGGGCGGAGGGATGGTTTGGACGATTTTCCTGTCTCATCATGTAAGCTGTGCCTGTTAGTAGCTTATTGTTTCTATTTATTTCGGAAAAGAGGGGAAGAGGAGGGGAGGAGGCCATCACTAGTAGGTTGGAGGCCGCTCTTAGGTTGGGGGCTTACTAGGAACAGGGGCCTTACTACCAGGAACAAGAAGCTAGTAGAAACAATAAATAAATAGAAACAATAAGCTACCAGCAAACATTGTTATTGCTAGTAAGGCACTTGTTAGTAGTAGCGATGCATTTGTTCCTAGTAGCGTGGCACTTGTTCCTAGTACTCTTCAATGGTCTAATGTTTTGGTCGTGTTTGGTCCATTTTCTTCGCCGGACCTGGCAGCCGCCCGGCAGCCCGACGTGATGTAAGTTTGGCTGTTGGCTGTGTGGCTCAGAAAAAGGAAGGTAGACCAACTGCCATGAGCTGGAGACTTGTTTGACACTTGAAGTTCCAATCCAAAGCTGCGACTGGGTTTTCCTGCTAGTTCACCGGACATTTGGCCCAGTTGTTCGTCCAGCTCAGGATTGACCTTGTGGTGTCAAAAAGCAACACAGAGGCCAGAAGAGGGCGTTGGCCCAGGAACTCGTGCATCCAATTTGCTGTGGCGGCCTCCTTTGCAAGCATGGCTTGAATTGACTAGTAACAAGGGCATCGCTACTAGTAACATCTAGTAACAAGATATTTCAAGTTTTCAATTTTTCTATGTTAAGGACAAATTGACGGTCTTTGTGTCTTACCTCTTTCTTTTTGAATTCTTCAAGATACCGCTGAGACATGACGCTACTCGCTGACGCGCTCAGGCGACATGACTCTTATTTCGCCTCCGGCGGGTTTGAACTTGGCGGCTCCGGCGGGTTTGTTGGCGCTGTGAGATGAAACCAAAAGCGGTTGGAGGCCATCGCTATTAGGTTGGAAGCTTCTAGGTTTCGAAAGATTTGTACGGTATTTGATTCTTCAGACCTCATTTCTGATGATGTTACGTTTCGGAATAGCATTTGCTTCAGCCTTTCGATCCAGGCGGGCCTGGCTTTTGGCACTCAGAATCTTCTCGGCGTTCAGGGCCCAGAGAGGGGGTGTGTTTTCTATGGAAGTCCGTTTATACCTTTTTATGCTGGGTACCAGCAGGAAGATGGAAGTGAAAAGAAGGAAGAAAGGAAAACAGGGGGCAAGGCAACAAAATGGAACGGAAGGGAGGGCAAGGAGAACACATTGCGGTGAGCGCAGCCTTTGGTGAAGTTTAGCTTCGGAATTGCAGAATCTTTGGATCCAAGCAACTCACAGCAAGTCGTGCTTTCGGCGATTGAGCCGGAGCTTGCCACTAGCCAATGTTCACGCAGCATCGAATGAAATAATTCGATGCTGAAGAGTAGTTAGTATTAGTATCATGGGGCTTGGGAAGAGTTGGCCAACAAGAGATGAACAAAGAATAAGGTCCCTTTAAGGGGGGCCTATCAGAGGGGCCCTTACCTTCTTTATTTATCTCTTCTCGGACAACATAGGACATAGGCCCCGGCATTGCAAAGATATGAAAACACGACATGCGTTTCTCCTTCCTCCCATTTGTCCTTCCCGCCTGCCTTCCTTTCTTCCCCTTGGCACTTAGGGCGAGGTGAGGTGCCAAAACCGAAGCCCAAGCCAAGCCCAAAGAGTCTGAAAGAAGACCAAGCCAAGCCCAGCGGCAGACATGTGGCTTGCCCGACTTGCCCAGCGGTAAAACGCGTGGACTGGCGAAGAATCAAATTGTAGGACTCTTCGAGGAAGGAATGAGTTGGATAGCCCACAGAAAAACGACACCGGCTGCTTAGCCATGATGCTTCTGATATTGGGATGGCACTTGCTCGAGTTGTGCTGCTTCTAATCGAGCGTGACTTCGCCCGCCTTCTTCCTAGGCATATGGCGCGCAGGGTCTTCTTGGCGTTCAGGGCACTCCTGGCGAATGGGTGTGCGCATGCGGTTTTAGAGTCTTGGCTGTGGCTTCAAAGGAAATGCGACAAGGTACTCAATAATTCTTATATGTATCCTAATTTGGCTACTTATACTTCAAAAAAGAAAGGAGACTTAAGCTACTCAAGAAACTTGTAATGCACTTATAACAGATATTTTCCAGATATGAAAATTGTAATGCACTTCGGACCCAGGAAACCGGGATTCGAACCTGAAGTGCGGTGGCAACGGGCCCATGGGATGCAAGTCCCCAAAGCCTGGCGTGGCCGTGCAAGTGCCTCAATTAGCTCCATCCCTGATGACAGGCGACGCTACGAACGGGGCTCCTGACCGTACTACTAGGAACAAGAAGCTACTAGGGTGCTAGGCTGAGTAGAGGCGGTAGTAGTGGCTATAGAGGTAGCTAGTGGCTAGGTAGCTAGTAGCTACAAGGACGCTCCTACATATGGACGCAGGATAGCAGGATAGCTCACGCTTCTTCAAGGAAGCTCGCACTAATCATTTGGTTCCTAGATCTTTTTGGAAACTTAACTAGTAGCAATGACCTCCAACCTAAGAGCGATGGCCTCCAACCCACTTTTTTCTTTGACATGTTCCTAATATGACATTTCAATTCCTTTTTTCTTCTTCTATCTCTGGTCCAGGTTTGACCGCCTACCCTACTGTCGATTCGAGAGTACCAGCAGCCTTTCAGGCCAGATGGTGGGAAGGGAGGCAGATGGGAGCTGGAGAAAAACAGCCTTATGCGAAGGAGCACGCCCATTTGCAAGTCATAGTCTGTAGCCTTTTGGTATGAGGTCAAACATGGTCAAACAATTCTCGCAAACAATTCTGGCAGATGATGACCTAAAATGCCTAGTTTTCGAGCAAGGATGGGGCTAATTTCAAGAATTTTCGCAACACGCAATCCTACAGAAACTGTAGTTAGTAGATGTTAGTAGTTACAACCAAGCTGCTATGAGGTCTAAGGAGGTAGGTGCAGATCACATCCAGACAAGCTTCCAAAGTGTAGAAACCTGAAGCTGAGCTTTGCGGCCATGGAGCTCTGCCATTTAAAAGAGATAGGCTTGCCAATGGCTTCGATGGCGACCCTCAATGGTGTGCACAAAGAGCCACGCAAGCCCAAAGAGGCACCCAAAGAAGCGCACACATTGCAAGCAACACCTGTTGAGAAAGGCGACAAACGAGAGATGCGTCCGCAGAATGCATTGCCGCAGCCCGCCACGCATGCGACTCGACCCTTGTACATGGATGGAACCTACATCTTCGAATGTGAGGCCCAAGTTCGGGAGATGAGTCTCAACGAGGGGGTTTTGAGCATAGAGCTGGACCAGACGCTTTTCCATCCACAAGGTGGAGGTCAACCTAGTGACACAGGCCTGTTGTGTGCGAAAGGTTTGTCGGACCTCAGTGTGGTGTTTGTGTCCAAGGACAAGGTCAAGGAAGGTGTCATCCGGCATGATTGCAAAGCTGATGAGGCTGTCATACAGGCTTGGCTGAGCCACAAAGGTAAGGAATTGAAGGTGCATTGTAAGGTTGATGAGCCAAAGAGACGCCTAGCAGCAAGATTGCACTCTGCGGGTCACCTGCTTGACGTCGCAATTTTTGGGCTCGGTTTCCGATGGCAAGCAGGCAAAGGCTATCATTTTGAGGAGGGCCCATACGTGGAGTACATTCCCACAAACGAGGGAAGACAGTTGGACATGAAGGACGCGAAAGCCAAGACTGTTGCAATGGAAGAGATCTCTGCGAAGATGAAGGAACTCGTTGCTAAGAATATCTCTACCGAGATAGGCTTTGTGGATGGGATGAGGACGATCAGCATGGATGGAGTTTCCTGTGGCTGTGGAGGGACTCATGTCGAGTCCAGCAGTGAGATTGGGGAGGTGTCCATCAAAAAGATACAAGCCAAGCAGGGGAACATCCGTGTGTCGTATGCTGTTTGATGTCCGACCCATGTCCCGTGATCAGCGATGAAAGATATGCTTTGCCGCGGAATTTGGTTTGATGTGTGCCAAGGCAGCTTTCATACTGTAGTCTTTCAATTTCTCCGCTTTAGAAGACATTGGTGCTCATTGCAAGTGCTCATTTTGGCCTAGTTTGTGATTATCATCACTTGTCCCTCATGCTGCAAGAAGCTACTAGGGGCTCCTGGCATCGCTACTAGGAGCCATTACGCTACTAGGGGCTCCTGGCCGTACTACTAGGAGCAAGTAGCTACTGGTAACAAGAAACTCCTAATTGCAACTTGTGCCATAAAACGACCCCTGGCCCCTCTCGGCCGACGCCGACGCGGCCGACGCCAGGCAGCTGCACAGCTGGCTCAGATGGCTCCTGTGGCTCCGATCAGCTACGGCCCACAGCGAACGAGGGCGATACCAGGTGCACCACAGAGACGAAACGGAAGAGACCCTCGTTGAGGGCATCTTTATTTTTGTATCGTTCTTTTCAGCCTTTTGCTGGTTTGGACGGCTGGTTTTTTTTGTTTCTCTTTAGCCAAATACAGTTTCCACTTCCGTCTTGCCTCACTTTCCACTATTTGGCTAAGTCATTCAGACGCCCAAACCCAGCTCAGGGGGTGCTTCACCCTATGGCGGCAAGGCAGGCGTCGTTGCTTTCAGTCTTGGCGACTGGTCTTCGGAACCAGGCCAAGAGCGCACCCGGTGTGAAGAGCGGTGATTGGAAGTGCCGATGTGGCTTTAGCTCCTTGGCCTGAAAGATCAGAACAAGAAGCTACTAGTAACAAGGGCATTACTACTAGTAGCAAGAAGCTACATTTTTGCAGTCTAAGCAGAATCTTGGCCAGTTCATGTGAAGGGATACGGCAGATTCTTTGCCTTATAATTACTGCCGTGTGTGCTAAACTTGGCAGTTGTGGTGGTATCGTACAATTTCTGCCGTTGACCTGTCTTCCTTGGGACGAAGTCAAGGCAACAAAGCAGCAAATCAGTGACTTGGCGACCTTTCAGGGTCATTCGTGGAAGCGATCTGTTTGGGTTTTGATGGGGTTCTGGCTCTTGAAAGAAGTGCCATAGTTTCTGTTTCACCGAAAGTCGAGATACCATGTCAATTGATGTCCATGCAGATTGCAAGGCTTTGTGGTGGTGGTGGAGAACTTGGCTGCAAAGCTGCCAAAGAGTGGATTTGTGGCTTCTTAGAAGCACTTAGATGACATTGCTAGTAGGTTGGAGGCCATCGCTAGTAGGTTGGAGGCCATTGCTAGTAGGTTGGAGGCCATCGCTAGTAGGTTGGAGGCCATCGCTAG
>CAXAMN010005581.1:140208-155680 GCA_963970005.1 Durusdinium trenchii | reverse complement strand
CAACCCAACAGTGATGGCCTCCAACCCAATAGCGATGGCCACCAACCTACTAGCGATGGCCTCCAACCTGACAGTGTTGGCCTCCAACCTAAAGCGATGGTCTCCAACGTAATAGCGATGGCCTCCAACCTAAAGCGATGGTCTCCAACCTAATAGCGATGGCCTCCAACCTAACAGTGATGGCCTCCAACCCAATAGCGATGGCCTCCAACCTTATAGGGCCTCCAACCCGGTTTCAGTTGGTTTGCGAGGCCATGGACATCTTGAACTCCATGTGTGAGGCCCGAAGCGAAGGGTAGGCTCAAAGCATTGATTAAAAAATCTATAGCAGCTTGTTCTATTTTGGTCTTGAGACTTTTTCTATAGACCTTTCATTTTTTGTTTTTCTCTTTCTTGAATAAAAACATCGATACCTAATGGATTTTTTGTAGTTTGTTTGTTTTTTTTCCGACTGGAGGCTTTCTGCCCTTTCCACCCAACCAGCTTTACTCACTTTCACTTTCAGGCCCTCGTGGCGCGAGGATACTGCCTGCTTCAGCGGCCTCCGCAGCCAGCTCGAGCGGAGGAAGCTCGAGAAAATGCTGAGAAACTGCAGGAGCTCTATGTAAAACTGGGAAGAATGACTTCTACCCTTGCCATGACTCGATGTGACGATATGACCAATGTCTGACAACCAAATGAATACCTACGTCCTACTTGTCTCCAGGACGTAGGTTGGCTACGGGCCGAGACAGAGGAAGCCTACCTCGGCTCGGAAAACATGACACGGATCAAGGACTGCCCGTGCTCCTCATGGTCGGTGCCGCTCGATCGCGCCGATTTCACGAAGTCCAGGAGCTTCGTTTGGAGGAGACCCAAGCGGAGACTGACCAGGAGGAGACAGAACTTTTTACATGTTTTTACCGGTCAAATCTTTCTTGCTAGTTAGCTGTTTGTCTCCCAGCTAGATACCTCTATGGGGAATCAGACGTGGGGAAGGTCCGGGAAGGTTCAGCGTGTTTCACTTCCGCAATGGAGAAGGTTTGATGTTGAGAAGGATTTTGGTGGATTCCTTTGAGAATGTTTTGCTCGAGGCTTTGGAGGACCCAAAGGAGGATCCAGCCTTGGAAGACACCAAATCCGAATCCAGCTGGTTCGACCCAGAGCTCTACGGCTCAGAGTCTGAGGCTGAAGCGGTTCCAGAGGAGGGCAAAAAGGAACACTTTGGAAAGAATCCTTGATTTTGAATGATTCGAGGATTTTCTTCTCTTTTTCCGCTGTTCATTCCTTGTCTTTTCTCGGGAAGTGACGCCAGCTGGAAGGAGCCCAAACTGAAACGGCGGAATGCCCCACCAGACCTTGCGGCATTGAAGGACAGTGCGCGGGCAAACCTGAACTCGCAAGGGTCAAACGATGTAGAGCATCATAAAGAATAGCAACAAGATGGCATTCATTCGTTTGAGGGGTCTTGAGCACATAGAGGATAGAGCTTTCGTGTTCCTTACAAGCAGCATGACCTTCTGAGAGTGACATTTGAGTATTTTGTTATGTTCCCCACCGCCCCTTGCCAGGAGTTTAATCAGCACTTGAACTCCTTAGCCGAGCTGCTGGCCAACAGTCCATCTGCCTTTGGTTCCCGTGCAGTGTCGCATGGCTGGATCAACTCACCAAACTTGGCCAATACAACCAATGGCATCCAGTTTGTCGTTTTTGCACGCAGTGGACGGGATTCTCATTTTTTTGGACCAAAAGCAATCACTTGAAACAGATGCACGTGGATCACATGTGGATCACATGGATCAGGTATAGCCAGACGGGGACCATCCTGAGGGTTCCGCACATGGCGGAGGGCGTGTCGCTGGTGGGCCGAGCTGGAGCCATGGACGAGCGGGACAAGCTCATGGCCGAAGAGTTCATGATGTGGGTCTCACGGCAGAACTCATTGGTTACACTAGAACGTATGACAAAATGGGTGTAGAAGTCACAACACCGAGCTACATTTGGCTTCAAGTGAGCTGGCATCAATCATGAAACCAGACAAGCTTTTGGGTCGATAATTGAAATTTGGGTCTCCGTCTTTTCTTCTGCAGCGAGGTTGTGGCACGTAGGCTTTGCCTCTTCTACAAAGTGGAGGGTCAGGGCATCCTCGAGCTCAAGCCGAAGAATCCTGAGGCTTGGCAGAGATCTTTTCTTCTTCCACCTTCGGCAGACTCCAATTTCAATTGAAGAATGGGACCCTTCAGGCTGCAAGCCCTGGTCGATTGCTGCTGAAAGCCGGATCAGTCGCGCTCTTTAGATCCGACTTGCTAGACTACAGGCCGGTGCACTTTCTCTTTCTGGTCTCTTCTGAAACGTGCAAACACATCTCTCACATGCCCTCACTACCTGTCCTTGACTAACTGCAAGACCTTGCCCACAACCTGAAAACAACCCTGAAAACAACATCAGCGGGCTACTAGGGGCTCCTGGCCTTACTACTAGGAGCAAGGACGCTACTAGGAGCAAAGGGCATCGCTACTAGGAGCAAGGAAGCTACGAATGGGGCTCTTGGCCTTCAGAGCATTGGACTCGGACCGCGAGGTATTTACCCGACAGCGATGAGTGCCTGGTTTTGCAGACCTGGCTGATGGATAAGTTGGAACCGCTGCACTTTCGAAAGCTCCCCAAATGCCCAGGAGACGTCCTCGCCTTTGAGGTGTGAGGTGCTTTATGCCAACATCTCACCGCCATGAAACTCCAGTCACGACCGCTTTGCTTTCTCACAGACACGAGAAACCGCTGTGAGGAGACCAAGGCTGCGACCGAGTGCATGTGAAGTCCATGACAGAGCGCTTCCCCGCTGGGGCCGAGAACTGCGACATGAGCTTTGCGTATTTGGGCTGCACACGGAAAGCTGGAAGCAATATGAAACAATAGACACTGTATCCTGTAGAAAACTTGAGTTTGGGACATGTTTGGAAGTGGATGAGGGTTGGGGAAGGGTGCAAAACAAGGAGGCCATTGCTCGAATGGACTTGAAACCAAGGCTTTTCACTGCTGGCAGTGACACCCTTCTAGAGCCGCCCTTCACCCGCTTTGACAAGGAACCATGGATTTGAAGAAGTTGAGATGGAGAGTCTCAAGAGATTTGAAGAAGCTACTAGAGTCTTGGAAAGTCTTTCCCGTGGCTATTAGGGTGGAGGCCATCGCTATTAGGGTGGAGGCCATTACTAGGTTGGAGGCAATTGCTATTAGGTTGGAGGCCATTGCTATTAGGTTTAAAGTCTTTCCTGGTTTCACCCGAGCCATGAGTCTGTGAGGATTTGTATTGGGCTCCTGACCGTGATGCACCGTTGCGGGGTTTGGCCTACATCATCCATGGCCACCAGGTTGAAGGGTCTTGAAGCCAAAGCGTGCAAATCCTTACTAGGAGCAAGGATGCTACTAGGGGCTCCTGGCCGTACTACTAGGAACAAGAAGCTACTAGTAGCAAAGGGCATCGCTACGAACGGAGCAATGTTCGCTACTAGCATCTCTTCTTCGGCACCCTCTGGATCCTGATTGCCCGATGAGGTTCATTTGTCGAGGAGGACCAGCTTATTGGCACCCAAGCCGCAGTTTGTCCAATGAAAGGGAGTGACATGAAGCACCTGTGGGGGTGAAGTCTTTGTTTTCTTCTGAGAACCACGGGTTTGATGATGAAGAGCTGCAGAGACTTCTGGTCCTGTTGATGTTGTTGGTGACAAATAGCAGATACACACTAGCAAATACACAAGCTGGAGGCGGTTGGAGAACATTGCTAGGAGGTTAAAAGGTCTTTGAGCCTTGTCATCCCTAGTAGCGTCCTTGCTCCAGTAGCTTCTTGTTCCTAGTAGTAAGGCCAGAAGCGCCCCTACTAGCGCCCTTGCTCCTAGCACTAGTAGCTTCTTGTTCCTAGTAAGGCCCCCAGTAGCGCCCTTGCTCCTAGTAGCGATGCCCTTAGTGACTCGTGGCTTAAGGCCAGGAACGCCCCTAGTAGCGTCCTTGCTCCTAAAAGGGTCTTTAAGCGTCATCCGGATGACGAGGCTTCGACAACGACTTCTTTGGCATCGACATTGAGGAGGCCCAGGCTTTGGCACCCAGCCAGCGGTGGGTCATGGAAGTTGGCTACGAGGCGTGAACATGTGTTTGAGGCATACCATGGTGTCCGACTTACCTTTCTTTGTTAATCTCTTTGCGTACATGTTTTACATGTCTTTTCTGTTTTAATGCATGATATGATATTATATCATGGTACTTCATGGTACCCTTTTGTACCAATGGCCTACCCTGACCTGATACTGAATGATTTGAATGGCACTCGTGACAGGTGCTGTGGAAAGCCGGGTGGACAAAGCCGACACTGCGTGGCCAGCGCATCGGCTCCTTCTTGGGCGATTCTGGTTCCGAGTGGAACTTCATCTACCTGAAGAGGGATCGCTATGCGCGCCTTGGTTCTTGAGGCAGCACTGTTTAAATGTATTTAGACCTCACCAGAACCACATCCACAGAGATTTCCCCACTCAGGATCAGCAACAACACTGGCTGGGTTACGTGCTCTCGCCTGGGACATACCCTTGGCCGCATGGTGGAAAGTTTGCACGCGTGTCAAAATATGATTTGATTTAAACCGAAGTGATTCGAGCAAGCATGTCACAAGATTTGTCTCGGGCATTGAAACATCCATAAACGAAGCGACTTTCCAAGCAAAGCAGTGAAACACTGGGGACACAAAGGCCTGACCGGTCCCAACGTCACTGTGGACACAGCCTGCTCCGCTTCATTGGTGGCGACCAACGCAGCAGCGCACATGATGGTAAGGCGGGCCTGCCAAAATGGCAGAAATACTCTTCAGGGATTCCCGTCGCAATTAGCTTGGAGGCCATCGCTACGACCGGAGCGTTTGGACGCTACTAGGGGCGCTCCTGGCCTTATTAGGAACAAGAAGCTACTAGTAACAAAGGCCATCGCTACGAACGGAGCGTTCGGGCGCGATTAGCTTGGAGGCCATCGCTAGCAGGTTCTTTTTGCAAAAGCACTCTGATTTCGGCTATGCCTTTGAAAGGTGGATGATACAGGTAAACGTAGTGACATTGGTTTCCACCTCCAAGACAGGAGAATACTCTAAAAATATACACGGGTGTCGTGCCACTACTGCTGCTGTGAGGCGGAATACTCGGATTGGTGAGAAGATCGCCCCACTCTCCGAGGCGAGCAGATCGGTAGGTGTTGCGAATGAAAAGACAGAGAGCGACCAACAGAGACCAAGCCAGGACAACATGAAAGACCAAGCGCAGCTGAAATATGCTGTTTGCATGGGTGTTTTGGTGATGCTACATCCTGGCGGCTGGATCGGCGAGTGTGCTGCCACGATGCTTTCCTACAAAGGCCGTAGGAGACTTAAGTTTTTTTGCCTAGCGGTTCTTGCAAATCAAAGATGTCTCGAGGGTTAAGAGCGAATGGCTATTTGTGGTGTTTTGGTTGATCCTTGTGGACCACAGTTAGCAGTGTATCAGAGAAAATCAATGCCCTCGGCTCAGGTGCCTTCACCTTTGATGTCGGGGCCGATGGCTTCATCCGCGGTGAGGTGCCCTCACTGCTTCCTGTTTGGAAGGGGCTGAGTCCAAGACAGTAGGACTAGCCAATTCTTATATTATTCTTGAATATTTTATATATGCATGTGATATTGAACACTATATTGTTTAGTATTATTGATATGTGTGCATGATATGTATACATACACACATGCATGCATCATATTTGTAGCTCTTCTTTCTACAGGTTTCATTATTTGTCACATCTCTCTCTCTCTCTTTACATATATATACACACACATTTTCTGTCTTATTCCTATCCATTTGTTCCTTTCTTCCACTCTGACCAAAGTAGACTTTGAGGGTAGTTGAGTTCAGGCCAAGACCTCCAGTGCGTGCGTCCCACTTCTTTCTCAGTCCTTTCTCTCGGTTCCTCTCCATTTGCCTATTCCGCGTTGCATCAGGGCTGTTGTGCCGTACATCTTGCGGCCGAAAATGATGGAGAGCGTGCTGCAGGGGAGCGCTCGCTGGCAGTGCTACTGGGCTCCTGCGCAAACCAGGCAGTGTCATTCCAATCGAACGCACCTTACCCGGTAACCCCTTTTCGTTTTGCTTTCATGTCTTTTTCAAGACTGTTAGACCCTTAGACATTCTTTTATGCTTGTTTTTGCATGTGTTTTCCGGTACTTTTCTATGCCACATGCAATTCCTGCTCTGAAGCAAGAATTTGGTAAGGGCCTCTTTCCCACAGGACGGTCGCAGTGCTTCCCTGACAGCTCCACACGGGCCATCACAACAGCTGCTGGGCAAAAACCTGATTCAAACATATGTTTTTTCAATTTCTTGTTTTTTTCTCATTCCGTTGGTGCAAAGTGAAAGCAAGAGGAACCAAACATCACGGGATGAAGAATCACTGCATCTGAGGATGTGCATCCGGGCTTCCTTGGCCGAGGCGAAGCTGGAGCCTGGAGAGGTGGAGCTTGGAGTCTTTCCGTTGTAAGCTAATTCATGCCGGTGGGTTCCACCCCGCCAGGTGCAGGTGGGCGAATGCCATGGGACGGGGACCGCGCTGGGTGACCCCATTGAGATTGGAGCTATGAAGAGCGTGCAGTCATATGCCCAGACATTTATCTTAGGTTGGCCATTGCAAGTAGGTTGGAGGCCATCGCTAGTAGGTTGGAGGCCATGGCTTCTGGGTTGGAGGTCATCGCTATTAGCTTGGAGGCAATCGCTATTGGGTTGGAGGCCATCGCTAGTAGGGTGGAGGCCATTGCAATTAGGTTGGAGGCCATCGCTGTTGGGTTGGAGGCCATCGCTAATAGCTTGGAGGCAATCGCTAGTAGGGTGGAGGCCATTGCAATTAGGTTGGAGGCCATTGCTGTTGGGTTGGAGGCCATCGCTGTTGGGTTGGAGGCCATCGCTAATAGCTTGGAGGCAATCGCTATTGGGTTGGAGGCCATCGCTAGTAGGTTGGAGGCTATCGCAATTAGGTTGGAAGCCATCACTATTGGGTTGGAGGTCATCGATATTAGCTTGGAGGCCAGCGCTATCAGGTCGGAGGGCATCGCTAGTAGGGTGGAGGCCATTGCTATTGGGTTGGAGGCCATCGCTAGTAGGGTAGAGGCCATTGCTATTGGGTTGGAGGCCATCGATTGGGTTGGAGGCCATCGCTATTGGGTTGGAAGCCATCGCTATTAGCTTGGAGGCCGGCGCTATCAGGTTGGAGGCCATCATTGCTAGTAGGTTGGAGGCCATCGCTAGTAGGGTGGAGGCCATTGCTATGGGCCATCGCTATTGGGTTGGAGGCCATTGCTATGAAACTTGGTCATCATCCTGTTTCATTTGCTTGCCACATGCGTCTGCATTCCTTGCGCGCTTTTTTCCGCGTTGGTCCTGTTCGAGGTTTAACAAGCGCTCCAACCCCCCTGCTGCACGCTTCAGCAAAGTCCAATGTGGGCCATGAGGAGGCGAATGCCGGAACCTGCGGTTTCATCAAGGTTTGCATGCTGCTGAACGGCGGGGCCACTCTGCAGAGATTTGGAACAATAGCGAACACCCCGTACTATTTGGCTCGGAGAATGGACTTATACAACTGTTTTATGTACCCTCCGCTAGCTGAAATTAATCAAGGAGGGGGGTCTGCTCAATTATTTTTTCTCAATTAATTAAGAAATCACCCGAGAATGTCGTAGAAATTCATGCTCGGGAGAAGATGTTGGATAAAGAAAGTTAATTGGGATTTTCCCCGGCATTCCCCGGCTGTGCCTTGGATCAAGCTAGGGCAAGGTCTGTGGAAAAATAATCAAGAGGGTCTAGAGATGCTTCAGACCCCTCAATTAATAATCAAGATGAGCTAGGCCATCAGGGGCCATCAACTAGAATTGTTCGCACATATATTCCCGTAGAGTTGCAGAATCATAAAGAAAATTAAAGACTACAAAAGGAATCTCATGTCAGTTTTCAAGAAACTTGATTTTAGGGTACGCCATGACGGACGCACCCCTCAAAAACTTGAGGGGGTTTAGCCTCTGGGAGAGGGGTCGATTAATTTAGTGGGCAGGCATATTTTTGGGAAAGTGCAGGGGCAAAGCAAAAACCTATGAAGGCCAACAAGAAAAAGTACTAGAACACCCTGGAACACTAGATCCACTTGCAAAAACCACCAAAATCCAGGCAGAATATTAGCCACCACACTCAAAACCACAAAGTGGAAATTAATTGAGGGGGGGTTAGCCTTTGGGAGAGGGGTGGATTAATTTAGTGGGCAGGCATATCCCTGGGAAAGTGCAGGGGTAAAGCAAAAACCCATGAAAGCCAACAACGAAAAGTACTAGAACAACACCCTGGAACACTAGACCCATTTGCAAAAACCATCAAAAACCAGGCAGAACAGTAGCCACCACACTCAAAACCTCACATTCATTGTTGTTCAGACTTCTTTAATCTTCTTTATACAGTTTTGTTATGTTTTGTTGAGTTGGCTTTGTTAGGTTAGCTTTGTGCAGCGTCCAGTAGCCGTTCATTAGAATTCTCTAGAATGTTCAGCTGACGGGGCGCTGACATCATGAGACCAGAATAGACAGAAACCAGATCTTTGAGGAGAAAATATTGCGGAAGTTGCCAGAATTGTTTTCAAGGGTTGCCAGAGTTTCAAGGGCCAACAGTAAAAATTAATCGAGGGGTTGCCAAGGGGCTCTTTACTGGTCATTTTATTTTGGAAAGGGCCAACCAGCAAAAATTAATTGAGGGGTGGTCAAGGGGCTCTTTCTTGGGGGGGGTGCCCCAAGCAAGGCCTATAGAAAATTAATCCAGGATCTTCTTAATTTCTAATTAATATTGGTGAAATCTATACAGACCCCCTCAATTAACTTTTTTTACTAATTTGAGGGGGGCCCCCACTAGGGACCCATCTAGTGTAGGGGTCATACTGTTTTGTTTTTTTATGTGTTATTTATTTTTCTTAGGACCTTACAGCCTCTCTCTCTCTCTCTATCTCTCTCTCTCTCTCTCTGTTATTTTTTACTCTTTGCCTGGTTATTTCTAAACCGTACTTTCTTTTTCTCCTGGAACATGAACTTACATCACTACCCTCTGCTACAAAGAATTATTCTTGCAGTTTGAGTTTGCAATGGAAGTGGCTTGGGATTCATGGAATTTGAGGTTTCCACGCCCAACCCGCACCTGACAGCCCTGAATCCGCATTTGGACACCAATGCTTATCCGGTGATGTTCACAAATGTGACTTGGTCTCGCAACATGTTTTCGTGCGACAAGCAGGGCATCGCTTCTAGGTTGGAGGCCATCGCTATTAGGTTGGAGGTTATCGCTAGTAGGTTCCTTTTGCTATTAGGTTGGAGTCCGAGGCCATCGCCTAATCTGTGAAATTTGTGATTTGACATTCCGAACCCCACAGGAGCTGACCTGCACGGCACGGCGTGATATGTGTGCTGGAGTATCTTCCTTTGGCTTCGGAGGAACCAACTCTCGTGCCGATCTTTGGGCTGACGTGGAGAAGGGCCCTTACAAGGAGCTCTTAGTTTCGGAACGTGCAGACACAAAGCCTCGGAGAAGAGGAACGTCGGAATGCGCAGTCGTGAGTCTTGCCAGGACGGGACCCAGATGGAGCTGACGCCCTCCGAGGGCGCCAAGTGGATCAAGCGACTCCTGGACAGCGAGACCACAGGCTCTCAGTACCAGTTCCTTGGTCGAGAGCTAGGAGCCCCTAGTAGTGTCCTTGCTCATAGTAGCAAGGCCAGGAGCCCCTAGTAGCGTCTTTGCGACCAGATTGGGACCAGATGACACCAGGTAACCAGTCCTTCAGAATTTTGGACTGTGAGAGTTTGATAGTTGATGTTCACTCAGGGTGGTGCAGCAGTTGGGCGTGTATCTGGGCGCATAGAATTTGAGCAAGCGTGTTTCATGTCCCTTTTCTCACTTTACAGAGGTTCAGAGCACAATAGCCTCCTACACTGCTACACTTCACCAAGGCAACACAAGAAAGGCCACTGAAGAGAGCTGCCCAATCCGGCAGGCGGAGTTCCAGGCATGTACAGGGAATCTGACCAACATGAAATGAGAGAACAAGGAACATGTCGGAAATTAGGACAACACATGTCGGAAATACAGCATACACTAAAAGCTGCAACACAGACCTAGCGTTGGACCCAGCACCCTTTCGATATTGCGATCGCTTGACGGTCCTCGAGACCTCTCCTTTCAAGCTGGAGCTTGTGGAACTAGTCCACGATTTTGCGATGCGCTACAGGGCTGTTTTTCCGATGCCCCAGCAGCAAATGACATCGCGAGAGCGCCGCTTGAGCGCTTGCGCATCAACACCAAGAGCCCAAAGGGGCGTGATGCGAACGTGCCCTTTCAAGGCCCTTGACGAAGGCCCTTGAAAAAGGCCTGGAAGGGATGATAATGTCTTCGACCTCCGGTCCGAAAGGGCTGGAAGGTGCATCTTCCGCTGGGGAGTCAAACAAGAAATGTGGCCACAGTGCTCATGGTGCCTTGTGCTTTTTGGTGTGGACAGTGGACAGCACAGTGGACAGCACAGTGGTGTGAAAAGAATGCTTTGTGTTGCACCCATGTTCCAGCAGGTGGGTGGTGCGTGCCACACCTAGATATGCATGCCATTTCGAAGACGACATGCTAGAGGCTATTGCAAGATCCAAGGTACAAATACCACAGATGGTTGTGTACTCTGCGGGACGGAGCAGATGTGTAGGCCTTAGCATTCTTGACTTTTGATTTGCTTGATGCGCGAAACATGCTTCGTTTGAGTCAAACCTTTGGGCTGTGGTCTGGGAGAATGCCAGGTCCAATCCCAAGTGCGTGTGATGCAAGTTGGTTTTCCTTGACACACGCTGAACTGCTCTGAATTGCTGATCTTTTTCTTTGAAGAAATGGTCTTCTTACAAGTTGGGATAGGCCATCGCTAGTAGGTTCCTTTTGCTATTTGGCTGGAGGCCATTGCCATTTGGTAGGAGGCCATCGCTATTAGGTGGACTGTCTTTTGTGTTCCCTGCCCAGGCCAGGGCCGAACTTCAAGGACGGGTGGTCCCGATGTGGTCTTGTTTTAGTTGATCCGCCGGATGCACAGCTTGGAATATTTGGGGATGCACGAGAGAAGACTACAGAGCACTGAGTTGGATCTTCAAGCCTTTGATCCTAGACCATTGCTATTAGGTTGGAGGCCATCGCTCTTAGGTCCTTTGAAGAGTTTGACTGAGGTCCTTTGAAGACTTACCCTGTTCGGAGTGGCCAGCGTCCTTGAAGTGTGACTCTTGTTGGGGAGAGGCAAGACATGCTGAGACTGAGGTCAGTGAACCAAGCACTTCCCCTCTACAGTCTCACGCCATGATCTTGGAAGTTTTTGAGGTTTGCGTTGAAACATGGACCTGTTCAAAGTGGAAATTGTGAAGCTGAGTGAATTGGCTTTGTCACCAAGGGTTCAAGTCCAGGGCAATAAGGCCACGAGATGTGATGAGATGTTGTGAGATGTGCATCGGATGTTCTGCGGAGGTGGAAGCTTTGCCACACCTATGCTTGGGGGACGTAGTGCGAGCAACATTGGCACGCTTTTCCAGGGAGAGAGAGAGAGAGAGACACGCGCACACAGACACGTTTCTCCAACATTGGAACCTGTGGAGCTGACTCTTCATGCACTTAATCCTCCTGTACATGTGTGTCGGCAGTGAAAAGGACAGTGAAAGGATAGGTCTCAAAGGACAAATAAAAGAAATGATAAAGGGAAAAAATAGAAAAGAGGCCGTGCTCAGATTCATATCGATCCTTTGCCAGGTACATCGTGCCAAGATCAAAGCCAAGCTGCCTCGCTTCATGAACATCGAACCGCAGCGGCCCGCATCTGAAGTTGAGGGTGCCCTGCTTCAAGGGCTTTTCATGTACTACAGTACACACAATCCTGCCATGGTTGCCTTAGTAAATAGGACATTGTGGCGATCCTTCTAGTGACTTCTCCTTCTTGTGTGCTTGCAGCTGCAGGGTACGTTGGTGAGGTAGCTCAGTGGCAGTTAATGGGTGAAACAAGCTGTCCGAGGCATTCTGCAATTGTGGCCTTTCCCTGTCCCAACCAGCTGTTGGATGAGGCGTGGCTTATGTGAGTTGGTCAGGTTGGAGGTAGGTTGGAGGAGGTTGGAGGAGCATCGCTAGCAGGATGGAGGCCATCGCTAGTAGGTTCCTTTTGCAGGCCATTGCTGGTAGGTTCATTTTGCTATTAGGTTGGAGGCCATCGCCATT
Organism: Durusdinium trenchii; assembly: GCA_963970005.1. Taxonomy (NCBI): domain Eukaryota; class Dinophyceae; order Suessiales; family Symbiodiniaceae; genus Durusdinium; species Durusdinium trenchii. The sequence goes on along the minus strand of CAXAMN010005581.1, from coordinate 143,408 downwards.
AGGTTGGAGGGCATCGCTATTAGGTTGGAGGGCATCGCTATTAGCTTGGAGGCCATCGCTAGTAGGATGGAGGCCATCGCTAGTAGGTTTCTTTTGCAATCAGATTGGAGGCCATCGCTATTAGGTTGGAGGTCGTGCCTTGTTTAAAAATCATAAGTATTTGGCCGCATGTAGACTGCACTAGGCAACTGATGCGTCTGGACAGTCACACAACCGCCCCTTTGCCGCAATAGAAACTGAGAGTCAAGTCTATTTATCCTATCAATCCTCCATAATTTGTTTATAGTGTAATCCTACTAGGAGCAACAGGACGCCATTAGGGGCTCCTGGCATCGCTACTAGGAGCCAGAAGCTACTGTACTAGGGGCTCCTGGTGATCCAATCTCAAGGCATCACGACCGTTTTGCCTGAACCAAAGATGGAAGAGTTTGCCTTTACGCTAAGCCGTGACCAGGATGAAGAATTTTAAGCAGCCTACGTGCAGAAATGCTTTGCGCAGGTCGCACATTTAATAAATTCCGCCACCTGGACTCGAACCTGGGTCGCTCGGGTGAAAGCCGAGTATCCTAACCAGCTAGACTATAGCGGATTCTGTTGGGCACAAGAGGGATCCACCGTTGAAGACTGGATGTGAGACAAGGCCACATCCAGGTTAGATATTCACTTGAGCAGTGCTGGCATCGCTACTAGGAGCCAGAAGCTACTAGGGGCTCCTGGCATCGCTACTAGGAGCCAGAAGCTACTAGGGGCTCCTGGCATCGCTTAAGAGCCAGAAGTTGAATTCCATGACCTTTGAGGTGCACTCCAGGGCCAGGAGCTTGGTGATGGCAGAGCAACATTTTAATCTACCACCTGGATTCACACTTGAGCTGTTCACAACTGCGCCTCCTTTCACTTGCAGGGGCTGAACACACCATCGTGGAGGCCGACAAGTCTCGTGCACGCTCTCTCCAGGCAGCAATGTGAATGTGGAAGATCCCGCGACCACAAACCATCAGGTTGATCGTGATTGATCTAGCGAAATGTAAAGATGGCCTCAAAGACCTTTCATGATCATGATCGCGCAGCATTTCCCAGCTTGCACTTGTCGATATTTGGAGGGATGCTTAGTGGCTTAGTGCCTAAATATCCTGTGATGTTTTGAACTTTACATAACCCCAGGGCCTTAGGATCGAACCGGTTGTGTAGAAAAAAATCAGGCCTAGTTCGATGCGGAGGGGTTGCCATGTTCTGATTCTCGTGCTTTATCCGCTATTGGAGTATGCTCTATGCCATCTATGCTCCATGCACGTCTTCATCGGCCCTTCAACACACTGCCGTACGCAGCGGGTCGCGCGGGCCTGGGGGAGCCTCACGCCAGAGCAGCGACGGACGCCCGGAGGTGGGGCGACGCACCTGGCAGAGTTTCTCTTCGAAACAGCACAGCTAACGCCCTGCCGTTACATTGTAAATGGCCTGGCTATTCTGGAGACTACGGCAGACCTTCGTGCCGGGCGAGCTGATATCAATATCAATACCTCTCCCAATGGGCGGACAGTCTTACAGTTGAAGGCGCGAGATGGGAGTTTTCAAGTGAAACTGGATGCAGATGCAATAGTGGCCATCGAATTGGAAGATTCTGATACAGTTGCGCCGGGCCTCTTCAGGTTTGTTGATGCCCAGGGCCGAAGGCATCTCACTGTGTTGATGCTAGGCGATGATGTGGATGCCCGGTTCCAAATCATGCTCGGTCGCTGGACATCTCGAGTTCGTTTGAAGGAGTAATCATGCGTCCCAAAGAGGACGAGCATTGTTTTGAGCCCTCGATGGCACATGAAAGGAAACTCTGTCGTTTACTCACCCTTTCTCTTCACCAAGAGCACTTTCGAGAAAAGGGATGGCCTCCAACCTAAAAGAAGGGTTTTAAATGATATATTTTATTGTGCAGGTGTGGATTCAGAAGCGCCTCTCCAAGGAGACGATGTCACAGTCCAATCCCCAAAGAAATCCACACACGGAGCTCGACGTGTGAGACAAACAGGTAGCTTCTTGCCACTAGTAGCGATACACTTGTTACTAGTAGCTTCTAGCTACTAGTAATGGCCTCCAACCCAATAGGGATGGCCTCCAACTCAGTAGCTTCTTGCTGCTAGTATGTGCATCTTTTGTGGCAGAATCCTTCGGACACAAACGGCTGCACACAAGCAGCTGTACCGCTCTGTCAAAATAGCAAACCATGCTTCGGTGACATTTGGAGACATTTCAAGGCTTTGGTGTTGAAAAGCAAATCTTTCGATTCAGAACATATCAAGAGCTCCAAGGTACTTGGTGATGATCCAAGAGCTCCTGGGGACTTCGGCGCAGCGGGATCTTGTGGTCAAGGCGAAACCGCCATGTTTCTGAGAATCTAGTAACAAGGACGCTACTAGGAGCAAAGGGCATCGCTACTAGTAACAAAGGGCATTACTACTAGTAGCATGCTTGCTACTAGGAACAACTTCCAATTTAGTTTCAAGTCTAAATTCGGACTGGGAGATACGTCATTGACGCAGTATATTGTATATTGAAGTGAGCTGGCTTTGCAAAAAGTGACAAAATTCGCATGGAACTGACCAAACCACCAGGTCCTTGCTGTCCAAGCTTCGCCTCCTTGCTTGGTGGTGTCTGATGGGTCAGTGCCATCTGTGAGTGTAGGCCTAAAGAGGGGGTATCGCTGCGGCTTTTTCTAACAATAGTTTCTTTGTTTGAAGCTATTCACATCGACTTTACTATTTTTTCCAATGTGTTTTGTTCATTCTCAGGGAGATTGGAAACTCAAAATAGTCTGTCACTCAGGTGTTGACGTGCGGGCCCTGAATGGTTCAGATCGTGCACGTAGGCAGAATGAACAAGCATTGGAGATGGTAGAGTTCAACCTGTTTGGATTGGGGGTTTTGCGGAATCAACCTCTTTAGACTCTTTTTGGAACGCAAATCACCCAGGTGTCGGAACCAGTCTTGGCAGCAAGATATCTTCTATCTGATGCCTTTTGCCTCAGATGATGGTCTCATGTAAATTGAAAGGCAGGTGACCGGCAGGTGATGATGGTCTTCTCGCGAATCCAGCAGGTGAAGGTTGGACATTGGGTGCGAATCCAGCAGGCCCGAGCAGGTGGGAGGAGCATTGCAAAATTAACTAATAGCTTCTTGTTACTACTAGTAAGGCACTTGTTACTAGAAGCG
>CAXAMN010005581.1:102535-137000 GCA_963970005.1 Durusdinium trenchii | reverse complement strand
TAAAAGCGACGGCCTCCAACCTAAAAGCGATGGCCTCCAACCTAATGGGAAAAGGAACCTACTAGCGATGGCCTCCAACCTAAAAGCGACGGCCTCCAAAGGAACCTATTTACTAGCGATGGCCTCGAACCTAAAAGCGATGGCCTCCAACCTACTATTGGTAAAAGGAACCCACTAGGGATGGCCTCCAACCTAAAAGCGATGGCCCCCAACCTACTAATGGTAAAAGGAACCCACTAGCGATGGCTTCCAACCTAAAGCGATGGCCTCCAACCTCATAGCAAAAGGAATCTACTAGCGATGGCTTCCAACCTAAAAGCGACGGCCTCCAACCTAATGGTATTTATTCAAGGAGAACGTCATATCCTATCGGTAGTTTTCAGGGCCAAGAACCTATCGTGGCAGGCACCCCGTGATGGACGAGGCATGGAGCTTGCCGTTGGACTGACCGGCCTAGTACCAACAGCATGTAGGCGGCGATACGGAGATCGATGAAGAGGAGGACAGGGCGGTGTGAGGGAATTTACGCTAGGAAATCCATAGAGTCTAATACAATTTGTACATATTGGTGCGGCATATTGATTTGAGAAGATGAGTTTCAGGATTTGCCAGCTGGTAGGTTGCTTGGCCAGATTCCGCTTCAGATTTGCCCAGGAAACGCCTCCAGCTGCCGCACCAGTCCAGACAGATGTTGAGGCCCTGACACGTCGTTTCCGCTTTTCTGTTCCCTGGAGCTTTTGGAAGATAGGGTGATTCTACTAGGAACAAGGGCATCGCTACTAGGAGCAAGAAGCTACTAGATGATGATTCAGAACTGAGGCATGAGGTGTCCTGAAAGTCTCGTCAAAGCATCCTGATCCTTGCCAGGTCAAAGCATCCTCTCCGCGAACGCAGCTGCACACGGTCGGAAAGCCCAAGACACTTGTGAACAGCAGTTGCAAACAACTTCAAGCTGCTAGTGGTGTTGAAATGTGCTGTGCAGTGCTGCTTTAAGGCCCGGGACCAGGTCAGGTCGACTGTTTGTTTTCACTCAGGTTTATGTTGACACCATCCAGCCCAAGAGGTGCCAGAAGGGGAAGGTTCTTAAACGAACGGATATAGAGTAGAGGGAAGCGCGACAAAACAACTTGTAGCTGGTCTGTGTTTTCTCATTCTCTGAAGATGTTCACTGTTCTTTGTTTCAGGCTGGTCGAGGTCAGCAAAGCTTCCGAAGCTGGTGAGAGGCCACGGTCTCAACCGATGGAAGGACAATTAAGTTCGACAATGGAAGGGTTGTACTGAGTAGCTTCTGGTAACCGTTGAGCTAAAAGTAAGCCAAAGAATGCCAAAGATATTTGCTGAGTAGTAACAAGAAGTTATTAGTAACAAGTGCATCGCTATTAGTAACAAGTGCCTTACTAGTAGTAACAAGAAGCTATTAGGCCAGAGCATTGGGGTGGCTGAGCGCACATCAATGCCCAAGGCAAGCATGCGTGTGTTTTGAGAGTGTTCGCCTAAGAATGAGGTGCATGGTCCTGCACAACTTCATCATCGCCAGGCCCAAGTAAGTGATTCTGTGACTTCTGTGCACAAGAGTTCATGAAACTAAAAAGATCTAAACAGTCTCCAATTTGGAGGATCCTCCAGAGAAATAGAGGAATTCTCCTTGATTGTTGTGTTGCAGGGAATTCCGTGATGTGTTTGCCATGGCTGATACACTGCAGGATCTGTGATGTCAGTGGCGCTGATGCAACACAGGTCCATGCCTTGGGCAAATCCGAACTGCTCACACCGGCAATGCTTCGTGGTGATTTGAGGCCAAAGATTTGGTCGTGACAAAGTGTTGCTGTTGCGGACACGTTCGGCTCCCGAGTCAGAGATGTGGTCAAATGGGCACCTCGACATTGCTTTGTTTCTCCCATACTTGAAGCAACATGAAGCAACGAGAGCCAGAAGAGAAAAAGCGACACACAGCAACGAGCGCACCGCCGCCGACGGACCCTCCCCAGGTCTTTCCGATGCCCACCTCGCCGATCCGAGCCCTGAAGCGACAGCGCAAGGCGACGGCGACGACGGCGACGACCTCTTGGTTTTCCATTACTTTTTTGGCGCAGTAACCGTTGCGCTTTTTGTGCCCACGCGGGGCCTTTTGTGACAGGTGTGGCCCTGTGGACATTGGTTGTTCAGGCTAGATGCGATTCTTGGGGCATGCCAACGTCCTTTTTGCAAGCGGCACAAAATGAATTGCTGCATTGCCAGCTGAAGGCTAGAGTTCCGCTTCAAACTGTTGTTGCAGGAGGAGGGCTGAAGGGTTTCAAAGGTATGGATGGAACCATGTATGATGGGTTCCAAATTACTTTGCCTTAACATGCCATATTCCTGTCAGGAGGAATGCCTCCAGTGGGTCTTTGTCGCTGATGAGGCTGACATATTGAAATAAATCTGCTTTTATCCTACAAAGGGTTTGAGAAACGCAGGCAAATGGGTTGCTTGGAGAAAGTGCTGACGAAGGCGCGAGAACGTGCTTTTTGCCAAACAGAGCTTGGGCTCCCATACTCTTTTACTGCTGAAAGTGTTGGCAGAAGTCATGCGCTTGACCATTCCTGTGCCAGTTGCTGAAAATCTGGAAGCGCGCGAAAGAGCGCAGAAGCGTTTGGATGCGTTGAGAGAGGAGTAGAAGTATTCAGCAACTGTTTGTTCCACGTCTCAGCCCGTTCACAAGCCTTACAGAACCTTGCTTTACCCGAACCTCCAGGATCTCGGGAAGCCGCGTGAGGGCAACAGTGCAGAGCTCGGCGATCGCAAAGATGCTGATTTTAAAAACGCAAAGCGTCCGACGAGCACAGGCCACTCATTGACAGTCTATCGGCACGTCGAAACCTGAGTGTTTCCGAACAAGGACGCTACTAGGGGCTCCTGACATCGCTACTAGGAACAAGGACGCTACTAGGAGCTTGAAACGGATGTAAAGTCATGGACACCCCATTCTGCTAATCGAGGATGGTCCGGATACATCGGTCTTTGGCGCGTGCGCATAACAATTGACAAGTGTGAGGAAGAAAGGACAAAAGAAAAGAAGGAGGGCAGGAAGGGTGGAAGAGAGAAAGGGATAAAAGAAGTGATCCTACTGAGGTCGAAGCTGTTAGGTTGCATTGCATGTAGTGGAATCTTCGTTAGGGCGGTCCGTTCGCCATGTGTTGATCCCTCGTGTGTTGAGGGCACTACTAGTAGCAAAGGGCATCGCTACTAGGAGCAAGGACGCTACTAGGGGCGCTCCTGGCCTTACTACTAGGAACAAGAAGCTACTAGTAACAAAGGGCATCGCTACTAGGAACAAGGACGCTACTAGTAGTTCCTGGCCTTACTACTAGGAACAAGAAACTACTAGAATCCCTTGAAGAGATGTCGGAGTTTCCCTTGGGACAGTGTCACGACGCCGTGATACGACGTGGCTCGTTTGCGCGTTGGGTGATCAGTTCTCCTCGGTGCGTTGTGCGTGCGGACGATCGCCCTGTGATTTATGTTTTTCATTGTGACTTGTCGTAATTGTCGTAAAGCCACTGTCGTAGAGTCATGAGTCATGAGTATATCACGCGTGCACAGCCTAAAGGCTCAGCAAGGTCAATCGACCGTGCCGAGTGTTTCCCTGAACAATGTTTCCCAACAAGATTGCTTTTGGCCGTGCAAAGTCTCAAGCGGCTCTACCAATGACTGATGGGTCCGGCTTTGGGAGCTCCTCCGAAATCTGATTGGCTTCGCCACGAAAATGAGTTGAGAAAACGCTTCGTTTTACTAGTCACTCGATTTGTCATTGATCCCTGACAGAACTGCACAGGGCACTAGAGGCTCTTAGTTTAGTGAGGGTTAGTTAGTGACTTGCAAGGCCTACTGTGAGTGTAGGGACTAGTACGGCGAAATGTTTCGTCAGGTACGTGGTTTGTGACACAGACCTGCAGCTTCTTCCTGAGGTGGGGCACACCCCGCCAGATTGATTTGTTGCGATATTTTGGGGATTGGAGGAAGGCACGGGATGGCAAAGCAAGGAAGGAAAGGTTTTTCCCATGCTGCGAGGCCTTGAGCTAATGGGAATCGGCTGATGTCTTGCAGCCGCAATTCAGTCTGCACTGGGGGTGCCGTTTGTTTCTGATTAAACTAAATGATCAAACCAAAGCTGATTTGTTTTCTTATTCTGAAGCGGGACTGCCACCTCAATCGAGGACATGAGCCCTGTCTTGAGGTGGAACCGAAAAAGAGAAGAACAACTGTTGCTTGAAAGCGTGTGTACAAGCTCGTGGTGGAGACCAACAAGTGTTGTTACAAGGATATACATGGTTTTATACACAAAAAAAACTTGTAGACACGATCAGCTTTGGCCGCAGCTCCAGTGGATCAGCTTTGTTTTGGGTGAATCGGGCGATTTTCAACGTGCAGCAGGCACTTTTAAGCCTTTGCGAGCAGCTAGCTCACCAGTATGTTCATCAAACACATTGTCCTTTCATGTGGGTTTGCATTCCCTGAACAGGATGTGGTGGCAGCAGCCTTAGCGCAGCCTTAGCAGTGCTTAGTGTTGCATTGTTTGTACCGATATTGTGGATTTTGAAGGTCTGACATGTTAGTCTCAGTAACTTTTGCGACTCGCCATACCTTTGGGTTTCAGACATGTTGGTCATGAAGAAGGTTTATTTATCACATTTCATAGAGGTGCCCATTGAGAGGACGCGTGAAAAGTTACTTGTTGCCCAAAACAAAGGTTGATCCGTTGAACAATTCTTTAAAGGTTGCGACTGTTTCTTTGAAATGCTTAGTTCAGCTGACTTGTTAGAAAATCGGCTCAGGGGTCCGTGGCCACAGCATGGCTACGGCATGGGACAGGCAGCCGATTGTACTCCATTGGCCGTTTGTGTTTTTACTTTTGTACTGAAGAAGTGCATCGCTTCTAGTAACAAGTGCCTTACTAGTAGTAACAAGACGCTAGTAGGAAATGAGACTCAAAGAGTTCCTTGACCCACGCCAGGGCCAGTGGTGGGGACCGCATCAAAAGGCAAGGGCCTTGGATGGCATTGGAAGATCACAAGAGACCACATTGAAGGGTCTTTAAAACAAAAGATAGGGGACCCCACTTTCTATTCTCTATCTCTCTCTCTATATATATATACAAATATATGCACTGCACTGTTTTTGTTTGAGGCATTTATTGCAAAATCGAAGGAGTAGTGGCGGTCCGATTTGTTGGGATGGTGCAAACTTCCAGTCACCCAGTACCTTCTTTTGACATGGCAAGAAAAAGAAACGCCCCGGTAGTCGCTGCTAGCCGCCAAACAGGTTAGCCAAACCTAGGGAGATTCTCCCATGTTTCTCCCTAAGCTTTTGGGCTCGAAGCCCTTGCTACTAGTAGCTTCTTGCTACTAGTAGTAAGGCCAGGAGCTTCTAGTAGCGTGCTTGCTGCTAGTAGCGATGCCCTTTGTTACTAGTAGATTCTCCCGTGTTTCTTCCATGTCTCTCCCTAAGCTTTCGGGCTCGAAACACAGGGTGGTGGCCGTGGTGATCGTGACCGTGACCGGGATTCCCAGAAGGAATCCGCCGGCGGGGAGAGCTCCAGCTCGGCTTTGGAGCTTGCCAGGACAGGGAAGAGAACAAACGATTGCCATTTCAAGTCTTGTTTTTTGAATAGCCCGCCCTTACTGAATTAAGTAGGCGCCTACTTAATTAAGGGAGCAACCTAAAGCTCCAAAGAAACGCCGGATAGCGCTTGCACTAATGTCTTTGACATGTTTGGAAAGGTAGCTTGGCTTTAGCTACCTGGATTTGACAAGCTTTGGAATCGGGCTGGTTTCCCCTCCGAGTTGGGGTCCTGGTCTTCCATCCTTAAAGTCGGCTCCAATGGGATTCGAATCCAGCTTCTCGACACCTCATCTTCATCCACTTCATTCTTACCCATCCTCCCCGTTCATGTGCTCTTGCCCAATGAGCCCCCATGCCAGTGCTCATGCTTATCTTCCTGATGCTCTGCTTGTTTTGGTTTGCTGCAGCACCTCCCCCTTCAAGTTGATTCTTCCAGTGAGGAAGAAGCTAAAACAACCTTTGTAGTTCCCGAATCGCCACATCGCGCTTTGTGGTGCAGGAAGCCATACCGTCAGATCGTCGACGACCTCATCAGAAATACAGTTTTGTCCTCAGAATGAAGGGTTGATACCACACGTTTCTTGAATTCAATGATTTGCTGCAGGTCCTTTGCCGCAATGATTTCGATAAGAAAATCCTCCTGCTTTTGGATGCCTTGTGGGAACGCAATAAGCTGCAAGAGGCTGGATGTGAAAGATGTGCCATTCTGTTTTGCAATCCAGTCAAGTCATAGGCTCTTTTGGAGAATCTAGATGAGCAGAGTTTGAGATTGAAGCTCGAAGCAGGCTTGCAATCATGTGAAGAAGGTTGTGGAGGTCCTCCCTCGCGATAAGGTGACTCATTGGAGAGGCACAAAGCGAGGGCAGGTTTCGCGGTCTCGCTGACTTCGAAGAGAAATCCAAACCGTCATGACGCCGTAGGCTATCTGCACAAGTTGCTTCGGAACTTCGATGAGGATGCTTACCATGATGTCAAGGCACGACGAAAGCCACTGCAAAGCATGTTATCCAATGTTTTTTTTTTTCAGTTATTTGTTTTGCAAACACATCGATGCAAGGGCACCCTTGCAACTGCGAACGCAGAGAAGTTGCCATGGATAAAGGAGGAGATTAGGGGTGGATGTGCGATGCAAAGGGTGTCGACGGTCTCAACAAAATAGCGGTAAGAAAATATACTTGCTCTTGTCTTTTATGAGGGAAGACTCAGAGGATGATTAAACCGAATGCTCTTGTCTTTGGGATGGCTTGATGGCTCAGGAGCCTCCTGCAGATACTAAGAATGGCGAAAAGCTCCGTGAGTGCGCACCAGTGTTTTGGCAGAGAAAACGGTCAATCAGTTGGGTCTCATGGGGATGACTGGACGCGAGCTACTTTCGATTTTGGCGGATTCTGTTGCCTGTGCTGTTGCTCACAAGCTCCAAACTGACCAAGGAATTTCAACCAGGACAGTTGGCCTGGATTGGCGCAGTGGGAAAGACCGAGTATGCAGCAGTTGCAACCCATCGGTTTGGGCCCATGCTTTGGTATTTGGAGGTTCAGAATTTGCAAAGACAGAATTAACAACGAGAACAGAGTCCGTAGAATCTCCATGTTGATCAACAAGGGATTCTGAGCGATCATACCATGTTGAATTGGCTTGGTTGGACTTTCTTTTGAATCACTTCATTTGTTCGAGGCTTCATGCAGATGCTCCCGAGTTCAACCCAAATCAGCCAGCCTGGGCACCCCGAGTGGCTGAGAAGGCGGGCAGTCGGCAGTGTTGGAAGAGAATAACATATTTTGCTGATTTCGGGGGATCATCGCTTGAACGACGTTCTTTCTGCATACTGGCATACTGCACACTGCTGCTGGGAACTAACTCTGGATTGAATGAATGACCTTGACCAATCAAACTGTCCACATGGTGAAGCATCAAGAGTATTGATGCAGTTATTTTTAGTGTTTAATTCCTGAAGGCTTTGCTCCACAGAACCGATTCTTGACAAAAGGAGCGCATGTTGCACAAATTCAAGATGTTCCACTCATGTTGCAGGCCGAAGGCGCATGAGTGGCTTGATTGAGCACACTGGAGGCAGGCACACAGTGACATGAGGAAGACCGGAGACACACCGTATGTGTTGATGAGGGCCATTTGGGCAAGAGTAGGCTTAGCAGATGAGATACAACATTAAAGTTATTAAAGGGATGAGTTACATGATGGCGTGTAGGGCTCCAAGCCTTTTTTACGTAGGCTTTCCGATTCGCTGTTGCTCTTTTGACTCCACGTTACCATGTCTTCCACATAAACTGCAGCTGGCTTCAAGTCAGAGATGGTTTGGAAAGCCGAAATTGCAAAACTAGTCTGGCACTTGCAGCTTGGAAGCCCAAACCTTCGTGATTCCATACCATTGATGCGGTTTGCCTGGATCCTTGAGACCTTCCCTCCAACGAGGGATGTTCTTCAGTGTGCCGCATGTACACATCGGTGGAACCACAGTGACCAAACTTTAAAGACAACCCACACGATGACGAGCAATTCTTGAACTGAAAATATATAAATAATATAACATATGATAAATAATGACGAGCAACTCTTGCGGGGAAAGTGGGAAGTGAAAACACTAAAGGATAAAAGGACAGGACAAAGGACAGGTGTTCATTCAGCGGGTGTGTTGTGTCTTATGTGCACCGGGTGAAAGGCTAGCTGGAAGATTCAAACCCGGATTGACCGTGGCTCAATATGAACAAGGAATGCAAAATGAAGGTCTGTGTTTACTCGCCGGACAAGAACAGCGCATGTAAAGGAAAGCGTGGGCACAGGCTGCCAAGCGGAGGCCTTGCGGGTGTTGCTGTCGGAATTTCCTCTGGTATTGAAATTATATATTGTTTGGAATTGAATTAATATTCCTATATTTTACATTTATAGTAATTTATTATAGATATGTTATTCCGATAATATATATTTATATATTTGGAACTATATTTTTGGTATAAATTTATTAATATAAATAATTGGATATATAAATTTAATGGTATATATTTCCGAAATATGGTATTTAAATAAAAAATATATATATAAATTTAATGATTAATTAATATTAATAATTGTTATAATTTATAGATATTTATTTATTTATATTTTGTAATATATAATCTATAATGTGTTGTTTTTTAAATAATTTTATAATCTATATTTAAAATTCTATTTTATGAAATGTATTTGTTTAGTAAATATTATGTATATTTGTCGAATTTATTTTTTAAAACAAATATTTATATAGATATATATATATTGATATAATTTAATCTATATTAATTATTTTGGAAATTATTAAATAGATGTATATATTCATTCATTTATTTACGACCCGGCGGAGCGAATCCGCCCGTGTTGGGCAAGCAATCGACAGTTGTCTGTTAATTGGCGGTCTCTAGGATTGCATGCCCGGGCGGCACTGATATCTAAGCACGAAAGAATGGCACGAAAGGATTGGGTCGGCTGACAACGGGCGATAGGTTTCGGTCAAGTTGGTTGTTCGTGTCAACCAAACTAGATAGATATCTTCTTCTAGGGCCTGTAAGTGCGGTATAGAAATGGCTACACGGTCATCATCACAAAGGAATCTGCCACTTCCGGTCTGCAGAAGGCATTGATAATGGCCAGCTGTCTGTTCAAGGCCTCGGTGCAGTGTAATTGCTACCACCTTATACTCAATCCAGTTGACTGTAATTGCTACCACCTTATACTCAATCCAGTTGACTGTCCTACTGGAAGATGACATAAAGCAAGGCATCATGACATGTTGTCGATTCCAGCTAATCAAGGTCTTAGATCGAATGCCAAGTGCTGGAAAACGGTTGATCTGCAAGCAAACGGTGGTTGCGGAGCCTACGAATCCTAGACAATATGAGGTTGTTAATGCCACATGCGAACAAGTTCCTGCAACGTGCATCCGGCAGACTTTTCTTCTTTTATGACGATAGGCGAGCAAGTCAAACCCCAGTCCTCGAGTGTGGCCTCAAAACGTGCCTCCCATCGAGGAGCCTGCTGAATTTCCTCAAAAAGCTGACTGTGCATGGCAAGGCGTAGCCATCCCAGGAATTCAGCCACATCTTGCAGGAATTCAGCCACATCTTGCTGAGCCCCCATGGTATGAGCTACAAACCATCCATCCAACAACGATCCCAAGCAGCCAGAGTCCGTGAGCCACTGAGTGTTGGGTCCACGTTCCAACAGCTGAATGAGTTTTGGCTGCCAAGTGCCAAGCAATTCCCATGAAAAGGTGTTGTCCATACAACATGCCCAAAGTTCACCGAGCAAAGCGGTGTTCATGAAACAATCATTGGCATCATTGCCGAGGCTCAACTCAAATATCAAGGTCCTCATCTTTTGAGAGTCCGGGCCATTGCCTGGGCCAATGGCGACCGTTGCAAGGTCGAGGGTCGGAGGCGAGTGCCTATCAATTATGTCAGGCCATTGCCCGTGAGCTTCGTCAGAAGGTCGAACAGTTCCTGGCTGGCCGCACTCCGGAGGGAGATGTCGAGTCTTGATGGTATCACGACACTGGAGGAGGGACCCAGTTGATCCGATGGCATCGGTTTCAGTGCCGTGAACCGGTGAATGAGTTCCGGCTGCTTGGCAATCGTATGGATGCGTTCGATTATCTTGGAAGCTTCCTCGGAGGAGATCGGATCGCGAGTCGATGGTTTCAAGGTCTTTTCTTGATGATCCCACTGAAGGTAGTTCCAAGCATTTGTGGAAGTCAGGATCTTTTTGGATCGTAGGGCCAGGATCAGTTCGTGGTCGTTTGACCCCAGTGGAAGCTGTGCTGCCCTGCTCGCAAGTTCTTCGAACACCGACTGAAATATCAGTTGACGGAGTGGGCGATCCACCTTGCCTTGCTCTCGTTGTCCATGCCAGGTCTTGGAGGTCTGAAGCAACTGCGGGAGGATCGAACTCTTTCCTGCTTGGATGAACAACAAGAACGTGCGGTCGAGGTTTAATTGATTGAGTTGGTCCTCTTGCCGTAAGGTCAATCTGGCCAACATACCCAGGAGTGTCGAGTCGTCGACCGAGCCCGAACCCGATGAGTGCGAGGATTTCCTCTGTCCTGATCGGAAGCGTGTCGGTCCGGATGAGTGTTCCTCCTCGTTCGGTCGCTGCCTTTTGAAGTGACCGGAACATACCTCCATCAGATCGGAGAAAGATTGATCCTCTTCTTTCATATGGTCCATCCTGCAAACCCTGGTGGAGGCACCAGTGATACCAGTCTTGGGCCAGGACATGCTCAAGTTCGAAGAGACATATCTAAAACAAATGGTGCTGAAGGTGCAGGTCGTCATGCACTGGAACACGATCATGCTGTACGGTCACAAGTTCGTCTGAGGACCACGCCCAAAAAATGGGGTGCAGTTGGGCACAAGCATGAAGCAGGCGAAATGACAAGGCATCGGCAATCTGAACCTGAGGCAAGGCTGTGAAGTGCGCCAACCATGGTGCAAAGTGATCGTACCAGCTCAGCTTTTGTTCTGGACCAAACGGAAGGGTCATGGGTACATCAACACTGGACTGTCCATCGACCGATCGTGCACACATAACATGAGTCAACATGGAGTGCCAGGCAGGTGTGTCAAGTGGCATCTGCAATCCACAGTGCCCAAACCTGGTGGCAGGTTTGGCGGCGGTCAGTCCAACATCAGGATCAGCAATGGGCGGTGCCAGTTGTTCAAGGGCAACCGAGGACTTGGAAGACTCTGTGAAGGATTGTTGTGATTGTGATGTCATGTCGGTCGGACCAAAGTGCATATCCTTTACCCATTCGGTCAACAGTGCTGGGCACGTGGCACGAGCGAAGTGCAATTTCAAGGCAGCCTCAATCGTGAAGCAGCTCATGCAATGAGAGCAGCCAAGTCGGCCAGGTGTCATGTCCCTACTGGGTCGAAAGCTAAAGAATTCTGGCTTATCAACTTGATGTACATTTCTCAAATGACCTGCTAACCCTTTCCTGCCAATGCGGATTTGACACAAGGGACAAAGGAACGTCTTCGGTGGTATAGGTATGTCTGCAGGAACACGATTGAGCATTGCCTGGATTGTGTCAACTCTAGGCATTTTGGAGGCTCTGTTCAGCTCTGGTTCGACCGGTTCAGCATCAGGGTCATGAGATTGCAAGTGCTTCTCAAGTCCAGTGGCGGTCAGGAAGCTACTATGGCATTGTGGGCAAACAAAAATGGTCTGTTTCGGCTTGTGTGTGGCTACATCAACGAGTGCATCACCGACTGACGGCGCTGCAGGCCGAACTGGGGTAGCCACAATCACCTGATGTGCTCCTGGCGAGTGTGGAGACGGTGCTGCAGGGATCGATCTGGATTGAGGTGAGGCATTCATGGGATTATCTCTGGAGGCCTTCATCATGACGGGCATGACAGGAAAATGCTCAGGTTGGAAGGTATATCCCAGCATGGCTGACAACTGGAACAAAACCCCACACTCATGACTGCGGACATTGCGGCATTCCTTGTCGCAAAAGCTACAACGGCCACGGCCACTGCCAATGTTGGCCAACCCCAGGACATGTGATTGGTACTGGTCAGCATGAGTTACCATCAGCGGGTGCTGATCGGTGTAGTGCTTATGGATGGATCTGGCGGCAATCTGACAGTGACAAAAGGCACAGTGGCAGGACAATTCCTTAATGAGAGGTTGGTTCAACAACAATCCCGGAATCGACTTGTGGCATAAATGCATCTTTAGGTCAGGTCGCGCCACAATCGGGATGATCGACTCCTGGGCCGGGTTGAATGAGAGGCAGACACGTCTGTTGATGTGATCCCTCAATCTATAAAAAATTTACAAATGAGTGTGAGCAGTGGGAACAGATCGGGCGACCGTTCCAAGCATCCCTCAAAGGTTGATACAGATCATCTGGTTCACAAGGGATGTCGTGAGCTCGTCTCATGTGTCGTTTAAGGGCTCCCACCTGGTGAAATGCTCGAAGGCATTCAGGGCACTTGAGTTCCTGAGCAAGCTGCGGGTCCGGGGTCTCATCAGGCATGTGGAGGTCGCTCGGCCACAAGTCTGGGATGCAGGCACAAGCATCAGGTGAGACGTCTGTCATGGCTTCCAGTCGAAGTCTAGTGGCTCGGTTCTGCAAGGCCTGTTGGATACGCTGCTGCTGCTGTTGCAGTTGTGTCCATGGTGGCATGAGGTTAAGCCTATCGAAGAAACTCTGCGTCGATTCATGCGTCAGGCAAACAGGGGATTTAGTCATGATCCTATGGTGTGTATTGATCATGCTGACTAGTTTGGCAAGACCTCGACGGGTGATTCCCATTTTATGGATTCCATAACTAACCGTGGCCATGACACATTGTCGATAGAGCTTCAGGCGTATCGAGAGGGGGTGAACCGTGCTGGTAAGCCAAGACTTGAGGTGTGTGAAGCACCATTTAGCTGCCGTTATCCGTCTAATGGTGGTATCAAAGTCAAAGGCACGATAGCTCAGAAACACGCCAAGATAGGCTGTTTTGGACACCAACGGGAGCCGCCAGTATTTCTCCGGCAAGACGAGTTCAGGGCCATTCGGCTTTCGATGGACCCAACGGCGTAAGAAGCCAGGGGCTTCGCGACCAACAAGTCGGAGAAGGGCAAAGCTTTTCTGCATGTTGATTGTGAGGCCAAAAGCACTAAATGTATCCAGTACGTGTTGGAGCTCAGTCAATGCCTCCAGGGCACGAGAGGAGGTCTGGATGATCCAACGGAGATGGATATCATCCGCATATACAACCACACGGTCGCGGAGCCATGCAAGCGAGAACCTAGCTTTAAGGTCTAGGAGGATTGCACTCATCATAAGAGTCCAAAGCAAAAGGGCATCTTTGGATCCCTGTTTAATACCCCTGCATGCAGTGACATGACCAATGAGTTGTTTAAACGGAATACAGTATTTATGAGGTGCCAACCATGAGTGGATCAATCTAAGAACGTCAACATCGAAGTGGTATGGATCTAGCGCTTGTAGGACCTTAGATCTGGCAACCGTGTCAAAGGCCTTTTCCATATCCAATGAGATCTGCAAGCCTCCCTGCATGCCCGGTGCATTGGGACTCGAACGAAATTGACTACAAGTGTCACGAACTTGTCTGCAATGTGAGGCCACAATGAGAAGACAATCACGTGTTCCCCGGGAGGGCAGGTAAGCGTACAGCGGCAGTTGTCTCAAGGTTGGAAAGGTCTGTGCCAGGATCAATTGACACTGTATGCCAGCAAATGCCTTGTTGACCGGATGTTGAAGGCATATCGGTCTCAGTGCTTTTTGGATGGTGTTTTGTTCGGTTTGGGTAGGAGGTGAATCCAACCCGTTGTTCAATGTGATGGAGGTTGAATGTGAGACCCCATCCAGCATTCAACAAAGGTGTTCATAACAGGCAATGCAAGCTCCGTGGCAAAATGTTTCCACACCAATGCTGGCAGGCCATCCGGTGCCAGGGCCTTCGTACTGGGCAGCGCTCTCAGAGCATCAGTCATAACCTGGCAGTCGAACGGTGCGATTTGGAGGGGGTCTGTGTTAAATCGGGGCAGGTGAGCATCTGAGTACAAGGCAATATAGTATTGTTCGATCTGTTGTATCTCCTGGGTTGGAGACAGAGGCATATCATGCGGATCATACATCTGAATACGTCGAATCCTTTGCTTAGGACAGAGCTGTCGAATCTTGCGATACCATTCAAAGGTCTGACCGTGCATGGCCAGGTTGGCCCCTCCCTCCAAGATGCTTTCAAGTTTCTGTCGTCTGTGGGCCGACTATGCTGCCTGATCTGCTTATGACATACCAAAAAGGTCGTGACATGTCTCCAACACCTGAACAACGCGCTCAACGATTTGCCTTGGACACGAAGGGCCTCTCTACGTGCATTCCACATCCTGGAGGAGATGGAAAGAAGTTGGGAGGGGGCAGATCGGTGTGAACGTCTTTTAGGAAAGTAGTGGATGCACAGGGTACGAAGTTGATTTTCTAGTGCAATCATACAATCCTGAGCGGAGCATCCAGGCAGTGAGGTCATGTCATGGATCAACTGGCGTGCACGAGCCTCAAAACAAACCCAATTATCCAACTGTGCCTGGTATGCATGTCTCATAGCAAATCTATCTATCCTATTTAAAGGAAAGTGAATCGGCTGAGGAGCATGCCACTTGGGAAGTGTCACCAGCAAAGGATGATGGTGAGGTCCATGGATGCCAAAGTTCCTTTCGAATTGGGCATTCGTGATCGGCTTCATGCGTCGATATTGAACCTGCGATTGTCGAATCAGGATGTAGTTAATGCGTGAGGCATGTGTGCCATGTGTGAATGTGTGCTGATAGCCCCCTTTACAGTTAACGGCAATCAAGTCCTGAGTTCTCAGGAGCTGCTGCAAGACATGGCTGTCCGTGTGCACAGTGTGATGTCTTCTGGGGTCTTCAGTTCCTACGAACGGTGGATCAGCACGAAGAACCGTGTTGAAGTCTCCAAGAACAACCAAATAATGGGCCTTAGGAATATGATTCAAATAGTTCTGAAGAGTGTGCCATAACTTTTGTCGTTTTTGAAGGAGGGGTTGAGAGCCATGGCATGCATTCCAAGCGTATTGATAAACAATGAGAAAATCAATTGTACGCTTTAGAAAAACTCTCACATGCAGGAGGCGTCCTTCAAGCAAAGTAGCGGTGGCAATTCGATCAGCTGGTGCAATTTGAGCACGTACCATCAACAAGACGGAAGCTTGCTTACACGCCGAATGTGTGAAGTGCCACTCGGAGGTGTTCCATGTAGCCGAGAATCCCCAACCTGTCTCTTGAATTGCCAACACGTCAAGAGGTTGAGAGGAAGCCCAAATCAACAGTTCAGCATAGACCAATGCTTTCGAGGCATTCCACGTCATGCATCGTATGCCAGGTGCAGTGGAAATTGGCTTCAGCTCCTTTTGTGCAGGCGGCAACTGTCGATAGGATTCTCGAAACCTCCATGGGACATCAACTGGAAGCATCAACTTGCCTCGGTATTCAGCCATGCCATGACGCAATGCCCTGTAGCATGCTCTTCTGTATGCGCGCTTGATGCGCAAGATGCGCGGCCGGGCAGAGACTTGGCCGTAGCCACCAAAAGCCCATACCTCATGAAGCTTCGTGGAAGACGGAGGCAAAACCATAGGGTGACCTCCACTCTCGCTCAGAGCAGAGGCACTCTGAGCAACCCTCGCGCCGGACATGGTGGCAGGGTAAAATGGCTTGGCATCCGCTCTCATGTCCCCCGGAATTGGGACCGGGAATTCCAGTTCTATCGTCAACAGGAAGAAGGCAGCAGCTATAAATGAGAAAGACCAAGGCATCATCACAAAAACGGGACCACGCGAAACATGGCACCTCGCCCCAAAAAGCGGCCGCAACTCTTGAACTGGAAATGACGCTTTAGATGTATATATAATAATTAATAGATATATTTATATATAATATTAAATTGGGATTAATAACAATAATCAATATTTACACTAATATTATTCAATAATATTATTTATGAAAGTAGAATTACGAATGTTACTATAGTAATAATGCTTATAAAAAAATATCGATTTAGAGCCTGAATTAATATAATATTAATATTTGCAAAATTAAATTGCCGATGCTACACTATTGAGAAATTAGAGTTCGGATAGTCTGCAAATTTGTTGATAAAATAATCTATTTAAGATATGGAGGGTTTTTGGATTAAATTATCCGATGCCCAATAAATATAAATATTCTTTATCGAATTAATATAAATATTGATTCATTTTCTCTATCTTGCATTGATGAATTTCAATTCCTGGAGGAATAAATTTCATTCATGCAGCTGCTAACGGACGAGTGTAGTCCGCCCGTGTTGGACCGCACGAACCAAGCGTGGATCCTTCAGGAGGATCAGGGGCCCATCAGGATGCAGGCATCATGTTAGGTGCTCTGAGATCAAGGTACCGAGTGGGGCTGTCTGAGGCTACGAAATGGGTCGTCGAAATTCGGTACGAAGCTCAGTCATCGGTGCCAACCAAAACAAGTAGATGTTCTGATAGAAAGGCAAATCACGAACGAGCCGAGTTGGAAGGTTGTTGTCGTCACACAGTAGGCCGGTTCCAGAATTGAACAACACGGCCTGATAGTGGCCATCAACAGGAGTGCTGCCGATGTGGATGACACCGGCCACAATCTGGAAGTCAGTCCAGGTCACTGAGCAGTGGTTATATCCATCGAAAACAAGCACTTGGATGCTGTTCCTTTCCCATATGATGGCCTGACAATGTCGATGGTGCAACCGCGGATGGCGTTCCAGTTGCAAGCATGCCCAAGAGTTGGTTGTTCGAAGACCATTCAAAAATGGTCCTTGATGCTGCCACTGTTGGATGGTTTCTTGCAAGGTCGTGTGAACCTCAGGCAAGTCTCGAAGCACAATGGGGGCAATGAGGGAACCGCTGTCTTCGATGGTGATGAACAAACGTGAATCCCATGCATGTGATATAAGAAAGTCTCCAGGCATCAATTTCTTTTCAAACATCTGAGCTCTCATCCAGCTTGCGAACTCACCTGCGTCATGTTGCGCAGTGGAGTCATGGGAGGTGAACCAAGCTTCAAGCAATCTACCTAGAATCGAACCATGGCATGGATTGTGAGCCTCCCCTGCATGTGTGGTGAACATGCTCAAAATCGGCTGTGTCCATGCGCCCCAAGTATGAAGCTCAAGCGAGGTCGCCAAAAGAGTCGTCCATACCTGAGCCAGCAAAGTGCTGTTCAGGTAGCATGTGGATCCTGTGCTCATGAGGCAGGTAATCTGGAGGCCTCTCAAGACTTGCGCAATCTGTGGGAGATTGCGACCGCCAGCGGTGATCTCTGCAACGTCGTCTGTCTCATCCGCATAAGGATGAGCTGAGTAATGCCGTTGCCGGAGCTTCCGGGCCTCTGAGGCTCACATCCAGTCGCCATGTGATGGCGATCGCAGCGTCTTGCGGCAAATTGTCTTGGTTCAAAGGTCGAAGGGCCGCGAATTTCAGCACCAGGTTGGGATTCTCGCCCAGCTGATGAATCCGGCGAAGTGTCTGACATACATCTTCTGACGTCAGTGGTGTCTTCTGATGGGGCTGCAAGGCTTTGGCCTCCGGATTCCATGACAGATATTGCCACTTGAGGTCTTCCGTCAAGATGCCCTTTGCTTTCAATCCCTGGACTAGTGCATTTTTTTTGCCGTTATGTTCAACTTGCCAGCCTGGAACATGGTTTGGCGGAGAGATGTCGTGACCTTCTCGCTCTGCCGCTGGGCATTTCATTTCTTGCCCTGTTCGAGCAAGTACGGCATCAGAGACCCTTGGCCACATTGGAGGAAGAGCATCAGGCTTCGATCCAATCCAAGTTGGTTCAAAGAGTCCTCCTGGCGGAGTATCAAGCGTCCAAGCATCTGAATCAGGTCGCCTTCTCTGCTGTCGGAGGTAATTGCAAATGAGGTCGAGTTCCTTTTTCGCTGCTTCCGGCCATTCTTGTGGAGACCGGTGGATGATGTCTCGTGCCGTGGCCTCTTGAATCCTTCTTGGCAGGCAGTCAATATCCTGGAAGGATTGATCGTCTTCCATTTGATGGAGGTCCATTGTGCACGAATGCGTCAAGCTGGCAAGATTCGTTTTGGGCCAGGATCCCTGCAATGTGGCAAAATACATATTTGATTGAAGCATGCTGGTCAGTTGAATGTTCATGAATTGGAGCTTCATGCCATTATTGTTGCGGGATGCAATCGGTGTCCAAGGTCCAGGCCCATGCTGTGGGTGGATGATGACCAAGGGCTTGAATAATTGCGAAAACCTGATCAGTCACGAAGTTGGTGTGAGGCAGTTCAGGGAAGTGCGAAATCCAATCGGTCGTGCATCGAAACCAGGTCCCACAATGCAGCGGTGTCCAGAGTGGTGCATACAATATCGGGAACCAAAGACTCACAAGATCTAGGGTCGGACTTGGCTCTGGATCAAACTCGCGGCCTGCCTGGCTGAGATCGAAGTACCTGTGCAGCAGGGCAGGTAGGGTGTGAGCAATCCTTGGCTTCATGGGCACTTGCACGGCCATGGTCATGGTGCCGAAGTGTTGAGCTTTGGCCCATTGACATGTCAAGACCGGACATGATCCTCTCTTGAAGTGTATGATCAAAGCTTGCTCCATGGTGAAGGTGCTATAGCAATGACGACATGTCAAACTACCCGGAAGCATGCCCTGATTAGGAACAAACGGAAAAGCACCGACGTGTGTGGCTTGGTGTTCACGGCGCAAGTGTCCAACCAGGGCCTTACGACCAACAATATCAAGGCATAAGGGGCACTCAAACTGCCTGGGTGCCTCTGGGACCGATCCGGAGGTCGGAAGGCTAAGCATCTGTTGGATCGTTCTGGATGTCTTCAGCTTCTTGGGTACCTGGGCTTGTGAAGCATGGTCAGTGTCAATCACAGCGGGATCGTGACATTCATGCATGTGCTGGTGAAGACCTGTGGCCGGCAGAAATGCCATGTGACAGTGAGTACACTTGTGCAAATGGGAAAGACCTCTTGGCTCAGGCTTGGAGCTTTGGGCAGATGCCTGGATTGCTGCACTTTGGATCTCCCTCGGTTGATCATCCTGACGCTCGATGGACATGGCCGGCTGTGACGTCGGACGATCATCATCTAGTATGTCAGTCGGCAGTGCTCGAATCATGATGGGCATGACTGGGAAATGAGAAATATCATAGGTCTGGCCTAGCAAGACACTGAGCTGAAACAACACCCCACACTGATGGCGTTGTACGTTGTTGCAAGTCTGTTCACAAAGCATGCACTGACCTTTGCCGGATACTAGTTGAGCCAGACCATACACCTGGTCCCGGTGAAGGGGCTCGTATTGCAAGAGCTGTGGATGTGCATTTTTGTAGTGTCGTCGAATCGATCTGGCAGCTATGGCCGTGTGGCAATATGCACAGTGATTGGCTAGCTCACTCATGAGTGCTTTGTTGAGGATCAAAGCAGGGATATTCTTGTATCTGAGATGCGAAGGTCAGGACGATCACAAATTGGCACGATCGTGTCCTTGGCCGGGTTGAACAGCAAACAAACTCTCTAATTGATATGATCCCTCAATCTATAAAAATCCGTGAAAATTTTCAAACAATGTCTACAAGTTGAATGACCATCAAGAGCATCTCTTAGCGGTTGATAGAGATCATCCGGAAGACAAGGGATTTGGTGGTATTCCCTGAGATATCGTTTGTATGAATTGGCCTGGGTGAATGCTCTGGCACATTTAGGGCAGCGAAGTGCCGGTTCCTGAGCCGGGTTCATGGAGACCAGGTGTTGGGGAGTGATGTGGGCTTCAGGGTACTCTGGGATCGTAACACAGACATCCTCAATCGATGCAGACATGGCCGAATTGCGGAGAAAATTCCGTCGGTGGTTCAAGGCTTTCGTCAATTGATGAAAGTGCTGCTGCAGTGTGATCCATGGAGGATGCAGTCCCAGCGAAATGAAGAATTCCAGGGTGGGAATTCGTGTGAGATGAACAGGTGCATGAGCTATCAATCGATGATGATTATTGATCATGCCAATGATGGCTTGACTACCTTGTGAGGTTAAGCCCATCTCAAACACTCCGTACATAACAGTCGGAAGTACACATCGGTTGTACAAACGAATTCGTATTTTGATGTCATGATGCCTATCGAGAAGCCACCTGCGAAGAATGCGGAAGCATGTTGGAGTGGCAGCGATACGACGTCTGACCGTGTCTGCTTCCCATGCCCTGTAACTCACAATGGTACCTAAATATGAGGTTTTGCTCACGAGAGGGACAGTCAGATTTGCATCCGGCAGGTGCAGCACAGGACCTGTTGTAGGTCTGCTAATCCAACGTCGGAGAAACGGGGTCAGCGCTCTGCCTACCAGTCGAGTGAGAGCCACGCTCTTCTGCTGATTAATGCGAAGGCCATAAGCTCTCCAAATACCCGGAACAAGAAGGATATATCACGCAATGCGACGAGGCCTTCATTCGACGAGGTGATGATCCATCTGAGATGGATATCATCTGCATAAATGAGGATGTGATTGACGTTCCAGGCATGAACATATTGGGTCAAAAGATCTTGAAGTATGAGATAGATGCTAAGGGTCCAGAACATGGGGGCATCTTTAGATCCCTGCTTAATGCCTCCTGAAGCCTGGAACATTCCAACCAACTCCTTGTGAGAAATGCAATACCTATGCGGGGCCAGCCACGAATGCACGAGATTCTGCAGGTCGGTGGACATTTCGAATGCATGGAATGCTCTGGACACCATGGACCTATTGATAATGTCAAAGGCCTTTTCCATGTCCAACGAAATCTGTATGCCTCCCCACAGTCCCTGGTTTGCTTGGTCTTTGCCGTGTGCTTTGCACAAATCTTTCACTGTTCTGCAGTGATGGGAAATTGTCAGCAGATAATCCTTAGTTCCCCGGTGTGCCATGCACGCGTACAAAGGCATGGTTCTCAGGGCGGGATAGGTGTGTTGCTGCATCAAACGATAATGGAGACCTGATATGATTTTGTTCCCAGGGTGTTGAAGACAAATGGGTCTCAGTGCTTCAGGCTTATTGGGCGTCTTATTAGGTTTAGGAATGAGATGCAACCATCCTATCGACCATCGATTCGGTGGAATGCATGGATCAATAGTCCAGACCTGACGAATGCATCCATAAATGATGGGTGTCAACTGTGGCGCGAAATGCTTCCAAATCAGGGCCGGGAATCCATCTGGGGCCAATGCCTTGGTGATTGGTAAGCTTTCGGGTTCCATCTGTATATCGTCCTCAGTGAATGGTAGGGTCTGAAGTGAAGGTGGATGTGGGAGTGGAGTGTGAACATCAATGAACAGGGTACTGAAGTATGATACAAACCGGTCAAGTTCTTGTTCCTGAGACATTGGAGCTCCATATTGATCGAATATCTGAATGCGACGAAGCTATTGCTTGGAACACAATATGCGTATTCGTTTATATCATTCATGTATCTGGTTTCGAAGGGCAAGCGGCATACTTTCTTCCAGGAGAATTTCAAATCTGTTCTTACGATTCATCCGACTTTGCTGACGAATGAACTTATGCAATTTATCAAAGTTAGTGGCATGTTTCCAGCTATTGTACAGGGTTTGAAGTGTGCATGGCTGAGATCTCATCAGTTGACGACGAGCAAACCACATCTGAACGCTCATGGATCGTACCTGAGGGCAAAGCGAACGGGTTGCATACTGTTTGGCAAAATACTGGACACAAAGGACTCGAACCTGTTGTTCAATGGACATGCATGTGTCAAGAGCAGTAGAAGCAGGCGGATCGGTCACCTGTTCAAACAGACTGAGCATCTTGTGATCAAAAATTTGCCAATTCTCGTTCTGGTGCTTGAAATCGTGCCTCAAGCGCTGACGATCGATGTGAACCTGTATGGGAGTGCGTCGAGGTGGAGCAAACCATCTGGGCAAGGATATGGTCAGCGGGTGGTGATGGGGATCTTCAGTATGAAAGGATCGTTCAAATTGGGTGAGGATCCTAGCATTATGTCGTCGGCCTTGATGTTGGTGAGTTCTAAGAAACATGAAGTCAATCCGAGACGAGTGTGTGCCATATTGAAAGGTAGGATTCCATTTGCCCCGGCAATGAGGCGCACAAAGATCAAGGTCTTGTACAAGACGTTGAAAGTCACGCTTATCCGTCTGGGCTGCCTGACCATATTTGATATCTCGGGCTTCGATGGCAGGTGGTGCTGCAGTCACAGGGGTGTTGCAATCACCTGCAATCAGGAGCATGTGGGCTCTTTGGGATATGTTGTATGGCATCCTTGAGGGATTTCCAAACCAAGGCACGTTCCTGGAGGAGTATATTCCGAGGTTTTGTTGTGTTCCCAACTACTTGATAGATATTGAACACATCATGTATTCTTGTTAAATACAGTCTTATGTGTTGGAGTGGGCCTGGAATCACATCGGCAAAAACCAATTGATTAGGTCGAAGGAGTGTGTTTCGAACCATGCATAAAGTGGAAGCACGTCCTGCAGAACTGTGTATCAAATACCATCCAGGCGCTGTCCAGCGTCTATTGAAATTCCAGCCAGTCTCTTGAATCAAAACCATCTCATATGGTTGGGTGGAGCACCAAGTGACCCATTCGTCAAGCTGAAGGGTCTGAGAGGCGTTCCAGCAAAATATCCGCAAGGCCTCAGAGGACGATGGCGTTGATTGCACGTGCTGGGGCTTCAAGGCTGGTCGACTGCGGAATTCAGTCATGAGTAACTGCTTCATCCTGAAGGGTACCATCGAAGGCCAGAGCTCCTTACCCTTATATTGGGCACATCCGTGCAGGAGTGATCTCTTGCATGCTCTGCGAAAGCTTCTCTTGATGCGTTTGCAACGTGATAGGTCTTGAATATGGCCGGAGCCAACTAGCGCCCATGCCTCGTTGATTTTCGTGCCAGGCCTGGTCTTCCCATAGGTGGCTGTGGCACTCTGGTCACACGACGAGGTACCTGTGACAACCCTCACGCCGGACATGAGGTGAGCAGGAACAAATTCATCTGCCTACGGACTCATGTCCTCCGGACTTGGGACCGGAATTGCCAGAACGTTGTAAACGAATATAGGTACAGCTATGATCGACCAAAGAATGTAACCGATCTTCCATCCAAAAATCTGCCAAAACATCTTTCACAGACCGAGGTTACGACTCCTCATGGACGAAAGAACCCGGGGGAAATGGCTGCACGAGTCTGAGCTGGCAATGGCGCTTAGGAATAGATTTAGTAGAGAATATATTTTTAATATTGAAAGAAATTGATTATAATTTGTAATGGAAGATATTGCAATTAATTTTTAGTTGTTTATCGTTATGAAATAATAGTAATAAATATTATATATTCTAGATATTTTATATTCTAGATATTTTATATTATATAGAGGATAGGATTTTCAAAAAATAGAACGAATATATTTATTCGATGAATCGATAATATATAATAAAAACTTATTTTTTGATTGAAATTTGAATATTATTAAGAATATATTAATTAAATATATTGAATAAATCAACAATATAAATATATATCGAAATAATATATATATATATTAAATAGAACAGTTGCCAGTTTGTTTCAGGCCGAAAGAGGCCAATCATTGAGCTTGAGGATGGAAAAGAACTGGAAAAAATCAAACAGAACAGATTTCTGCCGATGCCAGCTTATAATTTCGTAGATTTGCTTGTGACCGTTTTGCATAAAGCATTTTGCCATCACTTTTGACTTCCCTGCATTCGAATTCGGAGCACTGACGCACCTGATGTGTCCAGGCATTGCTGTCTGCTGCCCAACACGGGCCATCCGAGATATATTTGGAAGTTGAAATGACATAAATTTTAGACAGATTTAATTTGAGATATTGAAATAGAAATAATTCTGAATTCTATTTTTGATTATTAAATTTAATTGAATTTAATTGTAATTATTACATTATTAATATTTTTTTCGGTTTGTATCATGTATATATAATACATGAATTATATCGAATAAAATAGAGTAATAAGATAGATATATTCATTATAATCTATGCGTCGATATATTAATTAAATATAATTTAAGAATATTTCTATCTTAACTAATTGAAATATCGAACATATTTATTTTATATATATATTATATTTAAATATGTTTATATATATTTATCGTTGGATATATATATATCATGTTTATTAGACAAGGATTATTAGATTCAATTGGAATTCTTATATATATTTTTGTTTCTTTATTATTTCTATATTATTCGTCTTCCTCCTTGTGCATAATTATTCATTTTTGATCGTAATAAATATTATGCGATATTTGATATAAACAATACGTCTTAATCTTTATTATTTAGCCTTAATTGTAAATGATAGATCATAATATATATATATTATACAATCGCAACCAAATATCCCAAATCATAATGGATGTTGTCGGACTTCAATCGCGCAAATTAGATCATAGTGGGAACCGCCGGACTTTGACCGCAAACACCAAATCACATCCAACGGACCTTAATGCAAATTCTACATCATATTGGGCATTGTCGGACGTCAATCCCGAATGCAAAATCGGAATGGGTATTGCCGTATTTGTTCATAAATGCCAAGAGGTATTGTCAGCCCTTTAACCGCCGACCCCGATCGTAATGGATACTATCACACCTCCCCCGCAAATACCAGATTACGGCAGGCAATTCCTAATTATCCAATATTATCTATAATATATGATAACTATCACAAATAATAGGAATATCATAATGATAATCATTCAATATATTTGTTGATCATATTTTTGTTATTCTTTCCAATAATTTAGAAATATATATATATATTGTTATTGTTCGAAACAGTTCAAAAAATATAGATATATTTAATTTGAAGTGATATTACTTAAATCATAATATTTAATTTCATTTTCCATATAATATTATGCCCTATTACCGGCAGAATACATTACTATTAGGCGAATCACGAAACAAAGACTTCTTCATCAAATGACGATCGATTTTTGGAAGAACCTTCAATTCTTCCTAAATCCCTTCAAGAATCTTTAACCTTCAAGAAATTTTGCATCCATAAATTTTGATTAATACAAATATTCGAGCTTATAATTGCCAATCAATTTGCGTATCAAGGTTAAATCTACCAAATTCAAAATCACGGCTCTTCTAGCTTTTGATTTCTTTAGAAATATAAATATCCCTTTTAAATCAATTCAAATTAGCGAAAAAAATGAAAATATATCTTCATTGCAAGAAAGATTTGATATGGTTTCCTCCATATCGATCAATTTTCTATGAATAACAAATATTCGAGATCTGTATTTTTAGGCTAAATGGATTTAGCCGATCAAATTACAATAGATGTTCCTAGTCAAAAGGATTTGGATGGTCAATTTGAGCAGGAAATTTTAACATATATATCCCAATTTCACCAATTAAATTCATTTGGAAACGTTTTTGTGCTAGAAAACCTATTAACGCTCGAAAGTTCGAAAGATCCTAGAAAAAACGATGAGAACCTAAATAAGAGCTCGAATTGAATTGGAAAATCTAATACAGTAGATGTCAATTTTCTTTATTTAGTCGCGAGGAACTATTTCAAAATTCATGATTGGAATCTACGTCTGAAATGTAATGAATTATTCCGGTCAATTCGATTTGGCTAATACGATTGTAATGGGATTTCTCTATCCCTTTTTATCATTTTTCAAAATTTCCATCATTAAATATATCGATAAATTTGGGCGTATATTCAACGGGCACAGACCATTAAATTTCGGGTAATAGATTTTATCCACCTTAAATTTCAGATATATATATCAAATTATTCCAAATATTATCGTCCAATCCAAAATCGAATTTCAATTCCTAATGGCAAGGCAACCTTCAATTATATAATCAATATATATATAATATAGAATTTAATATATCCAATTAATTCAGGCAACCCTCAATTTTATATCAAAATATGGTTCTAAACAATGGAGAATATGTATCAATTCTATTAAATATATAATTCCATCAAAACAATAATTTTTTCCTCATCTGTTATAGGTTAAAATTTTAACAACAACAAATATGTTCTAAATATATAGTTCTTTTAGAATATAAAATCTTAATATAATATATCTAAAACAATATATTTAATTATAGCCTTAAGATACAATATATAATATATATTTTTTTTTGGAAAATGATATCTATAAATTCTTTATGCGCAATATCTCAACGATCTTCATATCTCCACGTTAGCATGGTTGCCCATTATACAAGAATCTAATTTCTTGAATATCCATGATTATATATAGGTTTTGAATATCGCAAATTCACATAGATATTGTTTCATTCTTAGATTTCATACAATAGAGTCTTGTTACAATATCTTTCATCGCCGAATTTATATATATATATTTAAAGAATTTCCGATATTTAATTTCTAGGCAATCCTCATCCTGATTCTATCATAAATGATCAAAGATTCATCTCTTCTTTAAGAAATTGAATTCTAAGGTTTCAATTCCCTAAGAATTGATCTATGTGATTGATTATCCACCCATCCATGATCTAAAAGGCGCCCATGGCACAAAATAAATTTATTCATATTCGAATTAAGTAGTTTCTTTCCCTTCGAGATCATGCAATTCTATTTCAATATTCTTCATTCCTCCTATAAGATCTTCGATTTTTCTAAATATCTTAAATTCTGATTCTGATATATGCAAGGGGAATAGTACAATTATCAAAATTAATTCAGATATTATATATTTCATCATGAAATTGATTAATCTTAAATTCCTGATCCTTCTTCCATTTATTTCTTTAATTAAAATCCGAATTCAATGATATTGTCTGAAAAATTGTCCGAATTCAATGATATTCGTCAAAATGATGATATAATTCCAATAAATCAATATTATTTCTGCACTTCCTTATTATGATATTATTCTTTAATGATATTAGTTGCTAAGGCATTCATTTCTCTGCTAAAATATGTTTTCCAATTTGCATAGGATCGAAATACATATTATTTCAAAGCTAGCTTACTTCCCATTGTGATTGCGTAAAAAATCCTTAAATTAGGCGCCTAAATAACGTAATCAAAAAAAGGTCATTTATTCCTTTCTCTTAATTATATTTTCCTTTCTTACCTTTGTCCTTATAGTTAAATCCTTTTCCTATTAATATTTTATAGTTCCTTTCTTTCTTTGTTTCATTTTATATATGATTAATATCGTTCGTCATAAAATCTTAATAATTATTATTTATTGTGTTTTAGAAGTAATCAATTCCATAATAAGAAATAATATATAGATTTTAATATATTAAATTATATCTTCAATAAATAATATTCTATTTAAATACTAAAGTATTACAAAATTATCTTAAAATAAATTTGCAAAATGCTTAATTCTAAATAATCACCCCATATATTTATAAAAACAATAATGTTGAAAATATCAAAATATACTATAGTTATCAAATAATTTTTCAATTCGAAATAAGCAATTATAAATTAATAAAGTATTAAATTAACGAATTTTTCATTCATTCAGTACTCAGCGAACCGTCGGTTCGCCCGTATTGGGCTGTGGGGTATAATGCACAGCTAAGCCTTATCAGAGCGAAACGCATCGATCAGGCGTTGCTTTTCTGGCGGTCACGTGGCGAGGTTGTCAGCTATGGCTTCCATGGTGATTGGAGCTTTCAGGGGCAAGGGGCGGAGCCATACCTATCCACGATGCTGTTTGGGAACAAGACGCATAAGATAAAGGTTTCTACAAAATTCTTCATTTCGTGGCGTGTCCGGCGGTAAAACGAAATCATCGGTAATCAATTAGGTTCCTGAAAGAAAAAGGATTACATAATTATGGCCCGTTGTTAGACCATGCCCTAGATATAGAATACCTGCCACCACGTTATATGGTTCCCAAATCATTGTCGTGCCTGTGGCTGAGACGAATCGTGGAAGGGTGATTTGAATGTGAGTCCAAGTCACGGGTCACGGCGCATGTATTCTTGCATCCAAGGTCAGGATACCGTTCAAATTGTAGGCAGGCATGTGGGTTAAGAGAGCAAAATCCGTTCTTAAAAGGGGCACGGCTTCAATAAGGGCCTGGAATATTTGTGCATCATCTGGCAAATGACGAAGAATAGCCGGGGCATGCAACGAATTCCTATCTGCAACACTCGTCTCAAGACGGGATTCTCATCCATAAATCTGGAGCGACGGTGCAAAAGATTGTGTTGCCAACAGGATATCCCTGAATCATCCTGCGAATCCCAACAGGATTTCCCTATTTTCATCATATATCTATGTTAAGGAGGTATGTGACGCAAATCATTCAGCCAACATCCGGCAGGTCGTCGAACAAGGCGATAGCATTTGCTCTCCTGGCAGACGTATCATGCCCGATGTCAGGAGCTGCTGCCGCCCCCGCCATGTGCTCTCGCGAGGGCTAGGTGACGTCCCCCCGCGAACCCGTAGCCGCGCCCAATTGGCTAACAACCCTTTGCCACACATTTCCCCTTTAATGCAAAAGGGTCCCATTTTCAGCACAAGCTTCCGTCTGTTTCACGCCGACGACTCCGCCTCCGATTCCATCGAATCTGACGAGGTCACTTCCCCGGAACTCTCTTCTTCCGGAGATCCCCCTGCCACGGTAGCGTCCTTACCGAAGCAGTTCTTGCATGTCCTGGGATATGTACTGGCATCGGGAGGTTCATCTCCCAGGGTCTCATACTAGGCATAGTGCAAGCTGGGTTGCCTATCGCATTCCGATGGAGCGTCCGAGTACGGGAGCGCCCCACAATTAAAACAGCAAACATGCCGGCTACTTTCTCAGCCGACACAATTTCGGTGCCCTATATTTGCACCTCTTCCTCCTCAGACTCAAAGCCGACGTCGCCCATGTCGTTTGCGGCGTCCTTCACGTCCTCGCCTACCTCAGGCTCAATCAGGGGACCACCGGTCCAGTCGCTATCCACTTCGGCCTCCACGATGCCTCAATTGCCACCTCTTCCGGGTGTAAGCTCTCCAGGAGGGCCGCCTGCACTTCCATTGCCTCGTCCGGGTACCCCAGGAGCCCCCATGCGAATGCTAACCGCCTCCAACACCGCAGCCTCGTCCATGGGATCACCCCGGCCTCTGTTATCACGTAGGAAGGTGGCAATGATCTCCTAGCTACGAAAGATGTTTGCACGGGTAGTCCGTTCATAGCCTTCATCTATGGCTCGACACCACCTTCCCATCTGCCTTCTGACGTCGGTCGGAATCCTAGCAGTCGACGCCCAAGTTCTCAGGGTCGCACGCTCCGAATGTTCTCTCCACAACGTGTCGACTCCAGCAAAAAGCAGCGACGCTCTCTAGCCACCTTCCATCACCCAAATCTCCCCAAACAAAGCTTGGGACATTACAGATGCCGTCGAATAGTCCGCCATCCGCCTAGCAAACCCAGTCCTACAAGCCGTCGGCCATGCCAACATAAAATCACGAGTCAACATGCCGGTTTCCATTCCCATATGGTTCCAGATCTTCCAGTCCATCTCTAGAAGGGGAGTTGCAAGATCCGCTTTCCTGGGCCGGAAGTCTTAGACTTATGGATGATTCCCACCAAGTAATTCTCCCGAAGCTCCATGCTCCTGTTCGGTATGCCCTTGGTGTCGTCAAATCGAAGTCCAGCCCAAATCTTCACCAGCCTGTACCACGCGTAGGCCCTCGAAAATGGCAACCTGTCATCCGAGATCACCATCTCCTCCATAGCCATGACCACGGCCAGTGGCAGTAGAAGTGCCTTTCTCGAGGGCCTAATCTCGGATGAAGCCAGTTTCATCTGCGCCTCCTCGATGGCGTTACGCACCGCCGACGATCGGTGCAGGAAGGCTGACTCCTCCACTTCGCCGCCGAACTCCATGAACATCAAGGTCTTGTAGGCTGCCTCCGGTGCCGACTTGGCACAAGGCTCCTGAACGATCGCCTCGATGTACTCCGCAAACTCGCTGGGCGTAGATGGCCATGGCTTTCCGAAGGTCATCTCAAGCCATTGCCCGACCTTTTGCCACGTTTTGACATGCTTCCTCAACGTGTTCGGTCGTCTTCCTTTCGCGATCCTCATCATGAGGGACTCCTCCGTAGACCGGAGGACCACCGGGAGCTGGGCCTTCTTCATGAGCTCCCTCAACTCTGCAAGCCATCTATCCCTCTCGGACCTCTCGGTCATCTCTCGAAGCGCCATGTCCGAGCCTGCTAAATGAAGTTTCTTCCCCAGGCGAGTTGGCCATTTGAAGACCTGTGCCCACCAGCTTGATGCGCTCGGTCACTTCGATCTCGCCCAGGCCTTGCAGGACCTTGCGCCTCTTCTCGCGCTAATGCTCCACGTGGGCCTCCAGTAGGTCTTGAGAACCCTTGCCAGCATCGGCCCTGTGGATGTTGGCTGACCTCTTATCGCACTGCGCGATCAGGTCCTGCAGTGCTGCCGCTTCTTGACAGAAGCTCTCCTTCTTCTTCCTGGCGGAGATCAAGACAGTCTCGAGGATCTTGGCACCGCAACCTCGAAGGGTGGCCAGTTTGGTCACTGACCACCCCAACTCCACCAGGACCTCCAGGTCAGGATCTGTCCACCCTGCCAGCGCACCGCAGAGGGACAGATCCTCCATCGCGGCAACGCTGGACCCCTCCTGATGCCGAAGAGGGGCCTCGAGCCGCGGAGCTACGCGGTCGTTTAGTGACAATCCCCAGCATGATTCTCATGAGTCATCATAATCGACATATAAAATAATTCGAAAAAATAAAATAAATATGCCTCAAGAATTTAACAAAAAATAATTGCCTGCCAGCAAGCAAAAACCAAACGCTGATGGAGTTGGCGGCTGGAACCTGAATTTTTGAGATGTAATGCTGATAGCGGAACAGTACATGTTTTTTTTGTTGTTGGGTGCGTCTTCCCAGGTCAAAGCCTCACATTGCAAAGAAGAGACAAAAAATAGAAAGCGTTGGTGTAGTTGGCTGGTTATGTGACAGAATATTTCCACCAAAAAGAAAAGAGGAAAAACCAGTGTGTAAAGAAGGCACGATTGCAATTTGGGGGTTCTCGGGGTGAAGGTGCGGGAGGTGCAGGTGGCGCAGCTGGTGTTGTTGCCAGTTTCGCATGCCAGGGCCTCAGCTATCAGGTTTTTGCTCACGAGTGCATCGTCGCATTTCTTGTGTGACTTTAGAAGACAATAGCAGTAGAGTGAACATGTTCCACCCAATTCTTTGACCCAGTGCTTAGACACCCCAGACAGCAGGCAAGGCTCTACAAAAGGGTATAATAGAGTGATAGCGAGCTTTCACGCACGTCTTGCACAGGCTGGGAGCTCCATCGCCATTCCAGCAGGACTGGGTGGACAAGCTGTAGGTTGCAGGTGGCGACAGTGTGTACTGTGGGTCTGTAGCCGTTTCTGGCTTTCTAGTCCTCGATTCCCGTTTTCACGGTAATAATCTTATTATGTTGTTAGACTTTTTTGCAGTGGGATTGGAATTAGTTAAATTGAATTTTGTCGTCAACCTCGAATCATTCATTGAATTTTATTTGAACAATAAAAAACCTGAAGAGACGAATTGATTGATTCCTGGCCTTCCCAAGCGGCACCGAAGTCGTTCCAATGCATCCGCCTGGGAACAACAGCATGCAACACCTTTTACAAAGCAACCTTGTTGATCATGTTGCTTTCATGATATGTTTACTATTGCTTACTTGCTTTATCACAGAACACAGGCAGGTCATTCCTGACTCCATGCTAGTAACAAGTGCCTCGCTAGTAGTAACAGGTGCCTTACTAGTAACAAGAAGCTAGTAGTAACAAGTGCCTCGCTAGTCTGGACTCCGGGGAACAGGCTGGGGCGATCTTTTCCACCATCTGCGAGAGAGGAAGCACTTGTGAGTTCCGTCGCTTCCATCTAGAAGCGACGGAACAACACAAAACTAGAAGTTCTGGTGACTACAATGCACTTGGAACATCTTGGAACATCTTGACCCTTTTAGAGCATTGCCACCAAATGAACATGAACTCGTTCTTGACAACTGTGCACACTTCGTGGATACAGGTTCTGGAAAGATCCAACCAGACCGACAATTCCACGCGCTTGTAGCGCCGTACTCCCACCTTGAGCATTTGCAAAGCTGAGAGGACCTCAAAAAAGCTTGACAGCTTGCAAAATGAAAGCTGTCAGCTGGGCACTAACAACAGCTTCATGGACCATCTGATACTCTGAGATCCTATCTTGTGTTGGAGAAACTTCGGAGGAATGCAGCTCCAAATATTCCACTGCCTGGAAAAAAAGACTTCAGATTTGCAGCCTACATGTGAGTTGATTATTTTCAGCATAAAACCGGATGCATATTTAGTTCAAACATGTTCAAACGCCTCAATGACCTATGAAGCAGAGTTGAGAGGCAGGTTGATTTGGATGCAAATATTCTGACATCTGTCAGCCAAGAACTACGCATCCAGGCATTCTGGCCTCAAAAAGCATTACTTCTCTTCGGAGCTCGGCTGCTCTCTCGAAGTGTGTCTGGCAAGTGGCACGTAGCGATTTGGGCACGGCCAAACCGACCAGAAACCGAAAGCATTACTTCTCAACATCCTTACACATCCTTCAAGCCCTTGACTCTGCTTGTGCTGGGAATCACAACAAAACAGACTTGTCTAAGTGTTCTGATAGGCTGAGATGGACGAATAGGCCTGGATGACTTTTCAAGGAAAAAAAAGAAGGGGATGCCGAGCAGAATGGTCTCAGAGCCAAGTTGAGCAGCACTGCTGACGCTGCCTGAGTGACCTCTGTCTTCGTCTCCTTAGATGGGATAAAGAGTTTCTCTAGTGTTCCTCTTTGTCGACGAGTCATGATGTATCCGATTTTTTGACCTTAACCAACAGAATTAGGGACAAAGGGACCGGAAGCTGCACAAGCTCATATCCATTTGCAACTGAGGGTATTGGCCAAAAGCTGACGGCACTCTTTCATCAGCTGTTCCCTTGGCCATCCGGGGGTTTCTGCTTCAAAGTACTGAACGTGATGTCAAATAGAATAGTACGTTGCACAAATAATGCACGAATCGTTTCCTTGAGTCTTGGCCCTCTGCGTGCGGGCCTGAAGCTCCTCCTGAAACAAATTGCACACCAAACAGCGCTCCAGAATAGGTGCACAGCGGTGTGCAGCACCTAACATCGAACTGGCGGGGTCACTGCATCCTCGGAGGGCCAATGCAACACGGCATCTGCAGCTGTGCGCAGCGCAGCAGGCAAACGCTGCCTTGGCACAGGGTGTCGTCAGCGAGCAGCTCCAAGGGTCCCTCCTTCTGAGCTTCCAACTCCATCTTGGTGAGGACCTAAAATGCGTTCTCAGATCTGTTCACAAGGGAGCGAGACTTCTCGCTTTTCAATGTTGAAACCAAACATGAAAGAAGAGAAGATAATCGAGGAATGTTTCGGTCTTTGAAAATCGTTGGGTCAAGGAAAGGAGGTTTGGGAGCACGTCCGACTGAGTGGCCTCGTTGTGGAGGCGTAAGCGGAGCAAGGGATCCAATGGGGCCAAGCACTGACGCTCCACATCCCACGCCAGTTCACGGGCCTGCGAAAGAAGTGCAAACGAATTTCCATTTTTTCCCACCATTAAGTTAGAGGCTTTGGAGGCCATCGCTAGTAGGTTGAAGGCCATCGCCAATAGGTTGGAGGCCGTCGCTGGTAGGTTGGAGGCAATCGCAAATAGGTTGGAGGCCATCGCTATTAGGTTGGAGGCCATCGCCAATAGGTTGGAGGCCGTCGCTGGTACGTTGGAGGCCATCGCTAATAGGTTGGAGGCCGTCGCTACTAGGTTGGAGGCCGTCGCTAGTAGGTTCGAGGCCATCCCAAATAGGTTGGAGGCCCTCGCTAATAGGTTGGAGGCCATCGCTACTAGGTTGGAGGCCGTCGCTAGTAGGTTGGAGGCCATCGCAAATAGGTTGGAGGCCCTCGCTAATAGGTTGGAGGCCATCGCTACTAGGTTGGAGGCCGTCGCTAGTAGGTTGGAGGCCATCGCAAATAGGTTGGAGGCCGTCGCTATTAGGTTGGAGGCCATCACTACTGGGTTGGAGGCCATCGCTAGTAGGTTGGTAGCCATCGCTATTAGGTTGGAGGCCATCGCTAGTAGGTTGGAGGCCATCGCTATTAGGTTGGAGGTCATTGCCATTAGGTTGGAGGCCATCGTTATTGGGTTGGAGGTCATCTCTAGTAGGTTGGAGGCCATCGCTACTGGGTTGGAGGCCATCGCTATT
>CAXAMN010005581.1:85968-99042 GCA_963970005.1 Durusdinium trenchii | reverse complement strand
CGCTATTAGGTTGGAGGCCATCGCTAGTAGGTTGGAGGCCATCGCTAGCAGGTTGGAGGCCATCGCTATTAGGTTAGAGGCTATTGCTATTAAGGTTAGCAGGTGGACGATCTACTCATCTCCTTGGTTTCTTCACTTTACCCTGCGATGGGCTACACCTAAACGCTCTCGGGCCATCCATCATCCAGTGAGATTGGTCAAGCGGTGAGTTGGAGTGCAGAGATCCATGTGTCACCATGTGTCTAACTTCTAACTTGGAGCAGGCGCGACAGGTTCGTGCGAGTTGGTTGTTGGCAATGTTGCAATCCACATTCACTGCTCATCCCAGTGCGCATATGATCATCCAGTCTAATGTTGAGGGAGTGTCCATAACAGGCGAGTACATGTCTGCCAGAGGAACGTGTGGATTTGAGGCTTTTTGAGGTCGCTTGCGCGAGAGTTTTCCTTGAGGTCAAGAACAAAACCCTACTTCACGACCAAAGCTGGGAGATCCTGGGGCAAAGGCTACACCAGGCACTGCAAGGTACTTCACCATTGAGCTGACCTCAAAAAGAACGGAAAGCAAACTGAAGAATGGGATCTTTCAAATTCTAAGGCGCTGGCTACTCGATTGCTACCGCCTTGTGCCAAGCGCGCAAAGGCCTCTGAATGCTTCGTCAGAAAGAACACCACAACTTTTTGCACGGCCAGGAGCCCCTAGTAGCTTCTTGTTTCCAATAGCTTCTTGTTCCTAGTAGTAAGGCCAGGAGCCCCTAGTAGCATATTTCAGGCAAGAAAACCCAACGAATTTCTGCATTGTCACTCCGCAACATGAACCTGAAAACAACTAGCCTTCCACAACATGACCAAACATTGCTTTCCGCCGGGTCTTCCTGAGCATTTCTGCCTCGCAGGCACTTGTTTGAAGCTTGACATCCTCTGGAAACGCTAGCGCAGCCTGTCAGAAAGTCTGCGCCACAGTGTCACATGAGAGTATTCACCAAAGGTAGCCCGAACTTAGCAACAGTGAACCGTTGCTAAACTACAAAGTTATTTCTAGAAGTAAAAAAAGAAACACGGGTCTAAAGGAACAAACAAAAACCAAAGCAAAAGGAGCGAAAGGGAAGAAACCGAAGCCACATCTGCTCCTCGATGACCACCGGAAGGGCTAAAGGTGCAACCAGTGCTGCTACATCATGGAGATAGACCACACCTCAATGACCCCCAGACCTATTTGACCAAAACAACAATAACACGAAAAACAAGAAAAGCCCATCACATCCCATGAAGAAAATCCTGCCTGAACCTGGGTGTGCCTCTGCCAAAAGGTGGTTCGGTTCATTCGGAGACGCACAAACACGATCTGAGCCATGGAGCTGGACAAAGCGGTCACTGCCAATCTCTGCAAGATGAGATTCTCTCGCCTTGCAAGGCGATATGTGAGCGATGCAACCAAGAAAGGCTTGGTGTGAACATGTGTGAACCAAGGAAGGCTTGGTCCAGTGTCCCTCGTGCGCAACACCTTCTTTCAGCAAATCACAAGTCAAAATAAAGATCGCACATGGGCATCAAGAGCAATCATATAGAGGATGTGATTACTTCCAATCCCCCCAAGCTTCTAAGCGCGGTCTGGCCACGCTTGAGCAGCTGATTGGGCAACAGCCGAGATGACACCCAAGCATAAGGGTCGCAAGGCAGAGGCATCCTGCGGGCAGAAGCTCAAAGACTCTAAGATCAAACAACATTTAGGCCATGGCGAGTATGGCAAGCGAGGAACTTGAGAAGAGAGGATAACTAGTTCTTGCATAGTCTACAAAAGAGGATGTCGAAAATGAAGTTGAAACACCAAGTCATGTTCCATGCATATCCATGCAATACAAATCCGCATGGAAGATCTACAAAAGTTGATTGCAAACGTATATAAATCTGTGATCGGAAATAGTCGGACTTTGTGTTGCTTTCCAGCTTGCGCACTTGCCCGTGGCAAAGCCCCCCGCCTTTGAAAGGCGTCCGATCGCCAGCAAACAGGCCCTTTGAAGTCCTGAAACACGACTGGACATTGACATCTGCTGTTTGACTAGCTGTCGTGTGACTGGTTGAAGCGAGGGAGTAGGGAAATTGGGAAACATCTGCCAAGCTACGTTCATCGCTGGGCTTCGACCGCATGAGCTCAAGCACCTGTTCCCGAGCGACCCGCAAAACAGGTCCACTACCGGCTTCGCCTCTTGGTTTGGTCAACGAAAGTGGAATAAGACGAAACACATTGTAGGAAGCCAACGACAGTTGGCAAAAACATTTCATCAAAACCAGCTAAACCAAAAACGAAACTCGGAGAGCATTCCAAGAATTGCGTGTGAGAGGTGGAGCCCACCCTTCGACCAACCCCGTTGAGCAGCACACCATAGCAAGGTCTCCAGTGTCAACAACTCCTGTGAATGATAAAGCGGTTCAAAAGACATGAGCAAAAACGGAACCTTCAGGAGCTTTGAAAGGGACAAGTTGGCCAGAACTTGAGTACTGCACTCAAACACTCCAAGTCTCCCACAAAGATCATGCCAAAGCATATCAACCAACAGTGACTTTTTCTGAAAAACACTCGCCAGAAGTCACCACTTCTTCCCAAAGCTCCTTGAGCTGTGCCCGATGATAACTTCGAGAAGGATCGTGGTCGCGATGGTCGCGACGTCACAGGCATTGCAGGAGCGCCGATGTGCATCGCTGGCGTCGCCTCGCGTGGCAGCTCTGGCATCGTAGGTACTGCCGTCTCCAGATTTGAATCGGTCGCTTTGGCCCCCACGGTGACGTCAGTCTGTGTGGCGGAGTTCACCGAGTTGCTACGTGGACGAGTGAACTGAGTTGAGTGAAGTTCTTTGAGCTCCTCAGACTCGGAGCTCATCGAACTTTCTCGCTTCACACCGAGGCTTTTGCGGAGCAGGTTCTCTTTCTTTGCTGCTTCCACCGCATACTCCTTTAGTAAAGACCCGGTCAAACCGAGATATGACTTCCCTTCCCGCAAGGCTTCCTTCACCTCTTCCAACTCAAGCTCTGCATGTGCCAACTCGGTCGCCATTCCCTAAAGGATCCCCGATCATCAGCAGCTTTGGCTGACTCGGTGATGGCTACACTGCTGGGCCACTTCCTCAAATCTCAAAGATCATCACGATTATCACGATGATGGGCATGAAACCCTGAGTTGCATTCTGGAAAGCTTGCTGCTTCCTATGCAAAAGCTACAAGCCGTTAAGTGTTGCGGCGGATCATGGCTAAGGCGGCAAAAGTAAACGTCTATGCAGTCGATGCTCCACTCCTTCAAATCTGGCAAACACCAGCTACTAAGAACAAGAACGTTACTAGGGGCTCCTGGCATCGCTACCAGGAGCAAGGGCGCTACTAGGGGCTCCTGGCCTTACTACTAGGAACAAGAACGCTACTAGGAGCAAAGGGCATCGCTACCCACTTCTTCCCACCTCTGCCTCTGCACGGAACTTGTTTCGCAAAACAATCTCGACTCTGCCTCTGCACCTTCATGCAGCGGTGTCCGCAAAAGTCAAGCGCCTCCTCACTGTAGGCATTCAAAGAGATCCACCCTGGAGACATGTGAAACGCTTCCAGTTGGAAGCCTATGCCTGAAAGCCCCACCGAAAGGCAGCCCTTAATGTCCTTCGAATCCTCTGAATGCTAAAAGGCCCACTGAATACTAATGCTCCCAGCTTTCTCTTCAGTTTCATGTGTTTGGCCCGCTTTTGAGATGCCTTCGGGAATCCAGACCTTCGTCTGTGCTGCTCCGCTGACCTAAAAAAACTGTCCTGATGCGACAGTCAAGAGCATCTCAGCAGAGGCTCAGCTATCTGAAGCTTCTCAAGTGTTTATTCAAAATAATTCTGTAGCTTCTCACGGCCTGCAATTTCAAACGTTCATTCAGAAACTCTTGAAAGCGACAAAGGTCTTCTGTGTCGGAGTTCCTAAACAAGGAAACAAGTGGGGCTTTGAGGATTTAGGGACTGGAACTTCAAGTAAGAACTCTAGCACGAACACTTTGTTTCCCATGCTGTGCATGTGCATTCTGATGTGCCTGCTCCCCGGCCTTGATCTAGGCGACTTGCACATTCTCCTGAACCTCTTCCTGGACAAGACGGCTATGCCGAGTAGTTGAGCTTCAAAGCACATGATCATACTCATCCACTACACTATAGTCATGTTTCTCTGGAGCACTGGCACTGCCAGCTTGCTTTTTTGCATGCATGATCTGTTCATTTCTCACTAGCCTCCAACCTGCTAGCGATGGCCTCCAACATAAGAGCGATGTCCCACTCATTGGAACGTGGATCCTTCGTTCGCATTTACATACTTCCGATGTCCTCCAGTCTGAGCAAGAAGTCCAACGCCTGGTCCAGGCGGACCAATTGGAGCGACCACGACGAGTCAAGGCTTCAAACGGCATTCTTCGTGCCTCTCGTGGTGTCCCTTTCGAGACAACCACTTCCACCAACCATGTGGGAAGGCCTTTTCGATCAGCAGAAAGAGATGCGATGCACTGTGCACCAAATGCCAGTGCCCGTATCCCGCACAGAACGTGCACAGATTCATACAAGAACTGCATGTTACAAGAAACTAAAGCACAGAACTTTGTCACACTTGAGGTGGTGGCCGTCCATAGGGCCAACCACTTCCTCCCCAACAGAGACGTGGCAATTGTGCCTCAAAGCTGGTACTGTGGGCACCAACCAGTCTCAGTCGAACGAAATTGACTGGGAATTAATGCTATTTGAAGCTCTCATCGGAAT
Organism: Durusdinium trenchii; assembly: GCA_963970005.1. Lineage (NCBI taxonomy): Eukaryota > Dinophyceae > Suessiales > Symbiodiniaceae > Durusdinium > Durusdinium trenchii. Next base: position 94,279 of record CAXAMN010005581.1, on the reverse strand, counting down.
CAACTGACTCGACAAACTGAAGGTGGATGACTGGGCCTCTTCAGCATTTACCGTCTGCTGCATCTGCCGCATTTGCCATGTTCGAAACGGTCGCTACCGCTCAGGTCCGGTCGAGATGACACCTTCACGATCGAAGAGCGGCTTCATGAAATTCAGATCCGTCAGCCTGGGCGGCGTTGTGTTCGTCACGAGTCAGCGAACAAGAAAGGGGTAAAGTAGCGAACAAGAAGCTATCTTGGCAGGCTAGGGCCGCTAGGGCTCAGGCTTGATTTGGTTCCTAATTTTTTGTGACAATGATGTCTCCTTTCCGTGGCCTTTTCTTGAAGGCCCTTCAAATGAGTGCACGGTAGACCTTTACTTGATCCTTTCGTTATCAAACACAAAGCTTTCACGGAGTGCCTTCCAGAGCGAAGCGCATTCACCTGAGGATTGCATCATTAGACTTGAGCTACCAGCCTCCAACCTATACTAATAGCGGAGGCCTACTAGCGATGGCCTCCACCCTAGTAGCGATGGCCTCCACCCTGGTAGCGGTGGCACATGCTTTCAGACTCTCTCTTTGCTTCCTGCATTACTTGCAAACATATTCCTCTTGAGAGAAAGGACCTGCCCCATGCTCTGAACCTTATCAATTCTGTTTTGCAAGAACAATGCCATAGCTGTAGGATTTCGACATCGGCGTTGGCGATGCATTCAATGGGCAACCTGCCGTGGCAGTCGCTGTGGAATGTCTTACTCTTGTAGCAATGAAAGGTACCCTGGCCAAGAGTGAAAACACTCCTGAAATGGCACACAGAAGGAGACGCACACTGGAAAATGAGCAAACCCATGGAATTGGTTGTCCTATTCGATTCTCTAACCCCGACCAATGTGGCCAGTGAACCTCAGAGTTTGAACCCTTTGCAGTGATCTTTACTAGGAACAAGCACGCTACTAGGGGCTCCTGGCCTTACTACTAGGAACAAGAAGCTACTAGGAACAAGTGCATCGCTACTAGGAGCAAGTGCCTTACTAGTAGTAACAAGGACGCTACTAGGAACAAGAACGCGATACCCTTTGAAGTCACCATGGCCCCGGCGCTTTGCGCCACCCGCCTCGGTACCACAGGCCTTGAAGGGATACCAGCCGCACAAAAAAGAGCCCTGGCTGTGAACAGCAATAGAAGAAACATGAAACTAGGCCTAGTAGCGTCCTTGCTCCTAGTAGTAAGGCCAGGAGCCCCTAGTAGCTTCTTGTTACTAATTTAATCAATAAACCCAAATGGGCATGACTTGGGCACATCAGCCTTTGGACCTGGGCTGTTTGTTCTTGACAGCAGCCTTTGCCGCCTTGCATTCCATGGCGTACCTTTCAACAATACATTTACAAACTACTCTCAGTAGAAGCCTTCTGTGGGACTCTTCATATACCTCTGCCTCCTTGAGCTTTCTTTCCCTCAGCTATAGACTATCGGGGTATGTCGTGTGATGATGGCTCTGGCTTTGCATTTATGTGTTTGAACAAATGCTTGCTTTCGACCATACAGCTGGCAAACTGCTGTGGAGCGTGGCAGATGTTGCACAATTGTGAGTCCTGAGTAGGGCCACTTGCTAAGCTGCTATGGGGTGTCGCAGCCTACCAGTACTCTTTTGTTGATGTGGATAGAATGCCCGGTGACATCTGCTGGCACATGGGGATTCATCACCTTTTGAGCAAGCATTGCTTTTTGTCACTGATCCGGTGTATTGAGGAATTTTTGCAAAAAGACTTAAATCACTCCCTGGCAAACCATCCCCTGTCCGTTGGTGCAATGATCCTCGAAATGTTACATGTTGGACTTGCATTTAGCATTGCAGTGTCGCTTTGTCATGCCTTCTCCCTGGTGACCTGCAAGTTGTGGTTGCCTTGCTGATTGCGACTGTCCATAACGCTGGACTTTCATGGCTGCATCATGTTTGGCATGTCCGCATTGTACGCATGTCTGCTATGCATCATGATCCACTGTACCTCATTCCATCCGTTCATTTGTTCATAGACCAAAAGAGGCGTGCGCTACGGTCTCATGGCTACGTTCGCATTGGAAGGAGCAAAGCCACCGAACTCTCCCACCAGGTCAGAGACACGATGGCCTCCACCCTAATAGCAATGGCCTCCAACCTAATAGCAATGAAAAAGGAAACACGTTCTAATCTGTGCGTGTTCCTTCATGTCCTCCCACTGCCTCCCACCATGCTCCCAGTGTACTCTGTGGACGGTTACCCAAATCCTGAATGTGTAACATGCATCATCAAAGTCAAGGCAAACATGTCGCTGCGACTCTTCCACGAGATCTACCTGGCACATGACTGACATCGAGTATATAATGAAGGCAATAATGGAAGCAATTCCTCGATACTCTTTGGTACTGTACCGTACACCTCTGTTCGATATCGAAAGCAGCGCGTGAAGCAGGCCCAGAGCTACGCCCCAAGTCCGCAAGTTGGTGGCGTAGACAGGCCCGCCACCTGAGTCCACTACTGTTTGAGAATCGTACTGCTACTTTGCGGCTCATCTTCCAGCATAAGGTCATCATGACCATGTGCAATCAAGCCGCCCATTCGAGCATTCACCTGCCATCTGAGAAACTGAGACTTTAACTTGTGCATGCTAATAGCGATGGCCTCCAACCGAGTATGTTTCTCTTCACTCCTGTGCTTGTCCCTGCTTCCACCCTCTTCTCAAGGCCTCGATGAGTTGTGGGCCATGGTTGCTGGTGTATTTGAGCTCCACATGGAAGATGCCCTCTTGAAAGCCCAGCGCCTTGCGTGGAAATGTCAATGACAAGCTTAGTCGTCCGATTGAGTATTGGCCAAGTGAGCTGAGTGTATGAACATCGATGAAAGCATCGGTACCTTGACACTACTCACAGCCAGTTCTCGCAACTCCACTTGCTTCTTGCGAGGCCTCAATGATGCGGTGCGAGGCCTTTTGGACATGTCACTGCAAATCCACCAGAACACCAGCAGTTTCATCTTCACTGCTGTTTTTTTCCGGGGAGATTGACCGTGAAGACTAGAGGTTGGGGGTTAGATAGCTACCAGTAAGAAGACAAGGCAAAACAAGACAAGAAGCGATGTAGTAAACAGGTTTGCTAGACTTCGCTAGTAGCATCCGGACACAGTTCAGGGAAACGCTACTAGTAACAAGGGCATCGCTACTAGTAACAAGAAGCTACTGGTAGCGATGCACTTGTTACTAGTAAACCAAGCTTCCAAGAAGCATGAAGGTTCTGTTTCTGAGGCACTGACAGCAACGACGGGGACACTGCCCAGGTCTCGTTGAAGTATGGCTCCAACCTCGATTATGTCATCGCTTTATGAGACAAGCATGACTTTTGGAGACCTAGCCCTGGCAACTCACCCCTTACTCGGTCTCAGTCAAGTAGGCGGTCGGCGCCTACTTAATTGAGTAAGAGCGAGCTACTAGTAGCTTCTTGTTACTAGTAGTAATGCCCTTGCTACTAGTAGCTTCTTGGGGAGCTGGCGTGGGCCCGTTGTCAGAGACGGCCGCAAACTGCCATTCTCCGTCCGACATGATGACGTCAACATCCACCTGCGGCACGGGGCTCGGAGGATCTCTGCGAGGCCAACGAATGGCCGCCACTCGTCGAACCTAATAGCGATGCCCTTTGTTCCTAATGGCTTCTTGCTCCTAGTAAGAACAGGAGCTACTAGCAGCGTCCTTGCTCCTAGTAGCGATGGCCGCCAACCTAGTCGTCTTTTCCAGTTTTCCTGGCCTCGTCACCGTCCAAGTAACTCTCCAACAGAAAGCGTGCTCCGATCACTGAAGCAGCTCCGATGGCCTTGCCACCTGAATTTACGACGAGTCTTGCAGTGACATCCAAAACCGAAACCGAAAGCCCCAATGGGGGGCACAAACAACTGAGGTCACGAGGAAGTGGGTAGTGAAATGTAAAGAAAGATCAATTACGGTCTTAAATGTCTTAAGGTGTCTTTCTTTCTGTGCTTTTGGTGGATACAAAAAGACTCGTGACAGGCTTCGTGCCTTGGGAACCATCATCCTGGCAAATTCGAGAAGCAAACGCAAAACGGGCTTTGCGCGCTTTTGTGTGTGGTGACGTGGTTTGGATCCAAACACAGATTGGCCTACGACCCGCAGAACCTTCTCTGACCTGTCTGCTCGTGAACCATTTATCTTTTTTCAAGCAGTATCAGTAGTTGCAGCTATGGTCTTTCGGCCGCCCACATTTCAGGCAGCCCACAAAGCAATGACATGAATGCTTGCACCCGTTGGAGCCAGCATTCTTCTACGCGACTCATTGACACATATATACATGGAGAGCACTAAAGGCCATCCAGACTCTGACGTTTGGGGCTGCATTTCTGCACCAACTGAAGCACACATCTAGTCCAGTCAATACGGCGTCCTTGTGAAAGTGTGTCAAAGTACACAAATTAAATAGCAGTCGTAGGACAAATCTTCAGCATCTGTCGAGCGAAGCACTTGCTCAGGAAATGCTGACCATGTTCCAGAACCTTAGAACCAACACTTCGGACCATCTGCAGCATGCCCAAACAGCCACAAGAGGGCATCCTTGATATGCACTGTCAAATCAAACAACAGCAAACAGAAATCTTCACAAAAGCTTGACAGAAATGCCCCGTTATTGTCTAAAACGGACTGTTGTGATATTCTGGCTAAAGCACCGTCTATCAATGTTGCGGAAAGCACACGCTCCTCCTCCATGCTTCGAAGCAACCTGGGCATGGCAGGTCTGAACTGAAACGCGGTACCTGTCGCGGCCATACGAGACATGCATAGTCAGCATTCCAGCTGCAGTCAGGGAGCTGCTGAAACTCTTCCACTCCATAACCTGGGCATCGAAATGGCACACGTCAATTTTTTTTGGAGAAAAGCAAACGATGGATTCTTGCCACCATTTCCTGCCCAGGTACGGTGGTGGGATGCTGGCAGAACGATGACCGCCCTTCCACCAGGCATGAGGCATTGCATCAAAATCTCCAAGGCTGCCGGACCCATCCATGTCTCGTGCACGATATCAGACCCAAGCACAACCTCCCGGCAAGCGATGGCCTCCAACCCACTAGCGATGGCCTCCACCCTACTAGCGAGAACGTGATCCCAAACGGAAAGCAAAATCCTTTTCAAGTTATGATGATTCAGCCTGGAACTTGCGCAAATCGGTGGGGGCACTCCAGTCCAGCTTCATCACCTCCACACCGCTGTCCTGTACAAACGGCCAGAGCCAAAGTCCGGAGTTGTTTGCGTTGGAGCGGTAGCCCGACGGCTTGAAAGTGCTGTAATGAAAGTGCTGTAATGACCTCTCGATTATGCAAATCGTCTTGGTGTTCCTGCTGGTGTTGTTTGCCTCTGCTTACACAGTTCTCACTCTCCCTCTCCTTGGTATTGATGTCCAGCTGGTGTAGGGCCACTGGGTCCATCTCACTGCAAAGCACATGGCGGGCACCACAGCAAGCAGCCACCAAGGAGGGCAACCCATGGAAACCAGCACCAAGTTCCAAGACCTCCACTGATCAAAACTATGGTCCACTCCGCAGAAACTCTGAATCGATGCGCAAAAAAACAGTAACAAGAAGCTACTAGGAGCAAAGGGCATCGCTACTAGGAGCGTTCGGACGCTACTAGGAGCCCCCAAGAAGCTACCAGTAACAAGGGCACTACTACTAGTAGCTAGAAGCTACTAGCAACAGTGGCATCGCTACACTTTTCACTCCACTACACTACACTTCTTCCATCGATGAACATGGTAGTGAAGAAGGTGTGTTTGTTGGCTAAAGTAGTCGCGAAAGAAGTAGTTATTTATTGTGTCTAATAGCTTCTTGTAGTCGCGTAATAAGGCCAGGAGCCCCTAGTAGCGTCCTTGTGCTTTTTCTTTTAAACAGAAAGAGAGGAAAAGCTGGGAAGGTGTTTGGTCCCCTGTGACGAGGCCCAAACACCGTCCTTTGTTCTGGTGATTCTCTATTGATTTAGCTGCGCTTCGGACTGGTGGGACTCAAGATTTCTCAACTTTCACAGACCTTTGGATGTTAATCGGACGACAAAGCGGCACCCACAGCACCGCTGCATCTGCTTCTACTTCCAGTCACTCGTCTATGGCTTCATGTGCATCGGCACCTCTTGATCCATGACCAACTCTGGACAGCTTAGAAGCAACTGCCCCAACAACTTTGAGGACGGATAGATGCTGGTGGCAATTGGCCTTGGCCATTGAACTCTCCAAGTAACTTTGACCTCCTCTCTCTCTCACACTGTTCTTTCTTCCTTTATCGGTTTCTTGTCAAAAACCAAGTGATGTGCCAGCGTGGCCATGTGCATGCACCACAACTAGAAAAGTGCTTCTTTTGGTGTTTGGTCCAGAAAGTAAAAGTGTGGGAAGTAGCAAGAAGGTACTAGGGTAGAGGCCATCGCTCTTAGTGGAGGCCATCGCTACTAGGGTGGAGGCCATTACGACTAGTAGCAAGAAGCTACTAGTAACAAGAAGCTACTAGGGTCTCCTGGCCTTACTACTAGGAGCAAGGACGTTACTAGGCGCTCCTGGCATCACTACTAGGAGCATTCTTACGACTAGTTGCAAGAAGCTACTAGTAGCAAGGTGATCCTTTTTTAGTACGTTTAGAGTCTGCATTGTTTGTACGTCAGGCTTCTGCCAAGGTGCCGTCGAATCCGCTCTCGCTTCGTGCAGTGATAAATGTGGCGAGACATGAAAAGCGAGGACTCAAGGCTCCTGGGAGTAGACAGGGTGACATTGGGTGTTCAAGGCGAAAGCATCGTGCAACCATCGGTTCAAACAACTTGTGAAGAATTTGCAACCATCATCCAAGATACGGCTGCTCATTCGCAACAAAGAATTGGCCTGAGGATCATACAAGTTCAATTCTCGGACACTTGTGAGAATTCCCCCACCGTCTCAACTACTTTGATGATTGAAACAACTGGATCCACATCACCGTCTCATCCCCCACCTAGAAGCCATTCCCGTATCTCCTGCGACCCCACCAACTCCACCAACTCAGCCTCCGCCTTGGGTTTGAGGTCTACGGACAGGCACCTCTCTGCAACAACTGAAGTCTCTATTCCTTCACATCTCCGACAGGAATTCTCAGCTGAAACCACGCACTTCCACCTTCCATCGGCTTCTCTTGGGGAAGCACCTACGGTCGCAGCTAAGGATCCAAGGACGGTCTCTCTAAGATCTCCAAGAGCTCGCTGGCGGCATCTTGTAGGTCTTGAGGTGCCTCCTTCAAAGACGAAACGGTCACTGGGCAAGATGCCTTGTTAGTGTGAAAATGAACGCCCATCGACCAGTCTTCCGGCCGGCCTTCAAGCTGAGAATGTCGAGCAGTTTTCTTTGAACTGCTGTTTGATACAATCGAGAGGACTCTTCCGCCTGGATATGTCTTGTTAGATCAAGCCTCGGGGCGCTTCTTGGTAAAGTTGGCACATGCAGAACAATAAAGAAGAAATTTGGCAGAAAGCCACAACCTCTCGAATACGCAAAGGCTGCTTCTCTAGGATTGGCTGAGTCACAGCGCTGGCAAGCAGTGTTCCGAAGGCATTGTCAAGAAATCATTCGCTGAGTGTTCCATGGCCAGCTTTGGCTGAGGCGGCTGCGAACTAAGCATCGATTCAAATCCAGGGCTTCATTCTGCCCTACCTTATTACTTTACCGTGCGATTGAGTGGGAAAAAATTGGAAGAGACCTGTTGCCAGCTCAAGCTCATGCTCTCTCCCAAAAAACTGCGCACCTTGACGATGTTGCCGCTCGACACCACCAGTGAGCCCAACTCTTGATGTCGGGCCTGTCCCGGGAGACCGGAACAAAGGGCGACCAGCTGATGCAACGAACATGTTGGAATTGAAATCTGAGCGGTCTTATATAGTTTGCTATTAGGCTGGAGGCCATCACTACTAGGTTGGCGGCCATTGCTATTAGGTTGGAGGCCATTGCTACTGCGTTGGAGGCCATTGCTACTAGGCTGGAGACCATCGCTGCTAGGCCATCACTGCTAGGTTGGAAGCCATCGCTACTAGGTTGGAGGCCATTGCTACTAGGTTGGAGGCCATCGCTCCTAGGCTGGAGGCCATTGCGACTAGGTTGGAGGCCATTGCTACTAGGTTGCGACTAGGTTGGAGGCCATCGCTACTAGGTTAGAGGCCATCGCTACTAGGTTGGAGGCCATTGCTACTAGGTTGGAGGCCTTGCTACGAGGCTGGAGGCCATTGCTACTAGGCTGGAGGCCATTGCTACTAGGTTGGAGGCCATCGCTACTAGGTTGGAGGCCATCGCTAC
>CAXAMN010005581.1:18147-51626 GCA_963970005.1 Durusdinium trenchii | reverse complement strand
CCCTAGTAGCGATGGCCTCCACCCTAGTAGCGATTGGTCTCCACCCTAACAGCCCCATGTGATTCGCTTTGTCCTAAACCTGGGCAAGCCCAACTGGCAGAGAAGACATCTCTTCCACTTCTCCGAGTTCTCATCGCCGTCAATGTGTGGGACCTGGGTCGGCTCAGAGTCAAAAGCCAACACTTCAGCGGCCGAGGACTCGCCTAAAATCAACCAAAAGGACCTACGTCTGTGGGGTTGCCGGGATCTTTGGCACATCAGCCATGGCTCAATGTTTTGGAGCTTAGTGCCCGTGGTGCAACGGTTTTCTCCATAAAGAAGCAAACGGGCTTGTTTGGCGGATGGGCAGTGCAAAGCTGGTAGCCTTCACCAGACTATGGAGGAAGATCGGCTGGTGTATGAGCCGAGGGTGTCATGCACCATGTTTTGAGGTGAAAATCATGGTGAACCGCAGTTTGTGCAGTTGATCTGTATTTTGGGGTAATGTGCAATGAAAGCGATAGAACAGTTGCCACCAAGTTAAACCACACCTTGCCATGGCTGGGAGTTTGCAACCATAAAGGCGTTTGTGACGGCTGCCTGGCGTTTGTCCACTGTGTGTGGACTTCAGCTAACAAGGGACCAATGACAGTTTCGATTTGACAATGTGGACCTTTCTCGATAGAGAAGCTGGGACAGGGGTGTCACTCTGAAAAGTTAGATTTGGTGGCAGGCAAGGAGGGCGCAGCGCCTCCCCCGAAGAAGCACACAAACCATGAAAGAAAACACAAAACACTTTCTGCTTGTTGGAATTGCTCCTTCCTACACTCGATTGGCCCACAAAGGGTGCGCTACATTGGAGTAACTCCTTCCTTCTCTAAATGTTACCCTTCGGTGGCCCACGAAGGGCATGCTCCAAGTTGGACGCACAGTTTGTTCCTGCTCAAAACTTTACACTGTGATACCCGCCCACCATTGGTATACTCCAAGTTGGAATTGTTCCTTTCTGCTCTAGATTTTGCCCTCGGGTAGGAACTGCTCCGTCCTGGCCTACAAAAGGTGCACGACAGAAAAAGAATTGGTTTTCTCTAATTGTTGCCCTCAGGTGACCCACAAAAAGTATGTTCCAAGTAGGACCTGTTTCTTTCTAAAAATGTTTGCCCTCGCCCACAAAAGGTGCCAAGTTGGAACGGTGCCTGCCGCTCTAAGTTTTACCCTTGGGTGGCCCACAGAAAGTATGCTATGTTCTAAGTTTAACTGTTCTTTCCTGTTCCAAGTCTTCTCTAAATTTAACCCTCAGGTGGCCCAGAAAAAGCCTTCTACAAGGTGGAACCCTCACTTGTTATGTTTTTTTGAAGGTTTTCGCGCCCCAGACTTTGAGTTTTGCGCCCACCACCCGCATCCAATATGCGAGTGGATCTTAATCAGCGAAGTTTGAAGCTATCACTGACGGTCCATAAGCGGCGTAGCGTCGGAGCGGAAACCGCACCTTTTCTAGTCGCTTGATCCTTGAGCCAAAGTACATATGGTACATATATATGTACAAGTTGCACTGTACGTGTCGCTGCACTTCCATTCGCACCCCCCATGTGAACGGCAACAATATGTTCCGATCACACACAAAAATTTAGGGATGTAAGTGCTACAAAGAAATTGTATGATTTGCCGCGAGACTCATATGAGGCTCATACTACGAAACATGCTGGACTAAAGCGGACTTTTACATATAAAGTGTGCAACTATGGCTCAGAACCTTTGAAAAATCGAATTGAACAAGTGAGACAGTCACGAGGCCTCGCTCAGTATCCACTCAAAAGAGCATCGCTTTGATGTAGATCCGAACTGGTGACTTCCACGTAGATGTCACATCGGCAACTGACTTCACACTTCTCAAAAGATGTAGGTTTTGGTTTGGATACACTTACAGAACGGCAAGTCGGAGAGACAGTCGGTGATTGTCTTCCTTCCATTATGCTCAAGGTATCAAATCAGATTGACGATTTGCAATGATACACTTACAGCGTTTCAGGTCAGATAGACATCCGGTGAATGACTTCCTCCCTGGTTTGCATGGTATCCTCATAGTCGTTCAAAGAAATCACCACTGGTGATAACCTCTCCATCCACGATGATCCCAGCTGCCCTGAGCATCCCACCGATCATCTTCTCCCTTCTTGGACTTTCCCTTGGACTTGCTCTTTCCCTTCCCCTTTTCAGAAGGTTGAGGTACTTCGCGACGTTCTTGCGTTAGCGCCGGCCTCCAAGATGTTCCAGATTGGCCTCCTCCTTTGGAATGTCCTCGGGATGATGAAGAAGTTGTACCTTCTGCTGCATGTGCGTTGGCGGCAAGATCTTCCTGCAAAGCTTGCTCAAACACATCGGTAGCACTGGATGGTGATTTATCATGTGGTCTGGCTTTTGGAGCAGCCTTCGCCTTGCTCTCCTCTGCTGATGAGGGCCCGAAACTCTTAGGTGCTGTTAAAGGTTTTGGCTCCTCACTTGGTGCTGACGACGGCTTGGCCTCGGTTCTGGGTGTAGATGCTGGCTTTGCCTCAGCTCTTGACGAAGATGCTGCTTTCGCTTCAGACTTAGTCGTTGATGTTGACTTAGCTGTTGCCTTGGCTGCCTGCTTCTTCTTGCCCTGAATCTCCTTGGCCCTATCTCCAAAGCCTAGACGATTGGTAAGAGCTTGAACATGCTTATGTTCTACCACGCTCATCCATCTCTCTGTATGTCCAACGTTGGGGTTTCTGGCCATTGACTCTATGACTTCCTGAGCTTGTGGGGGCAACCTGATTTCATGTTGATCAATGATCAACAGAATAGACTTCTCCCACTTGCTCTTCATTCTCGAGTACATGATGTCCAGAGGATCGATCACCTTGTGGTAGGGTGATGTAACGTCGGTTCTAAAGTAAGAATATGTCCGACACCCATAAATCGCACGGATGCACTTCTGTACCAATTCAGTCATTGCGCTGGCTTTCTTCGCTTTCAACTCCTCAAGCTGGGCATCAGTCAAGTCGGTGGAGTGTTCGAAGTTGCCATATCCCTGCTTGAAGGATTGCGGAGTATGACCAAATGATAGGATCACGAGTGCCACCTTGCAAATGAATTGTTCTCCTCTGAATCGGTGCCAGGCCTCCTCAGTTGTAATATTGTTGTCGTTGGCAAAGATTAACATCATATCATCTGTTGGATCCAATGGTCTCCCATCGTCATCGATTTCAGTGGAATCCCCTGTACCGAACTTGCTTATCACATCCAGTCGCTTCCTTTTCCAATTTGCTTTGAAGTCGGTAAGGCTGGTGCAATAGTAGCTCTTGTACATCAGGGAGATCATGTTCAGCACACATTTGACCACATACCTATCCATCAAGCCCGATGCATTCATGGAGACGTCCTGACAGTAGGCTCTCTCTTGATGCGCATAGATTCGAGGTTCCGGTACTCGACAATAGATGGGGAGATCTTCGTTGTCTCTTCCTTCTTCGGGATTGAACTCGGTCGCTCCATGCTGTGCATAGTATCCCGGTTCATCACGATCTGTCGGTCGATTCGCCTCCGGATGTAAATCGTCGGTGACGTCTTCATCCTCGGGCTCACCATCTTGACGTTTCTTCCCCTCATATTGTTGTGTGCTCCTCTGGATCTCGATGATCACGTTTCGTTCGTCTTCATCTTCTAGATCAGAATCACGACCGTAGTCGATCTCGTCCTCATTGAAAGATGGGGTCTCGACATTGTCACTCTTGAAGTTTTCTGCACCATCAGACGGTTTGGAAGGATCTAGATTGTCCATGTCCTCGTCGTCGTCAGCTGCTTCAGTTTGAGCGATGTCTTCTTCCCAAGCCTTTCTGATCTCGTCCATAGTGGCCTGGTCCAAGATATCTTGATCATCATCTTCAGGCTTCTTCTCTTCCTTCTTTTCCTCTTCATCGTCGCTCACAAGATCAACGGGTGAATCGGAAATGACAGTGTTGCGAATACCACACGAGAGCAGCCTGCCTTGACAAGATAGACACACGGACAAAGATGAAGAAGTCAAATGCATACATGATGGACACAAAATATTGCCATCCACGTTGCGATACCCTTCACATGTTCTGGAGATGATTTCGTCCCAAGTTTCCTCACTGATGGAATCCTCGATCAGCTCTTCATTATCATCGAATCGTACTTCATCGATAAGGGACACGAGCTTTTGGACGTTGTCATCTGTCGCCGAGGCTGACTTCGTGACTTCGTCGGCTCTCTCGAGGATGGTATGCTTCTGAGCAACCCAAAGTCCATGACGTGCCGCTAGAACAACTTGCTCTCCAGTGCTTCCCAGCAGGAGTCTCCTCCATGCCTGAACGTGGTCGTCCCAATACCAAGCACCTCGTACACATCTCCATGGAACTTCTCTAAAAACAACAGTGTAGGAATTCTCCGAAATTCTTCCCCCAAGCTTCCTCAAAGTCATGATTGGAACATAAAGGCAAACGGGCATTCCCACTCTTGGCCATCTTGATCTCAGAATCTTTGATGATCGATCATCCCACGGCGCAAAGTGGTTGAAGAAAACACTACCTCTATATCCCTCCGTTCCACCAGGGACAATTCCTAGTTTCATGATTGACTCAATATTGGAAAGCGATGTCATGTGAAAGCTTCCTCCAAGCTGCATTGCCACATTCTCTGGAATGAGATGTGAAGTCCACACAGGATATATTGACACATCCTCTTCAAGAACCGTCTCTCTTCCAGAATTGTGAGAGGCAACAGCTCGAATTGCACAAGGAACGATCCAACGTTCATGCTTCAGAAATGACGGTGCGTCTGTGCTGTAAAACATGAGGTTTGCCCAGTATTGCCTTTCCTCTTCGAGTGAGACATCCTCCTTTGAGATGCGAATGGCGGCAATCTGGTAGCGTACTCTGTTCTGCAACTTCTTTGCACGCCACATCGCCTTGCATAAATACTGGTATCGCTCTGTCTTGACATCTTGACGACGCCGATCACCTGAGATAGTACTGATATCGACACCATCGCTGAAGACATGGTCATATTCCAGGATCTCATCGATGTTCACCCATCCACCCTCATTGCACTTCGGGGACACATGAGGTTTTCGACCGCGGTGCGATTGAATCCCATTATGCTTTCCCACTCCATGCCTGAGTAGTCTATTGAGTCTATGGCTAACCTCGTTAACCCGCTGACTCTCCTCGCTGAACTTGTCGATGCGAGTTGCTGGGTTCATCTTTGGTGGATCCGTGAAAGTTGCATCTCTCTTCGGTCCATTCCAGTACTCCACATAGAATGTAACTCCATACTGTGGAATGATCTCGATGCTTCCTCTATCGCAAGTCACCTCAATCTGCCGATATCCAACCTTTTGAACTTGTTGTGGGTCAGGAGCAAGGTCCTTCACTTTGGGCATCTTTATTCCGAGTGCTGCAGCCTCCTGAATAAGTGCATCAAGTTCCCACTTTCCATTAGGACCTGATCTATCAACCCTGTGATTTGCGACCCTGTACTCTCCTCCTTCTTTGTCATCGGCAATGTCAAAGAGGTCGACGGGCTCTTTGAATCTGGTGACGAAACTGGCGTTCCCAAAGGCCTTCTTGGTTGCCTCGACCGCTTTCGCGTATTCCTCTTTCGCAGAGTCTGACGAGTGTGGTCTACCTTTGGCTCTCGGAGAGTGAGGTGGTACCTTACCTCCTAGTTCCGGCTCTTCTTCGGGAAGTTCAATATCTTCATCATCCACATCCATGTATTCCTCGTCTTCGACGTCTTTGGATGACTTTGCTTTCCTCTTTCGGCTTTCAACATCACGTCGGATGATTGCCTTGTCGTCCTCGGTGAAGCACTTGCGCATAGTGTCCTCCATGTAAGAGAATGAGTTCATCAACTCGTCCTTCTTCTCAGTGTCGGGACAAATAGCCAGGTGATGTTGGTTTGAACCACAACAATAGCACACCTTTTGGCTCACTGCGCGTGCTCTGACCCTTCTGAGGTTGTCATAGGCGGTTTTCCAGTTGGAAGCGGTTGCTGTACCTTGCCCACTGCGCTTGGCAGCTCTTTTCCGTTCTTCAGTATCTGGATTCGATGTCGGGTAGTGCGACCATGTTTTCGTCGGGGATACTGAACGACCTTCCCCATCCTTGTAGTCTTGCGGATCAAGCTCAGGCGTAGGTGGTTCAGGCTCCTCGACTCCTGGAGTGGTACTCGCAGGGTCGGCTTCGCCATCCTTCATCTCTACATCAGGCTCTTCCGTAGACGTTCTTTTGGGCTCTGGGGCTATGGCCAGTCGTACCATTCTCCTGAACTCTGGTCTGGTAGCATACCTGGACATGACGGCATCGATACAGGCTTTATCTTCAGCTGTAACATGGAGCCCTGAAGGTTTATTCCTCTTGGTGTTGTCATTGATTGATTTTCGGCTCGCTGCATAGAAGTGAAGAAAAGACATTTCTATACCTCTTCTGCATTCATTGATCTGAGCCCAATCCTCGAACAGCGTGTCTTTGAAGATGCTGGCCAATTCGAGAACACCAGTCCAAAACTCCATGATATCGCCCGCAAGCTCAGAATTTGTAACAGTCCTATATTCATTCAACGAGAAGACGTCCTGGTACTCCTTGTGCGTGAAGAAATATTGGATGTAGTCGCGGTACGCCACATTCCCATAGTCCATATACGCTCGGAAGCCATAGTCTTCACTGTCTGGATCATAGTCTCGGTGGATGAAAAGAGTGGATCCCTTCCCTTGGGTACAGTACTGTTCCACAAGTTCCGACGGGGCTCTGATTCCACCATGATGCGAAATAGCTTTCAATGCTCCTTGAATCCAAGGCGGATTCTTCCTGGATAGCATCATCGCACCCTCGACCATGAATTCACGGAGATTCTGCGCTGGATACAAACGGTTCCATTCAGCATTCTTCTCCCAAAGGACTCTAACTCTCACTGCAGTTTCCCAAATGCTTTCTCTTTCTTGTTGAATCGTGGGAGTGCCGCTATGAACACACCAAAAGTTGAAGCTGCAATTCACACAATGGCTTCTATTGTCTTTGTGTGTGTTCCAATCCTCGGATGCATCATATTTGTTGCAATCTTCACAAAGATATGGTGCGGCATCTGCAGTGGCTTTGTAATTCTCAACTCTCCGATTTCCCGTCATCCAATATTCCATCCTGTCCTCCTCAGGCTCCGGATCTTTCAGAACGAATCTGATGTCCCTCCATTCGGTACCTTGACTGAAGCTCCCACCAACAGTATGCTTCGTGCTGGTCTTCTTCGGTTGCCCATCGCTTGCCGACATAGCAACGTTCAAGTACCTGTCGAAGTTGTCCTGAGAAATTGGGACCTGGATCTCGTCCTCTGCCATGTTGTTCAAAGCACTGTCATGAACTTTATTCATTGAACACAATAGGATGACCCTTTCTCTCGTGAGTTGTTTCTCCATCACAGCCCAAATCTTGTTCTTGTCGCCGCCTGTGATATAGTTCGCACTGGGAGCACCTGCAACTGAGTACATAGCTTTCCAGGCACGTGACGATTTGGTGGCCAAGGCACCACTTCGTCTCACTTGGTCTACAATGTCGGTGACAATGTGACTGTGATCATATCTTGCTGGCCCGAAGAACTTTGAATCTGGCTGGATGTTCACTAATACTGGAGTAGTCAGGAGCTGTCCGATCGAATGGACCTTCTCAGCCAACTTCCTTGAGAACTCTTTGAATGTCGCCTCGGTCAACCTCAGTGTGCTGCCGTTCGGAAACATACAATGAAGACACAGCCAGATGTGGACGGTTGTACCGTCCCCCTGATCTTGTCCATGTTCTTCCAAGAAAGCGACTACTCTATCAAGAGTATCCAGGATGTCTTGATGCCTTTCTCCCTGAACTTGGAATACACAGCAATTTTCGAATGCCATCTCAGTTCGGATACCGTACTGCATCGTCGTGATTTTCTTTGACGAACTTGCTCTAGTCGCATAGTCAAGGTCTGTCACAAGAATGGTGTGTCCGGTACCGACTCCTCTAATCTGGCCACTCAAATGATCAACATCCATGACTCCTGTATCCCCGTCAATCATCACCTTGTCCTTCTCCTCGGTGTGGCACCCAACTTTGGATGAAAGGAACTTGATGTGATATGCGGCCTTCTCTGGCACATCGTTCAACTTCAAGATAAGTACCATGGCCCTTGCTGAGGGATACTGAAAACAACTTGTCAGATCGAACTCTTCAACCATCTCAACATAGAGCTTTGTCCAAAAACCATCGCCCTCGTTCACTTTTGTCCTCAAATGAGAATCGGTGAGAGGTTGAAGCCCCATTGATGAACTCGATCTATAATTTCCACCCAAAGTCACCCCGACATAATACGTGAGCCTTCTCACATACTGTCTCCAATCTCTTCCTGGCTCGGCTGTACGAGGACCAGCAAACGGAGCTGTAGCGTAAGCAGTGGTACTGCTTCGATAAGTCCAGAGATTGAATATGATGGGTTTGCCAAGGTAGTCCATACCGTTGCACCCGATAGTCGTCACACCTTCAGGAGGAAGCGTGACAAACCATTCTTTTGGCTGTGCAGGCTGTTTCGGCTTCGGCATGGGTTTGCACTTTGGCGGAGCTTTCGGTGGAGGTCGTGGAACATCATACGCTCCATGAGGTACATCGGATGACCAAGGATCCCATTGTTCATTGTTCCTTTCCCAAGGTGGCCTAGGACCTGAACTAGATGAAGTGTAAGGACCGCCCGGTGGTACCGAACTTCCTTTTCCTCCAAAAGTCTGGGTATAGTCATCGCGATTCTTTGGTGCTCCACTTTGATCTCTTGCCCTTCTTGCTTCCTCCCTCATCTGTTTGGTGATTTCATCCTGACTAAGCCCTTTGTTCTTGGCATGATGGATCCGAAATTGACACAACCATTGGGGTCCACCGCACTGAAATCTTTCAGATTGGGTGGTCCGATTGAGGGATTCTCGAAGGTTAAGTAGATCTTCTCCTTTGGCTTGCCCAAGGTCTCTAGATCTGGTTCTTCATCCAGGTTGGCTTCGGATAAATGGAGCTCTGCAATGTACTGATTCAAGATACTGATCGATGTGTCCCTTGCGAGAAGGTCTCGATGGACTCCTAGTTCAGCACCAAGAACATTGTAACCTGCTGTCCACACATCCGGTTTCACCTCTGGGAACCATTCTTTCAAATGCTGGAATGCAGCGAGCATCTGCGCATTCGTTTCAGATCTGAGGGAAATGGCAGAGTGCTCAATGACATGCCTATTAATGCATTGATACAACGCTTGGATGCACTGGAAATTGTTGATTGCGGCACATCTTTCCAAGGTTCCTCCCGATTGCCCTTTTGCAATGATCTGAATGAGGTCAGTCAAAGATGTGAGATCTTCGGGATGATTCTTGTTGTGAAACCTCAATGCAAATCCCAATGACGCACCCGCCAAGCTGATGTATCTGCAGCTGCGTTCCCAATGTTCGCCGGTCATTGCCATGTAGTTGCTGCTACGACCTTCAATGGGTATCCTGTGATGTAGATCATTCATGGAATCATAGAAGTACCCGTCCCTCGTGATGTCTAGAAGTGAATCTTTTGACATCGCAGTGGAATTGATACCTTTCATGCTTCGTTTGGCGACCTTCTCATTCAGGTCTGCCAACATCCCTTTGACTGGTGCTTCTTGGTTGAAGGGTTCCGGCATGAATAAAGCCAAGAGATTGTCTGCAAATAATTCCAACCTGTCCCAAACATCATTGGATGCAAACGCCTCATAGGGAAAGTGATCCGGATTAGGAGGAGGTGGCGGCCCAAGAGGTATGTGTTCTGGTCGTACCAGTCGCTCTTGACTCTTGACGATGCCGATCACCCTCTTTATTCCAGCAAAGAATGCCCTTGTTACCTCCTTGCCGTCGTCCGTCTCTGGGTCATACTTGCTGAGCAACACTCTGAGGGATCTCACGAGGCGCTCTTGGATGGCTCCACCCTTGGCTTCAACGGCACAGTAACAAGCGCTGATAGAGTAGACGGGTGGTACCCCTCTCTCCATCCACTTCTCTGCCAGTTGCAGAGCTTGTCCTGGGTCCATGTCCTCGACGAACCGTCTAGGAACAAGTGTAGGACTCTCCCCTCGTCTGCTATCCAATTTCTGGAGGTGTTCTTTCAGCTTCTTGGCTGAGGCCATGCTCCTCCCTGTGGCCCCATAAACAGTAGAACGGAACATGTTGAATACACAATCTCCACGATGTAGGGATGTTGTCAATCTCCAGAAATGGCTCACGAATGCTAATGAGTTCCCTCTTTGTGGTAGGGTTGCCGGTGACAGCCCACCAGTGATTGGATGGAACTCAGCGAACTTCTTCTTGGCAAATTGCTGGATCACGCCGACACCAAAATGGCTAGCTTGGTTGATCTCAAAATCTTGCTCAAGATGATTGTGAAAGGTAATGACACTGGCGCATGAATCATGAGTGTCATGGTTGTTTTCACAAGTGAATTTCTTCTTCTTAGAATCGTGAACCGACTGAATGATCTTGTCAAATCTTTTATTGATATTGACTTCTGAACATGGGTTACCGTTTGACATGGAAGGATGCGGCGATCGCGACCAATCGTAAAGCACAGGAGCACGGCTGGTCACATGCTGCTTCTTCCACAATGACAATGCACGTTTGTTCAAAGTCTCTATCATATGCTGCGCAATTCTGAGAGTATACAATTGAGTTACTCTCGTTTCTCTTCCGGCACAAGGTGCATGCTGATGTTTATGATCACACTTCTTCATCAAATTTTGAAACTGCACCCCCCACGACACAATCCTCCACGGCTTCTTAATGGGTATATTTCTATGACCATAATGAGTTGCGAGGCCATACATACATCCGTCGAAGTCATGTACGTGTGATTCCGTGCCTTCTATCAGAGTTGTCATTCTATCATCTCTCCAATACTCGCAACCTCTAGGTAGCTCAGTAAGCGCACATGCTCCTATTGCGAATACATGGTCAAGTGCATTGGCAAAGCAATTCCACAACGACCAATACAACTCTTGATGTTTCTCAATCTGCATTTCGGCCTTTATACTTACAGTCCTATTCAAGCGATTCCATGCAGAACCACCAGTGCAAGGACCCGCAAAGAAGACACAATCAAGACTGGACCGGACACATGCTTTCACTTTATTGATGCCATAAGCAGAGCAGGCATCGTCGTCCTCTGTGATTGTCACGATGTTCATGAACTGCTTCTTCAAACAAGTCTGGAGAAAGGTAAACCAATTCTGTTCTTCAGCACACATGAGGACTAAACATGGGACATTTCTTTCGAGCTCTTGTAGCATGATGCATCTATCAAAGATATCTTGAGGACCCTTGACGTCTTGCTGATGGAGTTCGAACTGATATTTGTGTGACCGTCCTGATCTCCTTTGTAAGACCAAATGCAACACGGGTTTTCTTCCCGGAGGTGTGTCACTTGCAACATATTTTGCTGTTTGTGCAATGAACATGTGCTCGTGGGCAATGGTGTTCATCCCCCACGCTTGTATGCCTGTTGCAATCGCCGTGACATCGCCCTTTTGCTTGTTATTGCTGTTGTCTGTCGTTTCATGTTGTGGGCTGTGTCCGTGACCGTTGGAAACGATCAGGAATGTTGTATTTCCTATCCATGGATCGTCCTTACCTACGGAATTACCCTTGAAACGCCAGGAATCAACTTTTGTGTCCTTACCGCTCTTGTAGTACTTCTCAGTCCTACGATAATCAGACAAATCCGACAGCCGGACAGGGCAGTGTGAGTCTTCACTAGGGACAAACTCTTGTGTTCTCGGCACATTATGCACTCGGGTGAGTGTGTCGCCATCGCGTCGCCATTCATCTCGGTAATTTTTATTTGTTTTTGGGTTTTTCCCCTTCGAATCCAGGCGCGCAAAATGGTCTTGCACCGCACCGAAAGCGCGAATTGATGCACCGTCCTGCCCCCCACTCCCCCCATGAACAAGACGTAAAAGCGTGTTGATCACACGAAGGGTGGCAGGATGACAATTGTTGAGAGGAACCTCTTGTGACTGGAGCAAAGCTGGATCAGTCGACAAGGAGGCAATAGAAAACTGTAGCACAGCGTCAGGAGTCCAAGGAACATTGGCTAAGGCCAGGAACGGAGATTGAGATAAGCATGCGCCCGCCTCTGGAGATGAGGATGCCTTGGAGGCATGATACAGGAAGCATGCACGTTCGACCCAATGATCAAAGCGCAAAGCTTGCTGCAGTGGCGTAGCTTCTCGTTCCACACAATTCCAGGAACCATTAACAAGGACCCATGTACTCCGACACGTGTCTGACGGTATGTAGCGACCCGGTGGGAAGCGACGATAATAGACTGGGACTTTGACGACATAGATGCAATCTCCATTGGGGAGATCCTGGACACCCTCTTTTCCTGTCATTCCTTTTACAAAGACTGCACGAGGCAAGACCGGAGTCTGAGTGTATGGGAAATTAGGAATGTCATCCGTCTTAGTCTGAAAGATTTGATGATCGATTTTCTTATGATCGACCGATGGAGAGACCATATCAGCCAACTCTTTGGAGCTCAAATCCTCTGGGTCAAGAAGGTTGATCAACATACAAGCCCGGCGCCACGCAAGTGGAGTCCGAAAGGCCTTTGTATGGATATCTGCACACATCTTGTGGGAGATCTCCTAGAGCAGTACGAAATGGTCCTGTTGAAAATGTTCATGCAATGAGACAATGGATATCCCATGAGTGCGTTCAAGATGACGCATGGTGGGATTCTTCCCGGTTCTGGCAACTCCAATCATACCTTGATTATCATCATGGAACAATATTTCAGGAGCTTTGCCCGAGAGCGTTTGCCAGAGACCGATGGAGGGTATCCCAAAATTGCGGAGAGTGGAGTCTGCCGCGACTATTTCTGCTTCAGGTGTTGAATGGCTGATACATCCTTGACGCTTGCTCCCCCCAGCAATGGGAAATCGTGTATGCTTACCTTGTACGTGCATGTGAGAGCCCTACGTGGAACGAAGGGTCTCACCGCAACCAGCAAAATCAGCATCAGCGAAGATTCCGACTGAGAGAGTTGCGATCGGATCGCCAACCCATCCAATCATGCGCTTGTCTAGAGTGCTGTTGACATAGCACATGAGATGATGCAAACGAGCATCATCATTGCTGGTCCATTTATTCACATTCCTGGCCAGCATGTTGATTGATCTCAATAGATCGAATCGAGCAATTCTGGCAGCGTACAACAACTTCATGAGTATACTCGCTGCATGTGGCGCCAAAGAACCACGGTTTCCATCGTCCGGAGTGACGTCAGATTCGGACTTGGAATGCAACTTACCAGAATACTTGGGGTCAAAGGTGTTAGCACACCATGGACACGTAACGGCCTCTTTCCCTGGAGCGGGTGCTCGTGCGGGATGAGATTTGGTTTCTTCTGGGACGCTTGGTGTCGTGACCTTCTTCAATTTTGTATCATGACCGACAATGTCTAAATACTTCTCGACGGACAGTTTCAACAATCCTTCCATGTTGTATGAGACGGTGTTGACTATTGTTCCATCGTGGAGTTTGGACTCTCCTCGTGTGAGCATGCAGCCGAGGTAAAGTCCAAGATCAGTCTCGGGCTCAATCCTGAGTTTCGTTCGTAGCATAGACCATCCTTTGGTCATGTTCTCGGTTGGTCCGGCAAGTTTCAGGTCGTCCACATATATAACGAGAAGAAGTTTCAGGCCTTCATGAAAATACATTGATGGCCACTCATCACCAATTGGCTTGAAGCCAAGTTGGCGCACCTGCGTATCGCAGTGCTTCTCCCACATTGTACCTGCGTCCGGATGTCCATACAAGGCTTTGAGGAGGCGTACCACTGGTCGATGATACTTTGATACATCAACATCATCTGGCCACGCGTCTGACGGTAACTCGACCCAACAGGGCGGTCCCGTAAGAGAAGCCTGAATGTATGCCTGAATCGCATCAGCGAGCTTGACCGAATGTCCGGGAACACATCCATAGAAATCTGCCCATCTAGAAGATTCAAAGGATGCTGGTGAATTGCCCAAGTCCTGAAAGAAAGCTGCTTCCCAATTCTGATTCTTCACTTTGTTTCCTAGCAATACTCCTCTTCCCTTAAATTTTCGTCTCTCATCACTCATTGGCAATTGATAGTTCTTTTCCACAATGATGCCATGGACCCTTGCAAAGTGCACGACCTGCTTCAGAGTGAGCGCTTCTTGTTTTACGTCGTGATACTCCCGAATCACAGAGAAGTCGAACACTCCTTGCTCATCAAGTCCCAACCATTCTTTTCTCATTGAGGCTTTGGCCTTGGGATTCTTCAGCATTTCTGCTCGACTAACAGGTCTGGAGACTGCTGCATTGAACAGGTTCCGATAAGCACTCATCGGGTTCGTTGTGTCGGCATATGTGTATCTTTCTCGATGTTTGGAGATCGAGTTGATGCAGGGCATTGACGGAAATGACAAGTGATGATCTTTCAAGTTCTTTGTGAAATCTTCGGTTGTGCATCTATTGGATTCCGTTGGCGTTGCATATGCTACTGCCATATCATTGAGGATTTCTCCACTGTTGACATCAATGATATTGAGTGGATCCCAAGTAGCACGTGGGCCGAACCCATTCTCCACTGTTGTCCATTCCTCCCATTCGACTAAGTAATCGTCGTCGCTTGGGAGTTCTGTGGAAAGTGTAGATGCTGAAGATGGACTATAGCCCCCCATGTCATCGTCATCGGTGATCAGTGTCCGATCTTTCTTCAGATCGATGAAGATGTTGGGCGATACGTCCTTAGGATCATCATCCTTATCCTCCTTCTTTTTCTTCTTCCTTTTGTCCTTGCTGGATCCCGCACCTTTACTCTCTCTCTCTTTCATCTTTTCTTTCTCGAGAGCTTCTTTCTTCTCAGCGATAGCTCTATCAGATAGAGACAACGCTTTCCATTCTTCTGGAGTATATTTTGATCTTGGTCTCGGTGATGACCTGAAGAACCTTCTTCCGTCCGATCCAACCTTATATGGATTCCCTTTCCTGTCCAGTTTCACGGTTTCACCATCATCATTCAAGTAGATGATACCATCACTTGCTTTTCCCATGGACATGTGATCCATTGAAGGATCTCCAACTGGCGGGTGATCTTCCCTGCCGGTCGAAGGTGGTACCTTCGCCTTGGCAGGTTTGGACAATATTTTGGAGTGACCGCCATCAGGTTTTGGATCATCATCATCACCGGGATCATCTCGTTCTTCATCATCTGCTTCATGATCTCCAATGGCGTCTTCGTCGTCCTCATCCCTAATCTCCCTTTCCGCAAGCTCCTCAAAATCCATACCGGGTTCAGTTGGTTCGTAATCTCCATAGTCAATCATTTGACTAGGATCTCCGACCTCTGGCTCTCCATCTCTCCTGTCACGGATCTTCATGCCTTCCAACGTGTTGTTGATCTTCTCGTATCCTTCCTTCAACGGGAATTCGATGGGAGCGAGGAATACCAGGGTCTCTGTGAGCTGTGGTGTGAGTAGCTTTCTGATAGGGCGATTGGCATCAAATGCAAGGCTTTGATGTGCAAAAGTTTCAAGACTCCACACTCTGTATTGTCTCGACCAGTTCATCCCGGGCTTGATCTCATATCCGGCGAAAATACCTGGGATTCCCTTGGGATCAAACTTGTGCTTCTGCTCAATCCTTCCTTGACTGCTCGGCATGAAGAAGACCTTTGCGCCAAAGGGAATCTTCTCTCCATGGAACTCTTTTCCATGTAGCTTGTACCAAGGGCTCACTCCATCCTCTCCTTCCTCAATGTTCAAAAGATGGCTGACGCATTCTACTGCATAGCTCCAGAAACATGGTGGTAACCCCGCTTCCAAGAGACAAGTTGCGGTTGTCATCATAATGAACTGATTGTTCCTCTCCGCTAGAGAATTGTTCTGAGGATGATTCGGTAGAGAGTGATCGAATGGGATCTTCAGCTGCTTCATAGCCGTCTCAAACTCTGGGGCTTTGTCGGCATAAGCAATCTTGATCTTCTTCAATCCTTTGAAGTGGTTTATTGCATTGACCACGTCCTTGGTAAACCTCTCTTTCGACGGATAGGCCCATATGACGCCTGTGTACCTGTCACGAATGACGAAGATCTCTCGATCAGTACTGATCCCTTGATCAAGGATGTTCCTCGTATCGACAAAATCAAAGGTAACCAGATCTCCAAAAGCTTTGAGCTTTCTCTTGAACGCTCCTCGATGCGTCTTGAAGTGTTTCATCTTTGCTCTGATGCATGACTCACAGTAGGGATTCTTGTAACGATGTGTGAGTAGATGCTCGATTTTCCTGGCATCTGCTTTCAGAGTTCCTCTTCTCACCATTCTACTTGCACCGTCAACAACATCCACCTCGATGTCATCTGCATCATCATCGTCAGCTTCTGGTTCACTGTCTCCGGCGACATCTGATCCTACCTCATCTTCTTCTCCCGGAGATGCCTTGAACTTCTTATTCCTCTTTCGCCTTTTGACTTTTGGAGGCTCAATCACAGGAAGGTCGTCATCATCACACATGATTCCTTGAGGATCCACATCACAGTTGATGAAAGTCGATTGGTAATCAGCTTCATCTTCTCCTAGGGTGAACCTTGCGATCATCTCCGCCCTTGTATCGTCGGTGGGAGTACAGAAGTCACTGCCCTTGACAATATATGGGATGTTTCCCTCTACTTCTAACATGATTTTCTTGTAGTTCGGGGAAACCATGTACGGGTTGCCGCAGGCTGGCCATATGAATGTGTATCCTTCCTCCATGCATTTCTTTCCAACAGACAGTACTGAAGGAGACTCATCTAAGACGAATGGGGAGTAGGTAGAGTCAAATTCGTCGAAATGAATGTCGGCGACTCCTTTTGTGGATGTCACTCCATTTGCAGTATAGAATGACATTGATTGGTCGCTTTCTCTCACTTCCAGACCTAATTTCTTGGCTCTGCCTTTCGATATCAAATCATACCCACATCCTGTGTCCATGATGAACTTCGTTCTTGATCCTTTGGCTGGAATAGACAATGTCTTTGTGTCTGCATGATCTTTCTTTCCCTCGCATACATGAGGAATGACTTTATGATGGAAAACTAGGCCGTCATCTTCGTCAAAAGACATAGTGACCGATAGGTCACCCTTTGGTCCAACTGGTATTCGGACCCTCTTGATCTCAGTGTAGGGGACCATCAATATGCCTCTCGCCTCTGCGACCTTTTCTTCAAATCTGATTTGTTCTTTCCTCGTGTAGCAGGTGAGCTCTTTCTCATCGTATCGTTTGATGTCCGGACGTAGAGGTTTCTTTTCTACTACCTTCCATTTGTCCCTGACTGAGTAGATCGCTTCGTTCAACATGATCTCACAAGTCTCTTCATCAAAGGATACTTTTGCACCTCCTTCTCTTGCCTTGGCGGATGCAGCAATCCCTTCATCTTCGGATTCGTCCATGAAGAGTTCACCGTCAATGGCTGGGGCTCCAGGCTTCGCCTTAGGCTTCGGTTTGGGTTTTGCCTTGGGCTTTGGCCTATCGTCTCCTGAGTCAGCTGGCGCAGATATCCCTTTCTTAGGAGAGGCTTTTGGATCATGGTAGAACTTGCAATCCTTCCCTTTGTCACAAGTTCCTCGAATCCACATCCAACATACTGGCTTGTCATTCTTTCCGACAGAAGATCCTCTGGATGGTGATCTGGGTTTCTTGTGACTGAATGGGCAATCTTTCCCCATAGTGCAGTTACCTTTCACGAAGAATTTGCATGGTATCTTCTTCTTGTCTGTACTCGGACTTCGGCTGCGATCCTTTCCATCACCTTTACCTTTCCCCTTTCCCTTTTTGTTCTTGTCTTCAGGATGCTTCTTGGGATTGGGTTTCGGCTTCACTGCAGCAGCGTCTTCTGAGACAACCTGTTCTTGTTGCCCTTTTGGTTTCTTCTTCGGATCAGCTGGTGCAGCTTTCAGTTTTGGAGCAGGTCCGCCTGGTTTGAGATTCTGAAAGATATTGGCCACATTCTTCACTGCCTTCTCCTTTTCCAGGATCATCCTGTCTTCAGTTTGCCGTTCGATGTGTCTTCTGATCATATCACGTAGATGTTTGTATGTCTTCTTGGCATCATCGTCGTTCATGCTATTGTAGGCGCTGATGTCGTATGCCATGAGGTTTGAGTTCCTGATCTTTCTCCATAGGAGATCCCGAAGAGTTTCGTCGCTCGGGACGTCAACGGGCTTCATTCCTGCCAGAATCTCATCCCAAGTGTGGAAGAACAACGATAAGTTCTTGTCTCCTTGATATTCTAGTTGGTAGAGGTGCATTGAAGTATATAAGACTTCCACATTTGATGTTGTCTTGAAATTCATAAGGATCAGGGCTAGGACCTCTCTTCCCTTTATGAGGCTTGATGTTCTCCCTTTTGCATTGATCCTCGTCCTCAACTTCATAGCTACACCTGAACCATCATCTTTCGCATCCATGACGACCTTGGTAAGAGCTAGGCCGAGTTTGGCATCGATTGAATGGAATCTTTGGTCTCCTGAGTCGACAAACTTGTCCGGATCAGGGTCGTCCATGGCTTCTTTGATCCAGTCGATCCAGGGCTCTTGATCTGAATCATTGGCCGCAATGATGATCGATTGAATGAGATTTGCCTTCCATAGTCCAAGATCATTGATCCTGGGCCATGACGGAACGTTTATCTTTGATTCTTCCTTCCTCGATACTTTCATGATTGTAGAGGTTGCCGGTGCAAGATGAGATGAAGAGGATGCTTCTGCTTCTGAAATCTTGTCCCTCAATGATTTGTTCGCCTCGGATAGCTCAATTGATTTCTCCCTTTCCTCGGCGTACTCATTGTGGGTTTCGGCATACCATTCATACATCTCATCTCGGCTCTCTGTCATTTCATTGTACCCGTCCTTGTAGTGCTTCGCCTCCTCTTTTGCGTTCCGAATCTCATCTTCCTCGGACGCGTGGGTTGGTAACCCGCGGTCTCTGGAACTAGGACGCTTGCTGTACCGAGAGACTATGGGTGCCATTCGTGCTTCTGCTTTTAATTTCGCATTTTCCATAATGACATTCTTTGTCTCCTTCTGGCTTTCCAATAGTGCATTCGCCAGTTCTCTGATCTTCTGTTGAATTTCAGCACCATCATCGCCGAACATAGGAGCTCTCATCATATTCTCTCTTTTCAGCTGTGCGTTGGCTTCGGATAGAGCGAGGTTGACGTCTTTCAATTGTTGTCGTTCACGGATGGAACTTTCTAGGACTTCGTTGTTGAATATTTCCCCTTTTGCGATAACCTCCTTTGCGACGTTTGCTTCGTATTCATGGTGGCTCGCCTTCATTTCTGCCATTTCTTTAGCAGAGACTTCAGTCTGGCATACAAACATCTCCATCCTCATGCCCACTTCCATCTCTCCTATCTCCGCTCTCGCGTTGAGTTCAGCTCCACGTGCCATAGCTTCCTGATTGCTCTGATCTTGAGATGAGTGAACACTGTGTTGAAGACGTCTTTCCCTGACCTCACTGTTCCATTGTTCTTCTCTCTGGTGTTGGATCACCTCGTGCATGTTGACATTCTCATCCTGTAGCGCAATCATTCTAGCTTGTATCTGGTCAGCTATTCCGACGAAGGCTGTGTTCTCATCCTGAATGGCTTTTGATCTTCTATTGATCGCCAATGAAGATTCATTCTGTTCTTGGATGTGTCCAATTGCTGCTTGAAGCTCTTGGGACATTCTGTCCTTCGTTGCTTTCACAGATTCAAGCTCTGAATGTTCTTGATGAGTTTCTTGCGCAAGCTCTTGATATCTCATGTAGATATGTTCAGCTGTCGATTCCGCCAAGCGTAGCTTGTGTTCGAGCTCTTCAATTCTTATTGTCGCTCCTTCATCTTCCTGTGTCATCTCTTGTAGATGTTCCTGCATCTTCCTGTTGTAGTCAGACATTTGCCTGAACTCCACTTCAGCCTCGTGGTGTAGTCGTGAGTATCCGGCTTGGATGCATTCATATTCTTCATGAAGAAAATTGTATGCGTTTCTCGCCGATCTCAATTCTTCACCCAGCTGAATCTCTCTTCTTTGCTCTTTTGTTCCTCTATCATCGTCACGTCTCTTCTCTATACTCCTTCTTGGGGATCTCGCGGTAGACGTTATAGGCGATGTAGATCTTGTTGTAGCTCTCATCGATCTTCTTGGTCCTACGGGTGCAAGATCGGTCAGATTCCGAGCCGGTGGCACGGATCTTTCCGAGATTTGTGATCCAGTAGGCATAGTGATAACGTCAGCATTTGCTGATGAATCAGTACCCATTGTAGAGTCTGGTGACGAAATGGTGTTGGGACCACCAGGAGCAGCGAATGAATAGGGTTCGCTTCCATTTCCTCCTGAGCTTGACATTGCAGGTTTCTGTAATGACTAGTCTTGTTCTTGGTCTCGTGTAGCTCGTACGGCTATAAAGAGCGCGTACGGCTGATAACCTGCGAGTGGATCTTAATCAGCGAAGTTTGAAGCTATCACTGACGGTCCATAAGCGGCGTAGCGTCGGAACGGAAACCGCACCTTTTCTAGTCGCTTGATCCTTGAGCCAAAGTACATATGGTACATATATATGTACAAGTTGCACTGTACGTGTCGCTGCACTTCCATTCGCACAATATATGTTCATATATATACTATATATATATATATATATGTGTGTGTGTTTAATGTATATAGTGTATTTGTCGAGGAAACAAAAAACGCACATCACAAGAACAAGAGGTAAAAAAAACTACATAACAAACAAAAAATAAACATGAGTATCACAGGGAGAAACACCATCATAAGAGCAAGACAGAAGAACCTGAAAAGCCACAACCCACACTACCAAGCGAGACAAAGAGCAAAAAAACATGACAGACACAGAAAATAAAACTGAAACCCACACCTCAAACTACAAAGAGTACAAAAACTACACCATGGTTTTTGCAAAAAAAACCAACGCATAGCCACAACTCACACCAAAAGAAAAAACATGAGTAACACACAGAGAAAAAAAACAGCAACCACACATCACAAGAACAAGGAAAAAACAGAACTCAAACTACCAAGAGAGAAAAAGAAAAGTAATTATACTTAATACATGACTAACAGAAGGAATAAAGATAGGTTCCACACATCACAAACAACAAGAGGAAAAAACAACACTGAGAAAAAATGGACAAAACTCAAACTACCAGACAAAAAGAGAGACAGCACTCAAAAAACAAGAGAACACACACTGATAAAAAAATAGAACATAGAACCGCCCATCCCAAGAACAAGAAAGAAAAGGTACAAGAGACATGCGCTCCAAAATGATCCTTGCGCAAAACATCGAACATTCCGCTTTTGGAATTGCAGTGCGGCGCTGTCGACTTCACTTGTGTTTCAGCCACACCTTTGTACACAGATTGATGAGCAACGGCGCGGCTGAAGTTCAGTCTTTCGTAAGGCCTGTTTTTGCTTAAATGCCAATCAGCCAACCCCTGTTGCTTTCATCCATCTGGCGAAAGAAAGATAGAACAGTCTTTAGACCTTTTTTTGCGAATATTGCTGGAGCACCCTTTCTCACTGAAACACAAACTTCAGCACTCCGAGGTCTTGCCTCATTCCCATTCATTCCCTGCTTCTGATGATTGGCAAGCGGCCCAGGCCAAGTAAATGTCCGGGGTCATCAATTGTGTAGCACCCAACCGCTTCTGTCACGCAGTGGAAGATTTTCGGACACAACGATGTAGTTTCCATGGCAACATGAAGCATCCCTCAAAAATCCACAAGAACGAAAGCAATGAAAAAAGGAATGAGCAAACACATGTCGGAAGAAACACAAAACTAAGCATTTTGGAAGCTTCAATTGTCAGCCTTCGTCTTCTTCTTGTTCCTCTTCCTCGCTTCCTTCTTTCTGGCTTTCTCCCTCTTCTCTGCCAGCTTGCGCTCAAACAAGCTTTCAGCTTGCACCGGTTGCACTTTCTTGGTTTCTTCCTCCTTGCCATTTTCTCTCCTTTCATTTTCTTTACTCATCTGGTTACACCGCGTGCTCAGCACGCTTCCCGCACCCCGCTCAGGTCCCTTCGGCCCGGTGGATTGGAGAGCTGGAAATGGGGCGGTGGCTTGGGCGGCTTGGGCGGCTTTGGCTTTGGGCATGGCCTTCATGAGCTTCACAGCTTGCTGCGCAGCTTGCGCCTGGCGTCGAACATCACATCAACGTCGTGACTCGGGGCAAAAGTGGGACGCACGTTGATTTGTTGTGGGCAGAACGTCGTTTGGGCAGTGTGTCCTTTAGTTATCGATGAGCGCGGTCAAAAGACCACTCGGGGAGGTCGGACAAGTCTGGAGCAGCAGCAACCGATTGGCAAGAATCAGCCTTCAATCCACAAAACACTGCCGCGCAAGGGCACACTCTTTGCCCAATGGGCAATCATTGCGGCGCGCTGGCTGCGCGTGACTTTGGACGCCATGCTCACACCGACATGCAAATCACTTTACGACGGCACTCAATTCGACTCTAGATAGCCTTTTGATATGATTGCCCCAAGGCCAGCATCAGCAAGCGCTTCGAGCTATAGCATGGGCGCGGATACTTCACGCAATCTCCACTACAGGTACAGGACTTTTGCAGAGCACTTCGCCAAAATAATCCGGGTCCGCAACCTCTCAGATATTTCCTGCTTCAGAGTCCAGGCACTGAGTTCTGATCGCTGCAGCAAGCCGTCCAGCTGTTTCGTTGGTTTATCGTGGAGGCTCCATCCCGACTCTGTTCAGACCGTGGCATTGCATGAGTGGGGTCATCGCCAGGCAGTTGTAGGGCTTGGCGACGCATGCCCAGGACCCATGGCCCAACCAGAACGTCTTGAGCAGAGCATCAGACGGTACTACGCAGTCTTGAACTGGTTATGGTCAACGGCCCTTAAGCAAACCAGCACACATGGACGTGCCTGAAAGTCAGCGGCGCAAGGCGCGAAACTCCATCGAGCCACCCGCGTCTCATGACAAGCGCACGGCGCCTCTCGCCGACGCTCCAGAGTGCTCCAGGCGGGGGGGGGAAGCGGCGTGGCCATCCCAAGTTCAGGTCTTACCAGCAGCGATGGCGCGCACGACCGTTTCAACATCAACCTATAGGCGCGTTGCACATATAGGGTTGTGGGCGGCATGGGCAATGGTCTCTGTACTTCGGGGCGATCGGCAAACCGTGGTCAGAGCTGCAACTTGGGCTGTCATTGACGCGCCACATTTTGCGCCAGACACGAAGCCTTGCAAATTGTCACTGCACCCTGGCCTTAATGGATTCCCTCACAGTTGTGGCCCGCCAAGTGGGGCAACAGCTTGGCTGACGCCTTTGCTGATTATGCTTTTTCGACGCTCTCCCCAGGGACGCCTGCGCGAGTTGATGGCAATCTTGACCTTGCGGGGTTGCGACGCGCACGCTCACGGAGTACCCCCCGCAGGGTGCGACTGTGTGGCTGCCTACAAAGAACCCTCGCCCGCTGCAATTCGCGGCGTGAGCTATTGGCGTGGTTCAAGTGTACCGGCCTGATCGGGGTCAGCACATTCCGTCATCGTAGGAGCTTCAACATTGCATCAAGCTCCACCCCAGCATTTGCTTGCCCTAGCAACTGCCCACTACGCAGGTGGACAAGGTGTCAGTGTCCAGATCTCACGACACGTGCGTGACGCCATTTCGCAATACTTTCGCGCGCGTCGGTTGATTAGGGTGAGTGGAGCTAAGCCTTTTGCTGGCCTCTCTCTGCGCTGAGGGAGCAGGTCCAGCTTTTTGAGCGTCGCGCTTTCATGCCATGCGTTTGGGCTTCGTGCAAGAGCATTGTTGTTTCATGACCTTTGCAAAAAAACTTCTAAGTCTTCCCCTGCTTCCAATCCATGCTCTGCAACGTCCATGGCCTGCTGCTCTTCCCGTATCTCCCCTGGGCAGGAGGTAGTGAGGCAGCGAAAAAGAAAAAGAAGTAGGAGACAACCAGAGTATATTGTCTGAAGCACGATTGGAAGGATGAGGGGCGGCATATTTGATACTCTCGAAATTAGGAAAGCTTCACCAGGCCCAGCTTCACATATCCGCCCAGTATCGAAAGCATTGCAAATTAGGGCTTGAGGTTCTGTGATATTTATATTCATCGCGCTTTGGTTGTCTACTACATGTATCGGTGTCTTTCACCGGTTTGAAAAGGCTGCTGACAATCTACAACATGTTTGAACGCAGAGTATGAGTGCGAAAGGAATAAAGAAAGTTCTTGAAAAGGATTATCCCGGGAAGAGACCGCAAACAGCGGGTCTAAAAGGCCTAGGCCTAGAAGCATGAGGTGACGTATTGGGCTCCAGAGTGTTGGGCGGTGGTGGTGGTGGTGGTGTGAAATATTGACCCCATATCGTATAGTTCGATTTCGGCCACACACACTTCAAGCTCTCAATATAAGCGTGCTCATGTTCGCTAGGCTGTAGGTCATCCAGGCCTATTTTTGGCCACCTGCGCAAGAATGACGCGCACAAACCAGAGGGTGCGGCAAGAATGACGCGCACAAACCAGAGGGTGCGGCAAGAATGACACGCGCAAACCAGAAGGCGCAGCGCCCGAGAGAACCACGGATCGATGCGGGCCGCCCAGCACAAGCAAGGCATAGGAAGGCGGTTACCCTAGTAACCGTCCTTCTGATGCCCTAGTCTTTGACCCGACGACCGCACGGCTCAAGGCTCAAGCGCATGAAAAAGTGCGCGACCACAACAGTGGTCTGGGGGCGTGACCTGGTCGCGGGTCGAACGTTTCGTTCACGTGTTTGCAACCAGGTCCTTTCGAACGGTATCTCAACTGAAGTGAATCTTCATATGGTAGCGGAGCCCCAATCGGGGCAGTAGGTTTCTCCACATTTGTTCAACTGTGTTGTCATCCTCACTCCTTTAGGATCTTGAGCCATGGCAACCTCTGGAGGAACTGCAAGCCAGCGCGATCGATCAAGGGGCCGTTCGCCATCAAGGCCCGCTTCAGGTCGGCAAGCGCCGGGAGTGCAGGGGGCGGAATCCGACCGTCTCGATCGTTTAGAGTCTCAAGCGTCGCAACTTTCGAATGCATTATTGGCGCCAGGCCCTACTCTAGAACAGATCGTTCAGTTGCAACAAGCGGCTGCTCCTCCACCTGGGACGCAACCAGTGAACCCGACACCATGTCCCGGAACGCCCGCTGGATTCCCGAATGCACAAATGCCGTTCGCCCCACCCAATGTTCCAGAGTGAGCACCCGGTGCCACTCAAAACATGCCAACTACAAGCCAAGGTGTAAATCCGAATGCAAATATTCCTGTTGATCCGTTGCAAACTCAAGACCCCTGGCGTATTTTCCAAACCCCATCTCAGGAAGCAGGAATTCCAGATCGACCATTTCCTGTTAGTATGCCGACATCACCTGATCGGCAACAGCCATTCGGTGCGACATCATCGAACGCACAGGCTGCTTCACCTCCGCCGCCGGGTCTTCCGCGTCTGTTCGGAGGTGGGCCGTCGTATGCATCAATCCATACCCCAGGGGGTTCTCAACAGGGTCAGGGAAACCAACATGAAGAAAATCCCTTCAAGCGTAGTGAGCGTTGGATGCCAGACATTCCAACACCATCTTTTGGAGAATGGAAAGGTAGAGCAGCCGAGATTACTCGTTTCATTGATTGGCTCAGTGCTCTGGCATCCTGGACTGGCCTTGGATCGAACGCATACCCAGGAGAGATCCTTTCATGCATTCAAGAACCGCAGCCTCTTGGCTGGCATCGATTGAATGCCTCACAGATTACAAGATCAGTTCGACTCCTCAGCATTCTCAAAATGTGCTTCGATAGCCATCCAAGGGCCAGCCTGGTCATAAAGAACTACGAAGAATCAAAGGGATATCATCGATGTTGTGGATTCGAGTGCCTTCGTCTCATTTCGGAAGAATTTGCCATCAAGACTCGAACAGAACTCCTTTCCTTTCGAAACCAACTTGCTAACGCAAACATCACGGCGCCCACAATTCCTGAAATCACCCGAAAGATTCAGTCCGAGTTGTTTCAGTATGCATGAGCGCATTGCCCAACTTGTTGACCCAGGGGTGAATGTCAAAGGTCTTGAATTCGTCGAAGCCGACAAAGTGTTGATCTTGCTCAGGGCGCTACCACACCAATGTCGACAATGGGTAGTGCTCAATTCACCGACGAGTCCTTCCAAACATATGTTAATAGTGCATTGAAGTACGAATCTCAGCAACGCATTTGGCTAGACTTCAATGGAAAGCCGATCGCAAGCATGGGTTTCGATCAAAAGGGAAAGGGGAAGGACAAGAAAGGAAAAGAAAAAGATAAGGGTGGAAAGGAAAAAGGATCTTCATCAAAGGGAAAAGGGGTTGGCTCAGAGACACGAACCTGTTTTCATTGCAATGAACGAGGCCACTTGGCCGTTGACTGCCCCAAGAAGAAAGGAAAAGGAGATTTCGAGAGAAACCCCAAAGGTGATCAGAAGGGAAAAGGTGGAAAGGGAAAGGAGAAGAAGGGAGAGAAGGGTGACAAGGGTTGGAAGGGAGGAAAACCAAAAGGAAAAGAGCCACCGAGTTTTCATCATCATATCAGCCTGAGTCGGAAGCTGGCAGCGAGGTTTGGTCAGAACCCGATGTAGAGGATGGTGGCCGATTGTCGGTATGTTTGAACCCTTCGACGCACGCCGAGCCTTTCTTCTTTTGCCAGAACCTTGAGCCCCATGATCCTTATCTTTGGTTGGTTGATTCGGGGGCAAGTCGAACCGTCGTATCGGAACATGCATTGCAAGTGTACAAGGTACTTCGTGTTCGCCAACTCGAGAAGCCCATCCAATTTCGAACAGCCTCTGGTGAACAGGTTGGGATTGACCGTGAATGCATGCTTGAGGTATTCTTCCCCACCTACATTGAGTTTGAAGACCATGACAAATCAAAGATGATTCGATACGAGGTTCGTTCTGTGACTGGTCCGGTTGAGCACAATCTATTGAGTGTTCACAGTCTGACTCGCATGGGGGCAACATTCCAGTTCGGTCCCGAATCTTGCTCGATTCAAGTTTCCGACATCAGGCGGATAGATTGCAACATTTGGGCCAATGTTCCTTGGATTCGCGCTCATCGGCGAAAAGGCCGTGGGAGCTCAGGGAGTTCCTCGGGAGACATCGAAAAGGAGCATTCGCTCACACAAGAGACTTGGCCCGACAGCAGTCCGTCACAGCAAGGTTCAAAGATTCCAATATCGCCCGACACATCCTTTCGTATGTCGGAGTTGCCATCCAAACCATGCAGTCCGAAACCACACATGGTTGTTCATGCCAAGGTTCCGGATTCGATTGCAGCCCTGGTACCCGAAGTCACACGGTTTGTCCCAGCAGCCTATTTGCACCTTCGACAGAACAGTTTAGCACATATGGTATCTTCCAAGATCGGTTCTGACATCCGTATCTTTCAAGCTGAAGTCAAGCCTCTGTCACAGTTGGTTTGGGACCCTTCACTTGCACCTGACATCATTAAGGCAGTAGAACGAGAAGGATTCCAGATTGCATCACCAGATCCTCCAATGGATCTTCGAGCTCAGGATGACAAGGTTGGGATTTCCGAAAGTCTGCCCATGAACGGGCCTCCTCGTGCTTGGATTCGGGAACATGGTCCCAATTGTTCGGCCTGCAACTCATCCTCACGACATGGCCGCAAGCACCCAGCACATGCTGTAGGAGGTACAGGGATTGGGTAGATGCAGAGCGAAAGAAGATGTCAAAGAGTTTACCCAAAGAGATCGAAGGCCAGACCAATGAGAAAAATAGAGAGAAAGAAGAAGAGAGAACATCACCTCCCGTTGAGCCACATCCCACTGGTCGCGTCCGTTATCATGAGAAGAGTCCACCGGTCGTGCATGCGCCAGGGTCGGAAGTGAAGCCTTCGTCCAGTGAGTCGGTCCCGAATGAGTCTCAGGATCATGACATGGCAGAGTACGAACCCACAGATCCAGGAAATGACATTCCGATGCCAGAGGATCTTGATGCCATTGACCCTGAGTCCCTGCCAATCGACATTTCGTCGTTGGTGTATCGCCTGACGCGTCCACCAGAGCACCTGATCCGAAGCCAGCATAATAGTGGAGTGATTGCGCCTTTGTTTATTCCCACCAAGGATTCTGGTCCATTGGCCTCAGAGGGTTTCAGGTTTTGTGGGGAAAAGGTCTATCTCATAAATCCATTGTCTGGTTTATCAGAAGATGGTTTGACTTGGTTCGCTCCTGAACTCGTCAAAGCTGGTCGACTTACCGAATTGAAAGCCATGGATCATTTGGAAGCAGGAACGCTTTTGAAGCATGAACAAGCACATGCATTGGCAGCTGACCTGGAAATTGCAATCGTCAATTCAAGATGGGTACTCACAAGCAAAACCATCGCAGGAATTCCAGATCAGTGTCGAGCCAGGTGTGTCGCTCAGCAGATCGCATCAGGTGCTTCATCAGCACAGAACTTGGGAATCTCCTCATCAACGCCGAGCGCAGAGTCGTTCAGAGCCTTTTTGGCCATGGTCGCACATCACGATATGGTGCTGGCTGGACTTGACATATCAACGGCCTTCCTTCACTCAGACCTTCCAAGAGGCCATAGAGCCATCATCAAGTTGCCGAGTGATGTTTCATGGGCACCAGACCATTGCCAATCAGTGTATATCGACCTGGCCAAAGCCATGAACGGACTCCGGATCGCCAGTAAAGCCTGGCTGCAAACCTGCAGTCGCATCCTTCGGGATAGTGCAAATCTGTGGAGTTGTCCGAGTGAACCGACCATCATGGCAGGAATCACCAGAAAGTCTTCATGTCCTGTGATAACAATGACATATGTTGACGACCTTCTCATTGGTGCACTGTCAGTCCGGGGGGTTGATGATGTTCGGGAAAGCCTAGAGCAGACCCTCAAAGTCAAGCAGACAGGGTTCGTGACCAATTCACAGGGGGATGGTGGAATTTTGAAGTTTCTTGGAAAAGAGATCACTAGGCCCAAGGGAAGTTCGAATTTGTTTTTGAGGGTTCCACCATCGTATCTAGAAGATTTGTTTGTGAATGAACCTTTCTGTTCAGAGCTTCGTGCAACCCAGGTTTCACCTGATATCCAACAGGTGCTTGAAGCCGGCACCAAAGACCCGTCGATTGTCATTGAACTTAGCGATGAAGCAGCCGCCCGATACAAAAAGATCATTGGAAAGCTAGCATGGTGGTGCCAGTCCCGACCTGATCATGCAAGATTCCTGTCACTGTTGGCCACCGGCCAAGGAAGTATCTCAGGTTTGTTCGGGGAACAGCGCATTTGTTTCAACTATTTCCTGCAGAAGGCACTGTGCTTCCAGAATACGACGGATTGATCGGGGTGAGCGACGCTTCATGGGGAAGTTCTGATTTCGAGAAACGCAGATCGGTATCAGGTGGGTCGGTGATTTGGAAAGGTAAAGTTATATCAAAGGGTACAGTCGTGTTCAGGGTTGTGTGACCCTTTCATCATGTGAAGCTGAAGTCATCGCTATGTGCCAACTTGCCCAAGAGTGTATCGGTCTCATGTGTGTGAGTTCCTTGAGCATTTGTCCGAACCCACTGAACTGGAGAAGTTCATCGACCCACGCTTGGCAGAGCTGAAATTCGATCAAGTCGGGAGCACAGGAGATCGCTCTTCGGTTGCGGTTCTTTTGTTTTCTGACAGCCAGAGCTGCCTTGCTGCATTGCACAACCAAGGGTTGACTCGCCGGGTTCGACATATGGCACTTGCAATTTGTTTCATACAATCCCTTGTTGAATCTCATCGTGTGTATTTAGAATGGGTTCCTGGAAAGAAATGGTTGAGCGACCTCCTCACCAAGATCTTGGGACGAGAAGACACCGAATTTCATCGCCGTGAAATGGGTATCCTAGAGATTTTGGGGGCAGAGCTTTGGCAAAGGATGACTGGAAAAGAACTTCAGAAGAAGGTAAAACAAGAATCAAAACAAGCCAACTGACGAACAGTTGCCCGCAAGCATGTCCTCAGCTTTTCGACAGAGAAGGTTCTGTCGGTTGAAGAGACAGCTTTGAAAGAGTTCAGCATGCTCCTCCAGAAGATCGGGTCCGCAGTCCGCTCACATAAAATCGATCGAGTGTTGGTTGACATTTTCACTTCAACAGACTCCGGGTTTGCCCAAGTGATGCATTTGAAGAAGTTCCAATCAATTGGGATCGTCTCGGTAACCAAGGAGTTTGATGTGAAGTTTGTTGGTTCATGTTTAGTTCACTGGTGACCATTGTTCGCGCAGATCACCCTGACTTGTTGGTCTTGTGTTGGTGCAGCCCACCGTGCACCGGCGGCTGTCCTATCCTGAACTTAATTCAACCACCTCGCCGATCCGAGATTCAGGAGCAGCGCTTGAAGGAATTTCTTGATTTGATGACCGCCTGTGAACCAATCATGGAGCGTGGACAAATCAAGTGTCTCGAGCTGTCGAAGGTTTGCAGCTATTGGAGTCACAATTCGGTCCAGGCGTACTGCCGAATGTGGGGGCTGAGGTATGTTTGTGATGTTCCACGATGTAGCTACGACAATGAAGTGACTGTCACAGCAAAGCATTTGTACCGGATTGCTAGCAGCATTGTCACGTTCGCTCCACGTCAGTGCACCTGCTTAAAGCACATGCCACTGAACAGCCAGAGCTTGGAAGGTCTCGGTAAATATCCACCAGCGTTCGTCTCCGATGTTGTTTCGTGGTTCAGGACCGTGACGAGAAGCTCGATCGCAGCGGCATGACATGGATGATTGAACTAGAAATCATAAATGTGTTTATTTGAGCTTGATTTGATTGAGAGACATACTATAAAGTCATGAACTCCGTTGATTCGATCTCATTGCATCAAAGTGTTTCGCCGGCATTGCATCCAAAATTCAGAAATAGCTTCCACTAGGTCTTCAAGACTTGGATTACGATATGTTCACGTAGTGAATACAATTTGATCTCATTTTGCACCACGCCCGAACTTTGAAGCTATGGCGCCTAAAGGATCGAAAGCGGCGATCCATATCGACTCGGAGAGCCTCACTGAAGTGACTGTTCGGGTTGGAGGGCCACCAAATTCGGAGTCGGCAGGTGACAAGGCTTCAGATGCCGGACCAGGCGAGTCAGGCGTCGACATCCATGTGAAGGGAGAAGACAAGACAGAGACTAAGGGCTACATGGGAAAGAATGCACAGGCAGGTTCCTCAAAAGATAGAAAAAACATCACAGTGATTCACATATCCTGCCATTGAGTGAACCTGAAGGACTACGCGATGGGCATAATGACTGGGTGGAAATTCCAATGACTGTGGACCATGGGGATACAGCATCTCCTGGCATGATCCCTTCATGTCCATTGTCGCCATCCCCACAGAAGAGCCCATCCGCGCCATCAGCTTCGACAGATGGTGAAAGCAGCAGTGTGGAAATGCTTGGCCGAGAGTGGAGCATGACCAAGAGGGCTGGCAAGGCATTCCATGTCCCTTCGCGCGGGATGCTGAAACATAAGAGCAGCTCTGAACTCCACCAAGGCCTGAGGTTCTGTGCTCGCTGCTTGGGATCAACGCCGCTCGTTCGGGAAGATCGATTTGCATTCTCTGGCGCCGATCCCACTAAGCTGCATCGCCTGTATCCAAACGGAAGCATGCATTGTCAGCTAAGCAGTGTGGGTGTGATCGTGAGCCCTTGCAAGCAATGTGCATTCCGTTGAGTTTGTTGAACTTGGACTTCAATCAGGGTATGAACATGGACTTTCTAAGAAAGTGACTTGGACTCTTGATGGTTCCCAAATAAGTAGGTAAAGATAGCACCTCTGCACAAGGACTCAAATGGCATGTGGCACTCTGATCGTCTTCGCTCCCAGATGCCTGTTCGCTTGAGATGCATGACGTTTCAATAGCGGTTTCGAGCAAATTCAGTACGAGATAGTATAGTTACCATGTTAGTTGAGATGCTTTGTACTTGTGATGTTTGGGAAATAGCCAACAAGAGCTTACAGAAACTCTTCAAGCCTCACAGGTGGATAGCGCAGAAACACATGCTTGAAATCGCCACGGATCCCGCTGGCGGCTATGCGGGATATCTTGAGCATGGCATAAACCCAAGAGAGCACACAATAGTCTTGAAGCATATGTCAGAAATATTGACCCCATATCGTATAGTTCGATTTCGGCCACACACTTCAAGCTCTCAATATAAGCATGCTCATGTTCGCTAGGCTGTAGGTCATCCAGGCCTATTTTTGGCCACCTGCGCAAGAATGACGCGCACAAACCAGAGGGTGCGGCAAGAATGACACGCACAAACCAGAAGGCGCAGCACCCGAGAGAACCACGGATCGATGCGGGCCGCCCAGCACAAGCAAGGCATAGGAAGGCGGTTACCCTAGTAACCGTCCTTCTGATGCCCTAGTCTTTGACCCGACGACCGCACGGCTCAAGGCTCAAGCGCATGAAAAAGTGCGCGACCACAACAGTGGTCTGGGGGCGTGACCTGGTCGCGGGTCGAACGTTTCGTTCACGTGTTTGCAACCAGGTCCTTTCGAACGATATCTCAACTGAAGTGAATCTTCATAGGTGGTGGTGGTGGTGGTGGTGGTGGTGGTGGTGGTGGTGGTGGTGGTGGGAGCGGCGGCGGCGGCGGTGGTGGCGATGATGACGGCAGCATTGGTGATGGCGACGGTGATGGGGATGGTGGATGATGACGGAGGGAAATGAAGTGTCTAGAGATCTAGGGAGCACACAGGGACACGCGTCTATAAGAGCACGCGTGACAGCACACATATGACAGAACATGCTGCGCCTCCCACAAAATCTGAATCAAGGTTGACAAAGCACAAAATCTGCACTGCAACGCGGCCAAACAGGAGAAACAGACCCGCAAGGAGCCCTCACCAGAAGAAAGGCACGGCAGGACACACAGCCCGGACAAGGCCTGGACAAGGCGGAGGATGACAAGGACACAGGGCTCGCCAGACAAGAGAAGGACACAAAATTCGCAAGCGTGGCGCAAGGACAGCAAGGTGACAACGAGGACAACACCCGGACACAGGGTTCAGTGGCGCAGCCGGAGACTTTGGCCAGCGTCCTTTTTCCTAAGAGAGAACCCCAACAGTAAACTGTTTGCGGAAAAAAGAAACGAAGAATAGGAAAAGGACACAAAAGCAGTCATTCCTTCTCAAGCTCTGGCCTGGATCCGTGGGCTGTGAGTTCTCCTGGCACCAGGCACAAACTGGTAACTACATCAAGCATTGAAGGCTTAGCAGCCAGGAGCTCAATCAAGCTGATACATCATACAAGAAAACACAAAATCGAGAACAATAGAGAACAAGGAACAGGAATTGAAGGAACAAGGACGCTACTGGTAACAAAGGGCATCGCTACTAGGAACA
>CAXAMN010005581.1:1432-18137 GCA_963970005.1 Durusdinium trenchii | reverse complement strand
TCAAGTAGCCTGGATGCTACTCTCTTGGCCTTACTACTAGGAACAAGAACCTGGAGAAGTAGTAGCCTGTTAAGAAGTGTGCTGGACAGCGAAAAAAAACATGCACCTTTTGGGCTCGAAGGAACGAGTACGGCTTCGATGCAGGTGGGCTTAAGCTACTGCTTACCGCTTAAACGACGCTTTTCTTCCAGAAAGCTTTTGGAGTTTGGGACATGTTTCGAAGCTCCAATCGTTTTGCCACCAAGCTGCTTTGGGTGGAGTCGAGGAGGTTGGGACAGAAGATCCAGTGATAATCTTCTTCATCTCGTCCCAATTTGAATCCTCCTCATCCTCTCCACAGTAAAAGGACATCCAGATCATCTGAATCTGGGCTGGCGACCCACAAAAAGAAATCGCACCTTTCTCTTCGTCATACCCTTCTAGATCCTATGAACTCAAGCTGACAAGTCCTGTTTGCTGCTTTCTGTCGTATGTTGGACTTTTACCAAACACCCCACCGTGACAATGTCACGACATGGCCTCATCATCCCACATGGCTCGGTCTGAGCTGAAAGCAGTGTGTGGGATAGTACTAGTATATATACGTCTCGTACAGTAGTACCGTTGAACCATGCAATGTGGCTTCCGTGTTTTCATCGAAGGCCCTTCGTCTAAACCAAGCTGGTATTGCACTCGTTCGAATTCAAGGCTCTCAGCAACGATCTTTCGAGCGAAGTTGCTTTCGCACTGTAGGCTGCCTGTGTTGACCCCTCATGGTGGGTGGCACAAGTTCACAGCAAAAATCTGAAAGGAGCCCAGGTCAGCATGCAGTCAAGACTTGCGAAATGTCTTCCATCACCCATGAACTGAACTACCCAAAGATTCCTTCATCAAAATGGCTTTGAAGGAGAAACCTTCAAGGCACGTGCCAGCCAACGGAGGACTTTTCTGGGCTGGAAGCAGCTACAAGCAAAAGCAAGGCCTGTGCTCACTTTCTTATCTAAGAAACAATGTTGTGTCAGATTGTCAGATCGCGGCATTCAAAAGGTTAATTGCCACGGTTCCGGACACCCTCTATGTCTGCATTCTCCGAGCTCTCTGGCAGGAGGTCGAAGTCCTGAACGACCATTCTTCTAACAGTTATCGTGGTTCGAATGTCACAACCCACCAAGCATCATCAGTCTGGAATGTATATCTGATATAATTCTTATATAAGCTTCATACCAGTTCTATTCTGCTCCAAAACTCATACCCCCAAAAGCGCCTCCGTCGGCACTTTTAAGACTTCCGCGGGTGAGCCGCCCTGGCGGTGAGCGCAGTACAAACAAGTGCATCGCTACTAGTAACAAGCGCCACGCTACTAGTAACAAGAAGCTAGTAGTAACAAGTGCCTCGCTAGTAGTAACAGGTGCCTTACTAGTAGTAACAAGAAGCTACTAGGAACAAGTGCATCGCTTCTAGTAGCAAGTGCCTTACTAGTAGTAACAAGAAGCTACTAGGAACAAGTGCATCGCTAGTAGTAACAGGTGCCTTACTAGTAGTAACAAGAGTGCGGCACACGGAGTCACCGCACCGGTGCGGCACAGGACGCTGCCAAGGCACCGATCTTCGGGCCCGCAGGCACTGCTCCACTGGATCCTCAAAGCGCGTTGTCCGTTGAGTGATTCGGTGAGTGTTTAAAATGCCACAGCAAACAATACGAGGCTTCTCCGTGTTTCTCAATCTTTTGTGAGAGGGCCAACTTGCCTCCACATAGCTTTTGTAAACGCCAGCAAAGGCCCAAAGGACCAGCAAGTAAACCAAGAAGACCTTGGGCCACGGAGACCAGATGTGCTGTCTGCGAAGCTGGCGAAGTGATGTCCAGGTGCTGGACATCCATCTCATCAGTGGCAGTGAAGAGTTCAAAGGTGTCGTGCACTGGCCGCTGGAAGATGTAAACCTCGGAATCAAATCTCCAAACCGGAATTAGTGATGCGAACAAAAGTAGTCAGGCATTAGGTCTCGAAGAGTTTTGGTCTTAAGGTCTAGAAATCCATATGTTTCGCTTCTAACTCTTGGACTTTACCTGCAAAAATCTGAGGGCATTCTAGAGGTCTTGAATGTCTCGTCAAGCGACCTCAAAGCTCATCTCCCCTAGCGATACGAGAGCCTCAGGCCCACAAAGTGGTTGACGCTTACAGGCGGCTGAAGTCAGCAGTGTGCTAGCCACGCTCCGCTTCGTTAACTTTAGAACTGAACGGCATTTTTCTCCTAGAAGCGCTGTGCTTTTCAATGTTTTTTGAAAATTGATCAAAATTGAACAAAACATTGATGATGCCGGTTATGCCGGTCGGGCTAGATCGCAGAATTGACATCACAGACATCTCGGGAAGCCAAGGGGCACTGCACTATGGATATGCGATGCCGGTTATGTCGGCCGGAGGAAAGGACATCGCAGAAATCGCAAACGTCGAAGTAAGCCGTAGGATACTGTACGATTGATATCGTGGATGTGTTCGGTCGTGTGCTCAGTCCGACTGGATGAGGTGAATGGTATTGGGCATGTGGCTTTTGATGTTTTTTGGTGGGAACAGTCGCATGTGGTTTTTGACACCGAGACAGAGACAGAGACAGACAGAGACAGACAGACAGACCCAGACAGAGCCAGACAGACCCAGACAGACAGAGACAGACCAGACCCAGACAGACCCAGACAGATCTAGACCCAGACAGACACAGAGAGACAGACCAGCCAGCCAGCCAGCCAGCCAGGCAGGCAGACAGCCAGACAGACAGACACCCAGACCGACCGAGACAGACTATTGACATCGTGCGTGTGTTCTTCCGTGTGTCCTGCCCGAACAGACGCACACACTCCGTGCGGGCGGCTTCGTGCGCGAAGCGCTGTGAATAG
Source organism: Durusdinium trenchii (assembly GCA_963970005.1). Taxonomy (NCBI): domain Eukaryota; class Dinophyceae; order Suessiales; family Symbiodiniaceae; genus Durusdinium; species Durusdinium trenchii. Next base: position 15,265 of record CAXAMN010005581.1, on the reverse strand, counting down.
GAGGTGAAGCTGATCAAAGCAATACCATTAACGGACATTCAGTTAACACCGGTGAGTCACGGGATGAGCCAAAAGCCGTGCGCACCAGCCTGGAAAAGGTGAAAGGATGTGAAAGGCCATTTCAGGTTGGATTCGATGGCGTAAACGATGGATTCGTGAAGTTCCAACTTTATTGATTCACGATCTAAGATGCTCTTTCTGTTTTGATTCCCGATTTCTTCAATGATTCCAACTTTGCCTGGACGTTCTCGATCGGCGCAGGAGCCAAGGATGAAAGCTGCCAGGGCAGACAGGGCACAGGGTCTTCAGGCCAGTCTTGGCATCACCGCTGACTTTCACCACTGACTGCTGTTTTCACAATCGACTTCGCAGAATGCTCGAAAGAATCCCATGCAAAACTACGTGGTTTTGTGTTTGACTTTAGCTAGTAACAAAGGGCATCGCTACTAGGAGCGTTCGGACGCTACTAGGGGCTCTTGGCCTTACTAGGAACAAGAGGACGCCATGAACGTAGCGATGCATCAGCATCGATCCTTTCAGCCTGCGAGTAGTGGCGCCAGTCCATGGTCCAGCATTGGCTCCCAGCCGTTGAGGTGCAAGGCCCACGTCGTTGCAGGCCGTGGAAGCAGGAAGACCACCTCACCGAAACACGGCAGGTATGACACCCATAGACCGAAATGAGAGGACCCAAGGCCTTCAAACGACACGCGGAATTCCGTAGAATACTACGAAATTAAGAAGTATACTACGATACGAGGTCTTACTGCGTAGAATGGCATCCACCCTTGTGAAAGAGTTCTTCAATAGGTCGAATGTCGCTAAATGAGGCATGCCACTAGCACCACCACGAGCAGACTGAAATCTGCCAAGAAGTGAAGGTACTTTCCTCCGCGTCGCACCAACGCCGCAGTCGTCATGCCCAGCACGAAATCGGACATTTGAGACGGCGGCCTCAGTCATCATGCCGCTCTCGCTTGAGGTCGTGGATTTGACACGAGAAATAAAAATGTGTATGTCAAACATAAAATGAGCTCTTCCTTTCTTTCTTTCTTCCTTTCTTTCTTTTTTTGCCCTGAATTTATCGATCTTTTCTCCTTTCTTTTCCTTCGTCTTTTAAGACCAAAGTTTAGCGCAATTAAAGGTGACTGGTGCAAGCCATCTGAACACTTACGGGGCAGGAATGACTTGGAGTGTTTCGTGCAACTCAGGCATCCGAACCAAAAGGTCATGTCCGAATGCTCCTGCCTTGGCAAAAGTGAATGCAGGTAACTATTGATCATGCTTCACCATGTCGCTGAAAGAAAAAGAAAAGGAAGTGTCAAAGGGACAAACGAAACTAAAAGAATCAAACGAAACAAACGAAGCATGTCTGATGCTTTTGTCCTTTAGAAACTGCGTGGCTTTGTCGCTCTTTGTGCCGACAAGCCACATGGTGATGTTTCCATGCACCAGGAGCAGGTACACCGCTGGACCTGGCCAGCGCTGAAAATCGCAATCCCATCAATCTGAAACAGTATTCAAGCAATTTCAAGCACCTGCTGAGGAAAGGAACAGGAATGCCTGAAAAAAGAGAAGACCAGCTCCTGGTCTTTGTTTCCCTCATTCTCTCCAATGTCTGGAAACAAAAGGCATTGAGGGATTTCCCAAACTTCTGACCCTTTCAACCTCGGATTCAAGTCTCCTCCACCAATTTCTTCGGCCAAATAGACCAATTTTCGGGTCAGCGGATACCTCAGTGTTGGGAAGAGAACTCGTCAGCGGATACCTTTGACGACGACGGCTCAGACGAGCTCCGTCTGTGAGTCACTCGGAGTCACACAAGATCCATGAAGGAAGCAGCGCGAAGACGAACCAACTGGGGCCGTTGGGGCACCTGACTCACCGCAAGAAAGGCAAAGAGCCCATCAAATATGCAAAACTGAAACCTTCTTGCTTGTTGCTTGCTTGGTCTGGTTTTGCAAACTCTGATTTTAAAAAAGAAACCAGTAACCTTGCATTTGCTCCGCATTCATGTAGCCTTTGCATGTCTCTTTTTCCCTTCTGAGGTGTGGGCCAATGAACCCATTGCTCGACAAGACAAAGGCATCTCACCACATAGTCAACCTATAGACCAGAACGACCAAACGCAAAGATTGGACAAAAGCATGCCTTCACACAGCCTGTGTGTCCCATAGAAAATGGTCCGACCTCTTGTGTCCAATGCATTAGCTCCAATTACAAACAAATCCACCATTCGCACCTGCAGCTCTTGTCCATTCTTGTGCTGCAAATACACGGCCCACAACATGGCCAGCCAAAAGGTCACCAGCACACGGCTCAAACGACGAACATAGAAATGCAGCAGCTCGTTCACAGACTCCAAGGGTCGCCCTTCACTTGTCCAGTGCGTCACAAAGCCGCTCACCACGACGAAGAAACAGACCGCCACGTTCACCCGGAAGACTGCACCATTCAAAAAGTCGCCCGTTGCCGTTCCTTTGGGCATATAGTGGGCACAAACAATCCAGAAGGCAACCAAACTGCGGGCACCATTTAAGTGCTGAAACTGCCCTTCCTTACCCATGGCATAAGGCACCAAGGAAGAGAGGAAACATGAAAAGGAGTACTGAAGCTGATGTGGCAAACACTCGTTCAAGTCCACCTGTCTGGCTTTCCAATTGGTCATGAGAAAGAATGAGAGACAAGCTGTCTTGATGTCTTCAGTTGCTGCTCAGTCAGGCCGGGGTGATGCATCCGAACTGCAAGCCACTCAAATGCATAAGTCTAAGTCTATTTCAAGTTGAGTCAAAGTCTGATTCCGTCTCCGAAGGGCCAAATCAATGAGTCGCAAATCCTCATTGCAAATACTTCACTGATTCATTCGTTGCGCTATCTCCTCTGTTGGTCGGTCGTCCTTCCGAATGCAGGTTCGAACTTGTCAGCTGCTCAGTTGAACAATATGCCTTCAGGCATCGTGGACCTGTACAAAGGCTAGCTGACCTTGTCCCAAAAGAAAAGCAAAAGATATCAAAGAACGATGGCACCGCCTTACGGCACCGCCTTGCGGGCCGGGCACGGCACCGGCTTACTTGACACAAATGGTCTTCACATTGACAAACTCTAACATCCCAAAGGCCGCGCACTCACGGCCCAGACCCGAGCTCTTAACCCCTCCGAAGGGCAAGGAGGGATCCGAGCGCACAAAGTCGTTCACGAAGCACATCCCAGCATCAATATCCTTCACAGCCATGCGCTCGCCCTGAGATAGCACGAGAAATCAGTGGAATGGTACAATCTTTACAACCAAGAACAATCAGAACTACAGTCTGTCAGCAGCGACTGCCTTCTGAAGATCACTTGTGAAAATTGCCCCAGCCAATCCATAGTGGGTCTGATTCGCAAGTCGGATCACCTCCAATTCATCTTCTGCCTATCACAGAGTTGTCGCATGGTTCTGTGCGTCGCATCGTTTCCTTTTCTCAATGTCACACGCGGTTTCTCCCATTTTTCGTGCCTCAATGATAGAGATCACTGGACCGAAGATCTCCGTTTCGAAGGCCGTCATGCCAGGTCTCACATCCGTTAAAACCGTCGGCGGGAAGAAGGACCTCACGTGGTTCCATCGTGTGACTCGTGTGCCAGCAGTTCAGATTGACGCCAAACAGGGCCGCCTTAGGACACTCACTATTAGCCAGAACGCTTCAGTAGGCGCCCACTTAATTAAGGAAGGCGACCAGTAAGCTACTAGCTACTAGTTAGCTTCTAGTCACTGGACGCAGGATTGCTCACGGCTCACGCTTGGTTCCTAGCTTTTTAGAGAAACTTAACCCTTTCCTCCTTATTTGTTCCTTTCTTTAGACCTTACGTTTCTTTCTTTTAAGCGCATTCGGTCTTGGACTCAACGGCCCCTTACTTCATCTAAGAGTACTGTCAATCGGGATTTAGGTCTGGAATGAAGGAGAAAAGCAGTTGCTGACTCTAAGGACCTGACTTGCCACAGTCAGATAATTAAATTAAACTGTTTCAAATAGCGATGCACTTGTTACTACTAGTAAGGCACTTGTTACTACTAGCGATGCACTTGTTTCTAATAGCAAACATTGTTACTACTAGTAAGGCACTTGTTACTAGTAGCGTGGCACCTGTTACTGACTCTAAGGACCTGACTTGCCACAGTCAGATGTTGGCACTTTCACATCTGGTCCGCCACAAAGGAGTTTGGCTCCTTGCGATTGAGTCTCGACCACCTGTTTGGCTACTTGATCACGGCCCACAGGATGCACCAGTGGGCCATAGTCCACTCCATACTTCTTTCGAGATATCTTCTCCACGACCTTCTGCTCAAAGGCTGCCTCTGTTTGGAATACTGTCGGGTCAGAATATGCGAAACTGATGAAATGAAAGAATTGCGGCTGAAAACCTGAAGTCATTTCATTCATTCTTGAATTCCAATGGCTTTCGTTGTCCATTCTCGCGGCCTTGACGCTCTTCTCCACAATGGCCCGCTTGGGTGCAATGCAGGTCTGTCCACTGTTCGCCACCCGAGCGTTCACCACTGCCTCAGCAGCCATGTCCAAATCGCAGTCGGCCAGGATGGCGTAGGCATCGCTTCCTCCCAGCTCAACAACTGCCTCGAGCGGGCACGACTTGAAGATCCTCAGGTTCTTTTTGGGTGACCTTTGTCAAATGTTAAAACTGCAGAGAAAAGGATGGATAGCTCCATCACTACAATACGCTATCAAATCATAGAGCTAGGAGCAAGGACACTACTAGGGGCTCCTGGCCTTACTACCAGGAACAAGAGACGCTACTAGGAACAAAGGGCATCGCTACTAGGAGCGTTCGGACTTTACTAGGGGCTCACACTGTGCTCCCTGCATCCCCCAGGCCTTCTTGAGAAGGGACCCTGCTTTAGCAGCCACAGCTCGTCCTGCAACTTCAGAGCCTGTCAAGGCCACACCTGGAAGCGAACAGCGAACGGAGCCCCCGCGACCTGTGCAAAGAGAAAAGTGGCATGTGAATTTGTGTTTCTTATGTTGTTATGTTTTTTGTTTCTTTTCTCTCTTTAGACCTTTATATAGACCTGTTCTTTCAATTGTGTTCTTTTGTTTCTTTCTTTCTTCCTTTCTGTTTTCTAAGGCTAGTCTAGAGCAAGAAGTGGCCAAGAATCGTTTCGGCGAACCCTCTAACCCTCTATGCCTTGAATGGACGGATGCTCCAAGACCTTATTGGTCTGTGGCACGTCAAGGATCATTGACCGGAACAAGCCATCCGGCAGAAGATCCTTCAGCAGCTCCTTCGGGCAGCAACTTCAGCAAGCAAACAAACGTCAATGCTGTGAGGGTCCTCGCAAAGGAGGCTGCTTCCAAAGCAGTTGGGCGCATGCTTCAGTAGAACTCCATTGCCCGCCATGAGGGTCGGCACACCCATCCGCACCACCTGCCACATAGGAAAGTTCCAAGGCATAATGGAGAGGATCAAACCTAAGTTGAGACAGTACAACAAGAATGCATTTCCTTCAAACTCCACGGAAAATAGTGGATAGCGACGCCTAAGACCCAATTTTGTTGAAGCAAACCAACCCAAGCGGATTTTAAAGCTTGTGGAAGTTGAGGACACCATCGGGCCAATGCACTCCAATCTTCCACATATCCAAGGCACCAAGGGGCTGGTAGGTGACAAAAGACTTCTGGAAACCCGGTAGTGCAGGATACTCCGTGTCTTTCAGAAACTCTGCGCCATTTTCTGCATACCAATCAACCTAAAGCGGTATTGGAGTGAGTCAAGGGATTGAATGAACGAAGGGACTCTCTGGAGCTCACGTAAAAATGTCCAACACCCAGACGCGAGATTCTTGGGAATTGTTCAGTGACGTGTTCTCAAGAAGCCAAATGTCCTAAGTACTTCAATTCGGTACTTGACACTTCGAGATTGACAAGTTGCTAAGTAAGCGCATTTCATCACCTCTGCTTTGCCCTGGGCTAGGGGCTTCCCCATCTCCTGGCACATGAGCTCTGCAGCCTGCAGCGCACCAAAGCCCACATTCGGATGACACTTGCTCCTAGTAGTGGTGCCTTTTGTTCCTAGTAGCTTCTTGTTCCTAGTAGTAAGGCCAGGAGCCCCTAGTAGCGTCCTTGCTCCTAGTAGCGATGCCCTTTGCTCCTAGTAGCTTCTTGTTCCTAGTGGGGTGAGGCCTAGATTCTAAATGACATGATGGCATGATGATGTCTGACCTCGTCAGCACGATGTCTCAAGCGTTCGGCCAGAGGCGCAAGCGCTGCTACACGTTCGGCAGCAGGGACTTGTCGCCATTCCTTCGACTCAACAAGTTCATGTGTCTTTCGTTTGTTGTCTTTTCCTTTTCATATTTCTCAGCCCGTCCTTCCCTTCTTCTTTGACCTTCGGACCTTTAGACCTTTCTATCTATATATGTATGTTTCTCAAAAGGGCTGGTGAGGTCTACATGTTGGAACTAGCTTGTGCTCGCAAATTAACAATCAACTTCCACGCAAATGCGTCCTGAAAAGCCACATTGGCCTTCTCCACGATCTGTCCAACGGTGTCTTCGCTCCTAAGCTGCGGTGCCGATGCTACGACATCCGTGACCTTCAAACATGGACCAAGTGGCATGGCTTCGTAGACATGGAAAGTCTGCCCATTTCGAGGATTCACTTGTGGAAACCTCGAGCCAAATACACAAAGAAAAGATCAAATCACCCAAATCAATCTATTCAATCTCTTGAATGAAGCGAGTTGCGTTGCTGCGCAGCGGCGATGTCTCGCCAGCCCCAGTGCCGCCCGAGCGGCCCGTGGTCGGAAGCAACTCATGTCGCAAGTCGGGCCAAGAGGCAAGACAAAGTCGTGCCTTAAAATTGCATAAAATGGGCAAAGTCAGCTGTTAGTATGGTTAGTGTGGAAGAAATCTTGTGGTTCATGTTGGGGCAAGTTGTGTTGTGTTGGTGGTTGCACCCTCGAATATGTAACTGGCTGTCAGGCGGGCTTGAACTATCAACGTGCAAAAACAAGCTGATCATGGCACAGTTTAACGTCATGGCACTTAGCCTAGAATCGTCTCGACCCTCCCTCTCTTTTCGTTTGCTGGTTCATTGGCACTGCATTCCTCTCACTCACAGGGTGGGCGCCTCTGTTGTGACCTGACATCAGGGGAGAGGCAAGACTTGAGAAGAGGCATCTGGTTTCAGAACGCAGAACTGGTTTCGTTCCTTTGAACAAAGCCGTTTGCGTTGGAGAACTTCTGACTGAATTGAACGCACATCGTGGTGCATCGTGGCACCTTCGGAGGAGGTAGCACACCGAAGCGCGTGCTGGGCACCCTGCCTGGAGAGTCCTTGGCAAAGTGTGGAAGTGGGTCATGGTCTGTTGGCTCTCAAGTCAGGAACAAAGGGCATCGCTACTAGGAGCAAGTTACTAGGGGCTCCTGGCCTTACTACTATTACTACTAGTAACAAGAAGCTACTAGTAACTCCTAGGTCCTAGGGCTCCCAAAAAAAAGGCCAACATTGCAAATGTCTTTCAATTGCTATTCAAATGACATCCACAGCGACCCCTAGAGAGTTGGCGGGCTGCCCTGAAGTGGGGGAAAGTAGTGGGGAAAAAAGTACCAGGTCTGATTCTCTGCCCAGATTCCTGCTAGTAGTAACAAGTGCCTCGCTAGTAGTAACAAGTGCCTTACTAGTAGTAACAAGTGCCTTACTAGTAGTAACAAGAAGCTACTAATTTTAATTCTAACAGCTTCTTGTTACTACCAGCGAGGCACTTGTTACTACTGGCGAGGCACTTGTTACTACGAGTACTCCAGGTCTGATTCTCTGCCCAGATTCCTGCATACAGACTCCAGAAGAGTCCTAGCACTTGGAATTCGATGAACTCAAAGCAATTGTAAAGGTCAGCAACCAAGAGCTTCAGCGCTAGTAGGTTGGAGGCCATCGCTATTAGGTTGGAGGCCATTGCTATTAGGTTCGTTTCTATGTTGTTGTGTTTAAAAGGACTCCCTGCTCCCTGTCTAAGAGAGTGGCGAGCGTTTGCGATCTTGCACCGGCCTTGGTGAGAATGAACCCTGGATGAATGGGGCAAAAAGAGGCATCAAAGGGCTCAGCCTTGTCACCATCCCAAGAGGACAGCTGAGGACCCTCAGGTACACCTGCAAACGTGCAACAATCTGGAGCACCATCTTTCGTTCATGACAGTTCCAAAGTTCCTCTCTTGGTTCATCAAGATTCATGAAGCCTTGCAGATATTGTCGAGAACCAGCATTGACAGCCTCCACACCCAGAGGAGGTGACGGAGCCTAAGCGTCGACTTTGTTGGTCTTGTTGCTTCTCTTGTTCAGCCAAGAGACTGGGGATGTAGGAGAGGTTTGCAGGGCCGGAAGAGATGGCAAAGAATACGTGCCATCCAAGCCCGTCCTTGCTGTCACCTCATCGGAAGACTCCTTGAAGACGCTTCTCCGAACGACCCTGCACCGTTTCTGCTTGGGTTGCCCTGCTTGCCAAGGCGAAGCCCAGTCCGGAGTCTTTGGACAACCTGAGAACCAAAAAGCAGAGATTCCAAGATACAGGTGAGCAGGGGCATCGCTAGCAGTAACAAGTACATCGCTACTAGTGGCTAGAAGCTACTAGTAGCGATGCACCTTGTTACTAGTAGCAATGCACGTGTTACTAGTAGCGATGCCTGATTGTTCCAAGAGATCTGTCAAACCTTTAGGCTTGGGGCCAAACCTTCAACCGTAGGTGAGCCCTGCCGACACAAACAGGTTAGTCTCTGAATCTCTGCCTCTATGAGTCTCTCTGAGTCTCTCCGAGTCTCTCTGTCTTGTCCATGACGCCTGAGCAAAGCTGGGCGTCCTGACCTAAAATGAAATTGGTCAAGCACGTGGCTTCATCATGACTGCAGAACAAGCAAGCTTGTCTCATTTTGCCTCAGGACACCACAGGTGTCTGTGACTCCTCTGCTCCATTCAAAGCGACCTGGTTGTCAGAAGGGAGAATTCCAAAAACACATGAAAATACGAAGAAGTCATAAAGACATATGAAGGCACCCTTCACGTCCGGCTATGCCTAGGACAAACACAGTGGAGCTCTGGTACCTCCCTCACCGTGGCTACAATACCCACGAGCACCTGCATGCGGAGGTCAAGAATCTCTGACTCACCTCAGGAACGACACTTGAATAGTAACTTTTTACATGTACTGTATTATGACTGCAAAAAATCCAAGCGATGTTTGTTTGATTCCAACTTTTCTCATCCAGCTCTTCCTTCTGCATTTCTGCTCTTTCTCTCTCAATTCTCGTTGCCTGAGCGAGCTCCATTCGGCTCTTTTTGTACTGCTACGCGCGCTATCTGCTTTGAGGCTCTGGCAGCGCGACACTCGGCTGCCAAGCTGTGTGGCCTCACGGGTTGTTTGTAACGTTCGAATCAGTCTCCCTAGTAGCAGCCTTTGCTCCTAGTAATACGGCCAGGAGCCCAGTAGAGTCCTTGCTCCTAGTAGCGATGCCCTTTGAACCAAGACCGTTCTGAGTTTGGCACGACGTTCCGAGCGTCACTGAGCTCCGCATAGAGCTGCAGCCAAACGGAGCATTGCAAAAACGGAGACCGTCCGTTTTATTATCTTGTTTTACTCTCCGTTTTACTCTTTTCTCTGTCTGATTCTCTTGTCCTTCCGCTCTTTCTTGTCGTGTTCTTCTTTTCTTCAATTGTCCCCTTCTTCAATTAACCCTCAAAAACACTTCAGAAACACATGAGCATGGGAAATCCAAAGGGAAGATGAGCAAAAATGGTCCCCGATGCCTGAACTCGCAACTCGTCAATGCGATGGATGACGTCCCCATCATTTCCTACCTGGAAACAAAGAGAGGCAACAAAGCACCATTGCACCGAAATGCGGCATCAGGACTAGGACAGAACACCTCTCGCTTCGACAGAGCTGGAGATGTAAGTGGAGATGGCATCGGCGACTGTGCCAAGTCCTCTTCCAGCCGTGCTATGCGCCTCCAACACAGCTTGTCTTGTCTCTAGTCATTTATAAACAAAGTGGAAACAAATGCCTTAATCATAATCAATAATCATCATTAATCTCAGTCCTGGCACATCCCCACTTGAGCAATCAGTCATCTATTGGGGGCACCTCTCCGCTCAAGGGAAAACACCACCTCCCAACCGCACCTCTTGTGTCGCTCTTTCTCTTGCCTGCGAGATGGCTGACCACTGAAAGCAGTCACAAGTCAGCAGAGTCCGAAAATGCCTCATGCCACACCGACTCTTTTCATACCCATTCTGCACCTCTGCAGGCTCTGCAATTCATTCTCCACCAGCTGCAATCGTTGCATCACGGAAGAAGATGAGAAGGCCTGGGCAGCCTGGGCTGCTTGGTTCGAGGCTCGGTGCATGGCAGTCTCCGCAAGGCGTTGGGCTGCATCCTGCATCAAGAGCTACAAGTTGGTACACAAGATGCTTGTCATGACAGAGGCTACACCTGTGGTTGTGAAGCAGAAGGGTGCCATGGCTTGCAAGCACGTGCAGTATATGGTTCCCCTGATTCCTTCTCATGATTGCATAGACTGAAACTTGGAATCCAAAAACTCTGGTTCTCCCCGGTTCTCCTGCAAGTCTGAGAGATGCTGTTCCCGCTTGGCTGCTTCCTGTCGAAGGGTCTGTTGGCCATCAGAGACCTTCTGCTCCAACTGTTTGACTTGTTCCTGGCCGGGAGATGTCCATGTTTTTTTTTACATGTAAGGATGAAATCTTGGTCTTCAGATATCAAGCAGCTTTAAAGATAAAGGAGATCAACAAAAAGGTCTCGTCGCCCGCAAAGACCCCGCGCGAAACGCACATGTTTTTCAAAGGACGTTTCGATCCTTTAGACGTGAACGTAAACACTTTCCTGAAAGACCCAGGAGCAAGGACGCTACTAGGAACAAGTGCATCGCTACTAGTAACAAGTGCCTTACTAGTAGTAACAAGGACTCTACTAGGGGCTCCTGGCCTTACTACTAGGAGCAAGGATGCTACTAGGACACACTTTCTTCATTTCTCGCAGAAAGAACGTCAACCAGTACCGCGGAGAAGAGCATCAACGGTTTCTTCATGTTTCGTAGACATGACATGCAAACCATCCGTCTTCTAAATTAGATACCGAGAGTTCTTATCCCCAGCCCGTCCCCACCCCACCGCAAAGCGAAACGTGTGCACTTTCTTCAACGTACAAAGGAACGTCAACCGCACTTTCCTCACGTACCGTAAACAATATGTTTATCAGTCTTCCATAGACAGAATACATTGGATACCGAGCTTTTTTACCCCCCCAGCCCATCCCCACCCCCCACCCTCCCAAAACAACGTGACAGGCGTTGGAAAATATGTGCACATGAATTCGGAAGGCCACTGGGGAGAGAGTTGTTCCTATTAGCAAAAAAACTAAAGCCCCCAGGCTTGTTATAGCTGGCGTGAGCAAAAACAAGGTAAGGCCCCTTGAAAGGAGGCCCTCTCTTCTTTTTGCTCTTGAGAAAGATCAGGAAAATTAATTCTTTTGCAGTTTTGGGCCTTCAAGTGTCCCTTCCGCACTACAATCAAGCGCGTGCAAACAGCGAACCAACTTTGGACACTTCTCCTGGAAGATGTGCTTGAGCTCCGTCTCCCTCAAGCCCGGAATGTCCTGATCAGCGCGCATGGGGCTCCAAAAAGCGGGAAACTCTGCGCAACGGTCTGAAGGGTCCTGAAGCTGTGTCAACTGGCTCTGAAGCTGCTGTTGCAGTTGAGGCTGCACATGTGTTTGGAGCTGCATTTGGATAATGCCACTCAACTGCGTCTCCAGCTGCTGCGAGAGTTGCTGCGAGAGCCGTGCCTCGAGCGTCTCAAAGCTCCCACGCAACTCCGCCAAATGTGGTCGCCAATCCTCAAAAAGTCACAAACTCAATGTCTCTCGGATTTATGCCACACCTCTCAAGCATGCATGATTCAAAAAAAAGAACTCTAGTTCAACACACATCTCCGCTTTACTCAGTTCCTCCCGTACACAGTCTATGCCCAATTAGATGTGTCCATGTCTGCCTCCACTTGTTGAGATGCTTTTGGCTTCGGCTCCACTGCAAATCCGGCAGGCCTCACGAGCGCTGGGTCACAGCGGATGAGGCTCTTACAGTACAAATCGACATGCCGACATGCCGACATGCGTTTGTTTCGACATACCGTTGACACCCTCTTCCAAGTGAAGACAAAATGTCGAAAAAGGATTGTTGTTTGACAGCTAAACTACTAACTACCCCGCCTGGCTTCCAGCTGCTGGATCTTGGACTCTAAGAAGTTCAACTTTGTAGCAAAGTTGCCATCCGAGGTCCTCAACCTCAAATATTCCGCCTCCAAGGATCGACGCCATGCTGCTTCCTCTGTCTGCAAATGTCGGAAGGTCTCCTGAGATTTTAGAGAGGGTGTCGCTCCGGCCAAGACCAGAAGAAAAAACAATACCTGTTTCTAACAGAGGAAAAAGACCTCCTTGCGTACTTTTACATAGAACCCACCAGAAGGTTTGATCACAACGCCAGCTTCCTGCAGTGACTGCTGCTTCTCCACCAACTGCTCCAGCTGAAGATCATGTTTGGCCAAACGCTGTGTGAGTTCCTGTGAGATATCCTCGATGACGCGCACCAAACGCGCCTGTGCATCACCCAAACCTTTCACATCTCGTTGCAAAGCACTGCTCTGCAGGCTCTGCTGCAAGCTGCTATGCAAGCTGGACTCACGTTCCCGCACGCTCACGCTCCTCAATTCTCACAGAAAAAAAACTAACATTGCCTTGTCAGTTCGCTTTTTGAAACTTCACATGTGCTCAGAACCCTTTATATGTTTTTGTAAATAGAATCTCTCACAACTTTAATACAGTGCTTCACATTTGCTTTGAAAAAAACCTTGTTTTGGCTCCTGGAAGCGCTGTGCTCCAGCCGCTCCTCTCTTCGCCCCCGACGGCTCGGCTCCCGTCTTGAGCTTGGAACATCCATGGTGCAACCATTGCTTGATCTCCGAGTCGACACAAAAGGATTCTTATTTGAAAACAAATATTTGAAACAACCGTTTGAAACATGATTGAAACATGTTGACCTTGGAACCTGATGGAAGAACTTCAGTCACTAGCAAGCATCTTCTGCCAAACATTCTTGCACGTCAAAAAGACTTAACAGTGTCAGACTGTGTGAATGTGAACATGGGTTTTGAGCAAATCAGCTGATCAACTTTAGAGAATCCAAACAAACTCGATCAACTCAACACGTCGAAGATTGAAACACTAAGACGTCCTGTTGCTCAGGCCGAAGCGTGGCGGTAGGCCGTGAGGTAGTAACTTACAAGTAGAAATAAGAGGAGTAAGCTGCTAGCAAATATAGTAGTTTCTCAGGTTTGGACAGAGAAAGGTTCAAGTTTCTTCAAAACAATTTGAGTTTTAATGAGTTGGTGCCACCTAGGTTACTATATTTAGGAAATTCCAATAAACATACAAAAATGTTCTTCAACCAAAATTGTAGAAGCTGATTTCGGTTGACACTCAACAAATCACGTGCATCAAAATAGTGTTTTGTTGTCAGGTGATGGTTGTTAGATTTTTAAGTGTGGTGTCTTCCGCTCCTCCTTCCCCTTCTCCGCTCTCCAACAGCATGCTCTAGCAAACTCCACATCGCAGTGGGCACTACGCACCTCAACGGGGTTATAAAGGTATAATAGGATTGCTTTAAAGATTGGATGGAAATGATAGAAGGGTTGCCTATGACGCCCTCACAGGTCAACAACCTGTGTTGGCGGACCCTAACCAAAAGCATGCAAACAAAACCCTAACCAAAAGCAAACAAACA
>CAXAMN010005570.1:303926-319970 GCA_963970005.1 Durusdinium trenchii | reverse complement strand
CCGATGATCAATCAGTGGATCCCGGTTGAACCCACAATGTTTCGAGTTCAGTACAACGCAGCTGCAGCGGAGAGCGGAAGGCAAAATGAGTACAACCGGCGGAGCAGCGCCTTCAAATCCTACACCGAATACATCGAGGAGATGAAGAAGAAAATCGAGGACAAAGTTATTCCCTCGTTACCATTTTGGGACATGGTGGAAAGTGAAGGTCCTGAGCCCCCTGACGTTGCTCATAGGCCAAAGTGGTGCCCGCCGCTTCAGATCTACGGTGACTTTGCTAGGCCGAAGGCCAAACCAATGCCTCGCGCGCCAAGACCTCCTCCACCGTCGTCGTCATTTGAACAGCAGAACTTTTCGGAGCGTCCTTCCGACAGTTCAACTGGACAAGGGCCGGCGTCCTCCAAGCGGTGGGGAAGGACAGGTGGATCAACATCCACTGGTGCGGCATCAAGGGACATCTCAGTCACTACGTGGTTTTGAATGCCGTTACCGATGGGGTCATCCAAGTACTACGTATTTGGGAAAGACTATTTTTCGCAAGACATGAAGGTCTACGCAATGGTCAGCACCAATCAGGTGCCATCCGGGCACATCGTAGAAGGTCCCTGTACCGTTAACGGACAGATGACATGGTTGCAGTACTTACGAAGGTTGACGTCGTATTTGATGTTCTGGCATGGGGGGTACCAAGAGTCGGTGATCGATCGGAACTACTACAAAGAAGACGCCCATTGGTTCGCTCAATATACCAACATCTACGACTCAACACAAGTGTCACTTGCTGGAGGGCTACCATCTCCGAGAACGCTATACAACCTTTGTTACCCAATGGAAGCCAAGGTGATTGATGAAGCGGAATTGGAGCTGAGGATGCGTGAGACATTGAAGGGCTTCATCCCAAGTGTCACGTGCCAGCCAGCGACTCGCACCAACGACGGTGAGAGTGTGCACTGTGAGTTCATCGGCGCCATGAAGACCAGTAAGGTGATTTTGATGTCTGACTTCGAGTACATCACAAAATCGAATTCCGGAAAACAGACAGTGTTCGCCCAGAGCTTATTGTCACTTGGATGGGATAAGGTTATCAACATGTCATGTACGCCTGAGTACAAGAAGGGAGTGATGACGGATCCATATGGTTTCATCAACTTCGTTCGTGATCGAATTGATGATGTCAAACGCCATGAACCCACCTCCATCCATGTGTGGTTGTCGTTGAGCAATCTAGTGACTGCGGGCGAGAAGGGGACATACAAGACTGTGATTGTTCCCACGGACTTCGTTCCAAGACTCAGGGATGTGATCGTCAAGCTTGACGCATGCTGCCAACTACCTACCTTCGTGAGGATTTGCGCAGACGTGGAGTTTCACCATGCCGTCGGTTCGTTCGGTAAGATCGCCAACATGATCAAGGACGAGCTGTCGCTGAATGGCATGATGTCCACAACGTCGGACAGATTCTGGCGAGCCATTTCGGTCGCCGGAAGCGGTCACCCCTACTCTATGAAGTCTGGAACCTCATTGGTCCACGCTGTCATGGAAAAGCACTTGTTCAGAGAAAAGATGCTCGCTTCTTGCTTTATGGCACCGGATCCCTTGACCGAAGCTAATAGCCTCCATGATCCCAACTTGGAACACGTGTTGCAGGACAAAGAGAGGTTGTATCAGTACTTGTTCGGAGATTCCGTGAGAGGAAGCCATGCTTATCAGTCCACTGCGGAGCCTTCAGGTGAGAATGAGTCTGAGAGGAGGAAGAGGGAGAAGGTAAGGAGAGAGAACAAGATGCCATGGATGGATGAGTACTGGGGAGTCCTTCAGCCAGAACCAATATACTCAAGGACTCAAAGGTGGTACGTCATTGATGACTTTAAGGCGGGTGAGGAAATTTGCTGCGATTACTATTACTGTCTGTTCTGCAATCCCATAGACTTCGAGTTGAAAGATGATTGCTATACGGAGTGCATCAACGGAGCAGCAAACAGATGCCGTGTGATGTCCGCAGAAGACTACGTCCAGAAGCGATTTCATGCATGTGCTCGATTGCTTCACAACTTCGGCATGGGGCAAACGGTATCTTCTCCCACCATCGTAATCTCCGAGATGAACCCGCACGATGACTTGATGAAGTTTTTACACGAGGCGATGATCATCTTCAATGAGAATCCAGGTCTCCAGAAGGAGATTTCGTTCTTCGGGGGGATCAGGTTGTCATCAACAATGACGGAGAACTTCTTCAAAACGAGGAGAGGACCCAGCATCCATGTGGAAAAGCAGAAAGTCGGCAGCGCCAAGTACTTCCAGGGATCCTATGACCTTGGCAACGTATGCTACACCAAATACCTCAAGGCCATACTGGAACCCGACGTATTCCGCACTATATTCGGAGATGATCCCACGGAGGAACGGGTAGGTGACATGGTGGAAGCGCTGCTGGGCATGTTCGAAATTGCTCAACTCTTCAGGCACATGTTCAGGAGATGGGGTGACATCGAAGCTTTGAGGACGGGATTAGAGGAATCCATCAAACGCGTCACTGCATCGCTGTACGACAGGACAACATATGAGAACCGAAAGCGATCGATGATTAGAACCATGGACCCGCACTCTGATGAGGCGGCAGGCGTGGCGCTGATTCTCGTCCGCATGAGGACTATGCCGCTTCCTGAATTCGACATCGACCACTTCTTCGAAATCGGAAAAGAACCAGAACAGGGAACGGGAGCCACTGGCGAGCCCGAGGCCGAAGGTGTCGATATGGAGACTGAAAGTGTACAGGAGAAGGAGGAGCAAGATGTTGACATGTCCGACCCGAAGGCATCAATACTACATGCCATCGACGAATTTGAGAAGAAGATCGGGCGGGCAGAATTCTGCATCCACTGCATGGAGTCGGGACACACAACTCTCAATTGCGAGAAGACCCTTTCATCCTCACCTACAGTCACCTCGGTGTTGAGTGATTGGAAGAAGAGAGTGAAGGGAGAGGTTGCACCCGACGATGTACCATCAGGACATCCAACCGAACAGCCTAAGAAGAAGAAGCAGAGAGCGTCGCCCACTCCAGATAGAAAGGTCGACAGTGAGTTCATGCGCAAAGAAATGTTAAAAGCAAGAGTCGTGACAATGTTCGACCATGACGGATTCACCTTGATCGAAAGTGCTGATGGAGTCGAAGGAGGACCACATTCCTACAATGGGCGGAAGCTTGTGGAAGCAGGCCCTAAGGATATGAAAGAGGTGTATGAATTTGTCGAGAAGGCATTTGTGCACTCCAGTTCCCTCACACCAAAGGCATGCCATCACTTCTATCCCCTACCAACACGGAGGGAGAAGGGATACAAGCCGATCGACCCCATGACGATGGTCGGGAAAGTTGAACTAGTACCGATCAACGGAGTCACCCAATAGACCAGGTTAGACTATTTTTTGTCTAAGGTCTATTTTGTAAAAAAATTGTCTATTAGATAACTTTTTTGTTGCCTAAGACAACATGATTTTTGGCTAAGACAACTTTTCAAAATTTGTCTAAGTCTATTTTGAAGAAACAGTCTTAGACTATTTTTGGCTGTGTCTGAGACAATTTTTTTGTCTCAGACAAATCAAAACTTCCTCAAAACTACCACAGGCACTGAGGAAGTTTACTTGCAGTTTCATCATAGGCATGAGGAAGTTTATGTTACAAAATTTGCATATTATTGCAGTTTCAGTCCATGTGCATGACAAACTTCCACACTTGCAGGTTGAAACTGCCTACAAATTTCCATCAAACTACCTCCAAACTGCCACAAAAAGAAAGGAAGTTTGAAGGAAGTTTTGAAAAACAGACGAGGTAGTTTCGAGGAAATTTCCTTGAAATTTCCTCGTTTGCAGCCGCGAAAATTTGTCTAAGACAGCAGATTTTTGTCTATTAGACAACTTTTGTTTTGTCTA
This sequence comes from Durusdinium trenchii, assembly GCA_963970005.1. Lineage (NCBI taxonomy): Eukaryota > Dinophyceae > Suessiales > Symbiodiniaceae > Durusdinium > Durusdinium trenchii. The sequence goes on along the minus strand of CAXAMN010005570.1, from coordinate 316,040 downwards.
TTAGATAACTTTTCGTCACATAAAGTTGTCTAAGACAAATCACAAAAATTTATCTAATAGACAAATTTTAAGAAATTGTCTATTAGACAATTTTTTGTCTAACCTGGTCTATTGGGCACTTTCGCTGCAAAGAACTCCGACTACGGCAACCACAAGTATCCGACTCCAGACTGTCGAGTACGTGAATACAGCCAAACGAGCCAGGCCCTGAGTCGTCGATTGGGAGCGAAGTTGAGACACCGAATTGGACGCCAGTTCAGGACAGGAGGAAGACTCGCACCAATCAAATGCGATGAAGGCGCATGGGTGTCATGGGAAGACCTGTTAAGTGATAATGCAGTTTGGGAAGACGGTTATCACTACGGCAACATAGATATCGTGACCAAGAAGGCGCGTTTGGAGAAGTACTTCGACCAAAACTATGAGTGTTTCCGCATGACCAAGAGGGTCAGATTCCAAATGTTAGCGGTCCGTGTTCACCCTGATGAACTCAATGAGCCTGATGACCCGATGGAGAAGGGATGGATTAACGAACTCAAGGACATGGGAATCTCTAAAGGAAGACTCCACCATAGCGATGGATGGTGCTTTCCCGTGGCTGTAAGAGCAACCTCGGCACACTCAACGGACGGCGGAGGTTATGACGTTACCATTGACATCGACCACATTGGGTCGAGAATGACCAACGACATGGCCCTATCTATGGTGACTGCATTTCACGCTACCAATCTCGGAGCGCTGACTTCAATCATGCGACGAGGGCTAGTGCCGGGAGGTCTCGGTTCATCGGGAAGGGATTCTATCCACTTCACATGTTTTCCGCCATGGGCCTGGGAGCAGGGCTACAAGGGTAAACCTTGGCTGGGTCGTAAGGTCGCAATGAGGGATCGCCCAGTGGTTCTCTACATTCCGGTGTGGAAGCTGCAGGAGTACGGACTTCTCATCTCAGCGACTGGGTCTCTATTGGTTGAGGACGTCGTTCCCTTCGATGAGGTTAAAGGGGCATGGTTGCAATGCGACAATGCAGAACCCGGACAGCCTGAGAAGATCGAATGGATCCGGTTACTCAGTGGGGAACCCGACCCTGGAAGCTACCTTGTTCTAGAGTCCAAATACGGAAACCCGATCATGATTCCACGCTTTCAAAAGCTTGAGAGCTTAGCGGTTGAGGTTCAGGACGATACCTACTCCGAGGACGACGCCAAAATCTCAAAGCTGTTGGGTATGATCGAGGAGAGTGGTGTTTACCCAGAATATGATAACACCGAGTGGCAGGAACTCTTCGAGGAGATCGTGTACCGCCGAGCGATGAAAGACTATGATTCAAGACCGTGTCCTAACTGTCTTGGCGAAGTCGATGTGCGATTGACGATATGTCCGCACTGCGTAGCGGTTTTGATCGCGAATGGGAAGCTCACACATGTGGTACCCAAGGAGACAAGGGACCGCAATCAACGATCACCTCCGAAAGATGTCCCAGCCGGTTCTTCCGGTGAAACAACTTCTGCTGCAGGTGCAAACATCGATGAAGTCATCAAGAACGCACGCAAGACAGCCGAAGAGGTCATTGAGATCGAGGAATCCGAAGGAGAGGAAGAGGAGGAAGTTCCTATCATTTTGAAGGAACGACCGGACGAAGCTGAAGGCGAGCCCGAGTATCGGGAGGTCCCTCAAGATGGATACGGGAATGAACTTCCGAAGCCTTTCCCCTTCGCAATTGACGAATTGCCGCAAGAAGCTGCGATCCCCATCGACCACAACTTTGCCGTCACACAGCAATTTGATCTGAGGTTGATGAAGTTGATCAAGGGCTTGGCCAACGCAACGTTCGACACCAACTGCTTTGAGAGTCGTGAAGATGTACTGCGAATGTTCGACGATGGACAGCGGCATGACACTCCGCACAATAGATGGCCAATAGTACCGAAAGATCCGGATACTGGGTTTCCAAGACGTCTCAAGAGAGCCGAGGTCGTAGGTATGAGCAGATGGACCGACGACGTGTTTGCAGCAGAAGCGTGGCAGATCTATGAATTCCACGCCAATGTTGTTCATCCGATGATGATCACTGCAATCCGCTGCGGGCTTAGCCACAAGTACCTCAAAGAGGTCGGCAGCACTCAGCGCAGCATGAGTGATCCAAAGGCTCGAAAGTCTGAGACCCAGGATGAGATCATCGAGAAATTGGCATTCATCTCAAATTTCATCAGACGCATGATCAAGAAGACCTTCGGAGCGAGCCGATATAGTTACTACCAGAAACCAGATGACGAAAGTGCCGCTCCATACAAATTCATCGACATTAGTCCCGCCATCAAATCGGAGAGGAAGAATGTCACGAAGGAGATCCTCGTTGCATGCCGCTACTATGGCATAGAGGTATCCGATATCCAAGAGAGGAAATTGAAGTCCTTCGAGGAGCAGATCCGAGCGGGAAATCCAAGGAACGTTGAGCTCATCAAGGACTACATTGGCTTTGTCGGCGCTGACTACATGCGACAACTCACGAATGGTTGAGCATTGGGGTCATACCGACATGCTACTTCCGGTACTTCAAGTACTGAGGGATCGCGGGTAATTCATGATGACCGTTTTGGCATCATGGGAGCGAGATAGGATTGTGTCTCACACCGTTGGTAATCGCATGATACCATAGGTAGGTGCACGTTTTCCGCTTGTAGCTCCATTGCCTGTTTGATCCAACTCTCAAGCGAATGCAAGATCTTTTGCTAATTCAATTCAATAGGACATACTGGTTGACCTCCAATACACTTTTGAGAACGTGATTCGTTCTCCGGCTTTTACATCCACTCATCTCCCTTCCCCGTCGAAGTACGGATGTGGGGGGTGTCAATAGGGATGGGGTCCCAGTATAGTCGCTATACAGGTACATGCCATATACTTTTGGCTCAAGTGCCCAACCAGGTAAAAAGGAGCTTTAGCGCGCGAGCTTCATGTTGACCTAAGAGCTAGAACGGGGCCAGGGCACACCTTTCCATCCGTTCGCACCAAAAACAGCGATCCAACGATTCAACAACTTGTGTGCCACGTGCTCTGGTGTTCCATTCCTCAAAAGGGCACCTTGATGATAGTTGGTGGCAAGATCCACCATACTAAGTGCCACATATCGTTGACCAAGACAATCCTTCATGTACTTCAGGTCAATCGCCAACATCTCATTCAAGGTGTCTGGTCTAAGATCGCTTCGTGCAGCCATTGGTCGTTTCGGAACAGGTTCTGATCCACAAACGCTGCAACTGTACTTCAGAGCTTCATCCACCAACCATCTTTCGGCCCCGGCTAGTTTCAACATTCGTGCCAACGATTGGTTGCAGGGATGTCCCAGTCGCCGGTGCAGCGCATCTAATTGATGGATCTTGACAACTTTTCTTTCATGGTCTCCCTCCTCAATTGCTTCCTCCTCCAACGGGCGCCAATCTTTCTTTGGGCATGTTTTCTCTTTCCACAAAGCTTTCATTGATTTTTCCTTTCTTCAAATACGCCTCTGCTCCCTTCACCACAGCCTTGGCGAATTCTTTCGTGTGTCCTCCAGCGAAATCGGATAGGGCGTACCACTTGCCCTTGATCTTGACACCACCAAGCACTGGAGTGTGCTCGTGTTGCCCTTGACATTTTCTCTGACATGCCTCTAGGATCTCTCTTGTGCCTGCCAGGCGAGTCCTCTTCCTCAAATACAATGGTCTTCCATCTTCACTTTCCGCTCCTGGCTTCTTCAAGTTGAATTGACACATGTCGGTGACCACGGTGGGCATTCCTTGAAAAGCTTCAAGGATGTCTGGTTCTTGCCATGCCCGGGAGGTATATGGGTTCTCTCCCAGCAGTGCGCCCCCTCTTTCTCTCTGTTCTTTTACCACCTTCCTTACGAATCGCAAAAGAACACGATGTTTCTTCCTCATTTCAGCCAACTTCTGCCATTGATCTTCTGTCTTTCTTCCAAATTCTTGCAGCATGGACCAAAACTGACATGGCCATGCGATGACCAAAAGGTCTGGGTCGCACTCTCGAAGATACTGGATGGCTTCTTTCTGGTGATCTTCGCGAAAAAGGTCCCAGTTTGGCAAAGAAATCGGTTCTTGCATCTTCCAATTGCCCATGCCGACCGCACAGAGGGAGATCATGCAGGTCCATGTGAACAACTCAAGCACCTTCCGAGGCCCCGAGCGGTTCTTCTTCCGCTCGAACTTTTGTGCTTTTCCTTCCTTCACCTCTGCTTGCCGCCTCTGTGCCACTTTCCTTTCAAAGTGCACTTCCTTCAACTCTTTCGCTCCTTGTCGCACTTCACCCTTCTCCTTCTTGCTGAACCATTTACGAACGCCTTTGCAAAACCAACTGTTTTGGACTTCTTCATCACTTTCTTCGCTGTTTTCCTCCTCCTCGAGACCGAACTCATGGGAAGGTATAGAGACAGCATCTTCCTTCTCCGACCCCAATTCCCATTCTTCTTCATCACGTTGAGCCCTTTCAACCTCCTGAACCGGAAGCACTTTCATATCTGCATCCAACTTTTGCAATACCTTGCGGTACCTGGCATTCCAATCCTCCTCGCTCATACTTTCTTCTTCGCTTGAGTCATCTTCTTGATCTGATTCTTCTTCCTCTTCTTCACTTGTCTCTTCTTGCTCCATGTCCTTGACAGTGAATGCCCAGGAATGAGGAGAGCGACGAAGGAGCTGCAAGGTTTGTTGAATGTCTGCATCCTCCCAGAATTCACGGGTCTGGCAAAAATCCAGCAAACAGGCTGCCGGATGTCTTGTGCCTGTCAGCAACATGGTTTGCCATTGGCCTTTCATGCAAATCTTCTTCTGTGCAAAGTCCATCACCACTTGCCAACGGGCCATCTCTGAAGGTCCAATGAGTCCTGGACAGTTGATGGCTCCTCCTTGCACGGACGACATCCTGATTACATTCACTCCATGGATGCCAACCGGATTGATGAAGGCCTTGCGACTGACTTCTGGGTCTGATTCAAACTGGAATGTCTCATGTTCATCCTCTTCAAAAGTATATAGATCACATGCTTGAGGTCGCAATCCCGGCATGCTGCATAGTGCCCATCCCCATTGGAAGACCACCTCAGTCGTTCAAAGGGGTGTCGGCACCTCAATTGCCTCTCATTTGGCGTTGGCGCGCACGATGAAGGCTTCAATCGACCATCTGTGAACTGGCCATCATAAAGATCTCGACGGAACTGTTTGAGCATTCGGTCTTTGACTGGCTTGGGGATGTCCTTCCGTCAAGCCTCTTGCATGTAGCCAGCAGTCCTGTCTTTCACCTTGGTTGGAGAGGGGGATATGGGCCTTGCGTCATCGAGCCTGTGGCTGTGTGATCACGTTCTTCATCTTCGGAGCTCTCATAGTACGGCAAAAGAAGCCTGCCCTTGTCCAGACCATCATACGCTGCTTGCTTCTCTTCTCTCTCAAGAGCCTTCTGAATGCGCTTCTTCTCTTCTTTGGTCATATGGGGAAGACCTGCAAGCACCTCCTCTGGACTGGCCCTGATCTTTTCCCTCTCTCTCTCTCTCCTGCCCCTCTCTTCCAACCCAGCAGCCTCTCTCAGCAGCTCTTTTCTCATGTGATACTTGTAGGTCCTTGGCTTGTCTTCCTTTTGCCCCCTGCTGCTTTCTGAACTGGCCACCTGCTCCTCTTCATCATCGCGGACCACTGTCCATCCCCTCTTATTTTCAGCCATCCTCTCATCGTGTGGCAATCGTGCACCACACTGAGAGCAAAACTTGGAAGCAGCGTGTGTAGGCCATCGGCATTGGGGACATGAGAGATGCACGGCTGGAGAGGCGGCCTTTGACATCGGCTCTTCTTTCGTCCTCGTCTTGGTCGTCGAGACCACATAGGTGAAGTGAATCGTGTTGCCACCTGATCCGGTGGTCGCTGCAGAACTGGATCTCTGAGGCTTGTCCTTGCCAGCCTTCACCTGTGGGCACTCAGGGTCGCCTCGCCAATGCACAGTGCGACATCTTCTTCATGGCCACTGAAGGCGGCAAAGAGCCACCACCTGACGTAGTCTTTTGAGGCCCACTCCAACCGCGACTCTTCTTCCAACTCACCTGCGCCTTTGCCTTCCATCCTGCACTGTATGCTTCAAGAATCTCCGCCTCCTCATCTTCGGGATCATCTCCTTCTTCTTCCAGTTCTTCTTCCGGAATGGCAGTCATCTCTGTTTCATCTTCCTCATGTGCATCGTTCTCATCCTCCTCAAAGAAAACGTCCTGAGTGGCTCCTTCTGCCTCCAAGTCCTCTTCATCTCCAGCGTCTTCATGGTCAGCGACATCACTTTTCCTGAACGTCTTCTTCACAAGCACCTTCTTCTTCTCATCAACTGGCTTTCGAAAGGGACGTCCAACGGTCTGTCGGTTGGCTGTTGGGACCTTCCTTTCATCTTCATGCGTTGTTGCACAACGATGTCGAAGGGCTCGTTCAATGGCGTCCAACCATTCACGACGTGTCAATGCACAACGGTTCAACAACCTCTGGCCCCAGGCTTTGTCAATGATGGATCAACCCGTTGATACTGAGCCTTCAACCGCTTCATCTGGCCAATGTATACCGCCACAGGCTGTCCTGGAAGCCTTCGGTATTGACCGCAATTCAGCCCTTTCAGACTGTTCCTCCTCCGACTCCCCAAAAGCTTCATCACGGAGTCGCCACAACAGTCGAAGTCCTCCTGGCCTGGTGTACTCGGCGATGGGAGACTGGTCTAAGCAATCCCTCGCGTCTTTCCGAGTTGACAAGTAGATCAGCATGGCCAACTCCTCCTCATCCAACCGGTACAATTGCTGCTGGGCTTCAACAGCTCAGCTTTCTTCCACTTTGTATACCGGTAGCGTTCGCCGGCATACTCTTCGATCTTCACGCTCCCTAGGGAGCTCTTCGGTCGCTCTAACTGTTGTTTCACTCTCCGCTTCAACATCGACCATGGCCGAGGTGTCAGCTGACGACATGTCGTCGTTTTCTGACTGCGTGGACGAAGTCGGATCCGTACCAGGTGCCCCGTGATGGCATGGACCGCATGGAAATTGGCAAGGATTCCACATCCACGGATTTAGTGCCCAAGGAAACCCACAACCAGTGAAGTTCGGTGGAAAACAGGGATGCCCTTGTGGTACTGGAAAAGGAAAACCATGACACATGCCGGGACCACATGGAACTAGACCTGGATGCCCTCCTGAAATGCCGTGACCCCCATGAACGCTAAGCCCAAACATCATAGGTGTCGCTGCTCCCGATGCCATCGGTGATGAACAGCCACATGTCGCTGAGAACCCTGGTGGTGAGCCCATGGAATTCAGCACTTGGGTTTGAGGCAAAGTCAACGAAGGGGGAGCCGAAAGTGTCGTTCCGTCCATCCCATGCTCCGGCAAATGACGCATACTCTCCATAGGGACACACTGGCATGATTGATCGCTGGCAGCAGTCAGTCATCGGCGCAAACATCGAGCCCTGCGAACCCACGGCGTCACCGTGCAAAGGAAGGGGACTATTCGGATCGCCTCCCCGATTGCCTTGGTGAGGCTCTCGGGCTCCGCTACCAATGTTTCACAAATCGAACTCGCCACAGAATACCACCAAAATGCAAAAGATGGGGCCACCTAAGGACCCGAGAAAACACACCAAGCAAAGCAAAGCAGAGCTAGGGAGCGAAAGCTGTTTTCGCATCTGATCGGCAACGTTACCTGCGGTATGTGCAAAAGTGCGGAAGTGATCTCATGTCAATGCCTTTCCGTTCAAAGCAAAACTTTCACACACAATCTTCTTGTTCCCTCAAGCAGCAGAGCTGCACAGCAGCAAAACTATCTTGTATTATCCCCCTGGGAATAAACCCTATAGAATGAGGAGCTCGAGTCCCAAGACCAGGGGTCATTTTATAGGGGCCCAAGTGGCCACGTTTTGCTATAGAATGAAAAACATGCACACACATATAAGTGATATGTTGGAGCTCTGAACATAGTTATGGAACATGTTTATATTTTATAGTGACTTTTGGTGGTCATGTTTTGAACCAGGCAAAGGCAGGTTTTAGATATTATAGTGTTATGATTTTATAGTGAACATTATTTAGACGTCCATGTTTTCATTTTATAGACTTTGATGTTTGGTAGGGAATGCAACTTATAGAGGCATCATTGGCTTGTGTGAGTGCGTGTTTTCATTTTATAGAGATGTGAGATGATGTGAGCGTGTCTTGGCTGCTTCTGCAAAACATGGGCATTTTTGGCTGCGTGTAGTGGCAAGCTAGCCCATGAAGACAAGAAAAGGGAAAGCAGAACCAATATGGCCTCATGAATCCTCATGAATCAAAGAAATGAACATCTGTCAACAATCATCAACAATCTCCAAGCGTAAAGATTTTGATCAGAATCAGCCAGAGATTTGGCTGATTCTATGCTTCTGGGCCATGCCAGCACCTCCAGATTGTCCATCAGTATGCGAGTCTCGCCTAAATTCCAATGAATTCAGATGAAAAAGATTGAAAAAGACGAAGCGACAAAAACATAAACAAGTTGAAAGCATTAGCCTGCATTAGCACTGTTGCAAGTGATGTTCTGTTTCTATGCCCGTGACTGACATCTCTCAGGGTATTATGACCTGTGCTTCAGATGTAAACACACCAGAGTGGGACGGTCGACGCGGAATATACAGTGCCTAGACAGCACAAAGACAAAGACTATATGTTTAAAAATGCTTAAATATGTGTTTTATTGTTTTTATATTGTTTTTAATGCTTTTTATTTTATATGTGTACTATTTTTTTTGTTTGGTCTGATGTTTGCAGAACATTGATGTTGGCTATAACCAAGGTTCTAATTGCAAAAGCACAGGGAAAAACGGTCGGCCAAGTCATCACTGTGTTTATTGGGACAAGCATCTTGGCTTAACTTTACAAAAGTCAGAGAGATTCACAGGTTTTCTTAGCATTTCGCAGCTTTGCTTGGGATTCAAGTTCTTGGTAATATCAACACCGACCCACTCCTTCCAGAAATTCAACTGAGGCAGGCGCAACAATGGAAATGGACAGTGGTAATTTCAAAGGTGGCACCTGTACGAAAGGGGATTTGTGATTCTTGGATGAATTCTGGGAGGGCTTGGATTGGCGGTGTGGAGGGGTGTGGAAAGATGCAGAGGACATTCCAGGATGAGTCTGAAGATGTCTGAAGCATTCTGAAGCTTTAGTCTAAGAACCTTAGGAATCTGAAGTATTTTGCAAATTTTGGGGAGCAAATCTTGACATACGTGGCAGATCCGGCTGTGAGTTCAGTTCACCTGTGCAGTAGTACTTCCAGATAGATCACGATTTCTCGCCTGTGCCATGATGATGCTTTTGATGAAAGCTGTCCTGGCATGCTTGTGTTCTACTGCGGCTTGTGCTGGTGGAGCAGCTTTGCCAGACATTAGCGCTGACACCACCTGCTCTGTGCCAGAAGAACAGCAACATGTATCAATTCATATAAGATTTTGGTATATTTCGATGAGTTTAACCCATAGAATGAAAAGCTAGCCATGAATGCACCATAATGCACCTATTAAATTAGTAGGTAGCCATGAAACCCTGGGATCTTTCCTATGAAATGAATACACAACCAGAGAATACCAGAAAAAAAACATGCTGAATACCAAAATCAAACCATAAGTAGACCCACTGGTGTCAGGTCTTAATTTTATAGTGTTTCTTCTATTTTGATGGTGTACATGTTTCATTTTATAGCGCACTTTGTGTGAGGTGGTTCCTTGCTGAACAGCACGAGCAAGAGATTTACCATTTTGCATCTTCTTGGACTGGAGAGCGAAGTTTGCATATGGTCGATATTTTTAGTGCCTCTCAGGGGTTGGCGACCCTGGGTTGCAACTCTTAAAAAAAAAACAAACTGTTTTTCGGGATGGTATTTTTTGGTATTGTTTGTTCTATAAATATAGTTACAAGTAGTTTTATTGCGTTCCAGTTTTGTGGGCAGCGAAGGAAGCAATGGGCACGGGCTGGCTTCAAGAGTGCTGCCTATGACATCAAACTTTCACCTTTGCATGACTTGTGCACTAGGTCTGGTTTCATGATGTTGCTGACAATGTGCCTTTCGAGCCTCAGATCAGCTTTGGATTTCTAAAACAGATATGCCTTTCCTGTATTGCCCAATGTGTGTTTTGGGTTGGTTGATTTGACCAAATGACAGATTGTAAGGATCCTTTTGGCTTAGCTTTTTGCGCCCCACCTTGCAGCCTCTTCATTGGGGCTTCTGCTTCAGTTCACCTCCGCAGAATGTGGAGGCTTTATGGAGATGAAAGCCGATTCTGTGTTCGACTGGCAAACAGAATTTGGAAGAATATGGCGACCTGTATGAATGAAAATAGAATCTTCGAGGTTTGGTTTTAAACAAATCGATATACAATATATTACAATATTATACAATGATATCTGTATATATCTACTTATATATCTATATACTTAGTGGCTATGAGTGGTTCGTGGGGCCACCAACAAGTGCTCATGTAGCTTGCTTGAAGGTTGTGATGCGGTTGAACCGCCAGATCCATTTCATCTTGGAGCAGCCAGCCCAGTCCTGGGGTTTCAAGCTTCCAATTGTGACGGAGATCAAGAAGGCAGCAAACATGACGCTTGTAGATGTCAACTGTGTCTCTTTGTCCGCGGAGGGTGGGGTGGGTGGGGGGTGGGGGGTGAGTTTGATTTTTTAGTGGCCACATGTACATGGTTATGGCTTGTGACTGATTCTATAGGCTGCCACTGGCTGCCTATGTTTGTGCAGTTTTTGGTGCTTGCCAGTCAGGAAGATCACAACCACATGGTTGGCATTCTTTGGCGCTGACCTATGCAAGCCGCTTCACCTGCTATCTGACCTGTCAGTAGTGAACGAGTTGAAGCGAACCATGTCTGCTACCTCCAGGCTTTTCTACAAACAACTCCGATTTCCGCAGAGGCTGCTGCAACTCCAAATTTGACAGAGGCTGTGGCAGAGCCAGCTCCAACTCCGATTTCCGCAGAGGCTGCTGCAGCTCCAAATTTGACAGAGGCTGTGGTAGAGCCAGCTCCAACTCCGATTTCCGCAGAGGCTGCTGCAGCTCCAGACTTGACAGAGGCTGTGGTAGATCCAACTCCGATTTGCGCAGAGGCTGCTGCAGTGGTGGAGCCAGCTCCAACTCCGATTTCCGCAGAGGCTGCTGCAGCTCCAGACTTGACAGAGGCTGCTGCAAAGACTGCCGTAACACGAATTTGTTTGATTTATTGAAACTTTCTGAATATGTTTGAATATGATTGAATACTGTACCCTAATGCGTGTTTACGCCCGGTCAGGAATCCTTTGATGAGTTGGAAGCTGCCATGAACGAATTTGAAGAGATTGAGAAGCAATGGAGCATGCCGTATACTGCTACAGCAGTCCCTACAGTGCCTGAGCTGAGTGCAGCTATAAATATGACTTCCCCTATAAAATGGATATCCAACCATTTGAAGCACACCATTTACTATAAAATGAAAGTAGGCCCAGAAAAACTTTTTTTGTTTTACCATGGGACCAAAGACTGGCCAAACATGTGTTTGGGTGCGCTCCATCTTCATTTTTGGGTATATGTTCTTTGGTTTGATGGAAAGACCACAAGAGACCTATTAGATCCTATTAGCATCTCTTGAGGAAAGCCATGGTTTCTGTTGGAGGGTTCTGTAAGGGAGAGTTCACTTGTTGGTATGGGCTTGACTTGGATTTTTTAGCAGCTGACCCAGGATGCTAGGGCGCGTCCATATTTTATAGAGAGATTTAGAGAGTTGATATGAGTTGAATTGAGTTGATATGTTTTGATTTGGCCCTGAGGAGCCTCCTCCATTGCCTGCTCCTGTGGAAGAACCATCAGTGCCTGAGTTGGTTTGGGCGGGGATGTGTGGGGTATTCTTTAAAAAGCCTGAAGAAAATGGAAACCCAAGCATTTCGGTCCTATAGAGTCAATACATATCCAGAATAACTTGTTTAGTTTTGCCATGGGACCAAAGACTAGCCAAACAGGTGCTTGGGTGCGCTCCATCTCCAATTTTTGGCATATGTTCTTTGGTTTGATGGAAAGACCCCAAGAGACCCTATTA
>CAXAMN010005570.1:275825-303084 GCA_963970005.1 Durusdinium trenchii | reverse complement strand
GAACAGCCTGCTTCATCCCTTGAAGCAGCATCAGTACCTGAGCATGCCTGAGCTGGATTGGGGTGGGCTTCAAGAACTCATGTTCCATCATGTTCCTATAAATTGGAAACCTAGACAATTGAACCAGGTCCTTTCCTGTAGATTTGAAGTATGCCCATAGGACGCTTTTTGGACTTGCCATGGGACCAAAGATTGGCCAAACAGGTGTTTGGTTGCGCTCCATCTTCAATTTTGGGTATGTGTTCCTGGGTTCCCTTGAAATCTTAGCAAGAGACCACAAGGGACCCCATTAGCATCTCTGAGGGAAAGCCTGGGTTTCTGTGGTTTGTGGGGTAGGGCCCTGGTTAGGAACAGTTCATGTGTTAGTGTGGGCCTGACTTGGATTCTTTTAGTGGCTATCGCAGCAGTCTAGGGTATATTCTTGTTTATAGAAATAATGTGGAATGGATGCCAGCAAACCAGCTTGACGTCACCTTGGTTGCCAAGGACGCACCTGTGGAGCCACCACATCAGCTTCCAGCGCATGAACCTGCTGGAGGTGAACCTGCTGGTGCTTCATTGCATGCTGTTGGGTTTGTAGTGGAGCTAGGTGCGCAGAAGCCGCCTGTGTCTTCTTGTGTGCAAACTTCAGCAGAGAATTCAATACAACAACAAGCTGCTGCCACTGAAACAGCAGTGGCTGTGGCCAACCAACAACCAAGAAGAAAGTTGCCTTCCTCTTTTATCACGACAACAAACACGCCAGCAGATGTGAAGCAAGAATCAAAGGGGTCAGGTTCTTCTTCACAGCAGCCAACAGAAGCATCCATCAAACAGCCTGTGGACAGACCAGATTTGCCAGAGACTGGCACCAGTCTTAGCAAGGTCGCAGGTCAATCCTGTGAATCCAGAGACTGTCACCAGTCCTAGTCCTAGCAAGGTCGGAGTCAAGCAGGAGGACAAGCCTGCGAATCCAGAGATTGTCACCAGTCCTAGCAAGGTCAACGCGGTCTTGGATGCAATGCGGGTCCAAAATGAGACCAGCTTTTCCATGAAGGAAGAGAGCGCACAGGTCAAGAAAGAGCCTAAAAAAGAAGCTACTGAAGGACCAATGTTTGTAGTTAGTCGTGTTTGTGATGGCATGAAGGAGTAGTGGCAAGACTTGATCTTATAGGTTTTGGTGTCAATGTTTGCGGGTCAGTCTTTGATTTTATAGTACCATATAGTACCATATAGTACCTATATATACCTTTATATATACCAATATGCACAAAAATTATATAATATGATCAAATAATATCAAATGTGCATTAATTGCTAGTATATATCAAGTCTTTATTCTTCAACTCTGCAGGACCTGTCTTTGACGCCAAGATTGCAGGGGAGATCGAGGCGTATGCCAAGAAAGTCAAGCAACATGGATTCTGGCTAGATGTGCAAGATGCATTGCTGTTCTCGGAGCACTGCAACAAAATGGTGGCATTGTGTGTTCAACGTGGGGAGAAGCTGGAGATGGGGAATCTTCACACTTATCTGAGTCATGCTTTCCAACCTTACCCTGCAGCTCGCCACCCTGTTCTAGAGAAAGCAAAGGTTCAATTGGACCTATCCAGCCCTGAGACGTGGGGTTTGATTGCTTGCAGCTGCAATTTCAGCCTTGACCCAGACGCGGAATTGAACCATTGGGTCCCCTGCTTTTTCAAGAGTCAGGTATCACCAGAAAGCTACCTTGCTTTGACAGTTTCTGCCTGGGAAAGGGAGGAGAAGGAGATCCAACAATTACAGCGCAGAGTGAGCAGACTCAACACCTTGATTGATGACACAGACCTTGATCAAGCCGTGTTGCAATCCCAACTTTGCACGGCTAAAGACAAGATCCAGATGTTGCTTGGACATGCTTGAACTATTTTTTCTAGGTATTCCTTTGGTTTACTCTGTTTTTCTTTGGTATCTATGTTTCTTTCAATGTGTTTCTTCCAATGTTTCTCCTTGATGTTTTGGAATTGGTATGGTGCCCGACCCTTTGTTTTGTATGCTCGTTGCGGGGTTTGTGCTTTTTGACTGTGTTGGTGGGCTCAGGTTGACAAACCTCACAAAGCTGCGCAAAGCTTGGGACAAGGACAATGGCATTTGTCTTTTGGCAGTGCCATGCGACGGGAACTGTCTCATTTGGTCTCTACGTGCGAATCTATTGGGGATTCAGCAGCTGGAGAAAGCACAAGCTTTTTCTGACGATGATGCAATTGACCATCAGAGGCAAATCAGACAATGCCTTGGACAACTTTGGCTTTCAGTAAAGAATGACCCTGCTTGGCAAGTCTTCTACTCTTGCAATGATGATCAGGTACCAGATACCCCGCCTGAGAAAAAGCAGAGGGTGAAGCCAGAGCTGCCTCAAGAACCACAACCTGGATTGTCCACACCACCTCGTGTGGACAGACCAGACAAACACAAAAGGAGCAAGAAAGATCTCCAACGTGTTGGGAATGCCCAGCCGCTACAAGGATTCAAGCCTTCATCTTCTGAGGCCCAGCTAAGACCTCCTGGCTCTAGACCAAAATGCTTGGAGCCAAACCTTCCAGACGTGGAAGATGCTCTTTACAAAGAAATGGTCAAACCAAAAAAACGATTGCAAGAAGCCAAGGAAGAAGAAGAAGACACCAATGAGCAGGCATTGGCATTGGTTGAAGTTGATGACGAGGACACGGGGCCAGCAAGGAAGAAGAGATATGTTCATCGCTCGTGCCAGAAGAGAACCCGCTCTGAAAGGGAACAGCAATCCAACATTCTAACAGCTTTGCTTGCAGCGAAGGGAATCTCTTATCAAGAATTTGGAGTTCGACATCGCAGGTCTTGTGCCTTCAGGAGATCTGGAGTTTGCACTGATGGTGGCTTTGTCCAGTTTAAGGTTCGCTTGATTGAGGGAAAACAGCCAGAGCGCGCATGCTGCCTAGACCTTCTGGAGCAATTTGCTCTTACCCAGGACTATGTGCAGGAAGTCCTTGCAGGCAACGCAGATATAGAAAACCTGCCTGCTGACGCAGACCAGGATGACCAGGTCAACAAGAAGAAATCTGCCAAGAAGAAGAAGGGCAAAACTGAGGCTGAGATTCAACAGCAGGAAGCAGAAGACAAGCAAGCATGCCTGGATTTGCTCAAGGAATATAGTCCGTTCATAGAGTTGTTGCCTGGGAATCTTCCAATCTACAGATGCAATCTGTGCAAGAGTAAGGCTCAACCAGAGGGAAAGGTCAACAAGTTGGTCGCGTGGAACGTGGGAACCTTCCATTTCCTCTTGAAGCAGCATACAGCTGGCGCAACACACATCAAGAACATGGCCAGAGCAAAGGCTGAGGCTGAGGGATCTCAGCAGAAAAGAGAAACGCTTGACATTCCTTGCCCTGGCTACTGTATCGAATCCGGGAAATCTCCTGGAACTCTGCACATCTTTGAGGAAGAGTTCAAACTCTGGGTAACCCACAATGACATCAGCCAGCTATCTCAGCACAGCTACTGGTGGGACATGAGCAAAAACATTTGGTGCTTGCGGAGTTCAGAATGCACGCAGGAATTGATACAGGAGTCAGAGGGGTGCTGTGCCAAGTGCAAATTGCTGAGCAACCCCAAAGGTCCCCAAAGGCACGCGTTGCGTTTTGCAGGAAAGTACTATGCAGCTCTGCTTCTAAATAAAAGACTCTTCTGCACTGAATCGGAAGTGTCCGAATTTGTGCAGAAGGTGGCAAGCACATCCTTTGGAAGCAGAAGCGATGTATGGCTAAAGATTCAGCAGATGCGGAATGCTGACCTTCAGCAGTTTGTGAGAAACAGCTTCTCAACGATCCCACCAAAGCAACAAACACAGAACTTGGCTCTGCTCTTGTCATCGACTGTAGCACCTGCATTGTCTGTGCATGTGAGCGCCATTGACAATAAGATGCGGACGCTCTTTGCACAGTTTGCTCAGGCAGTGGACGAGAATCAACTCAAGGATACTTGCATGTTGTAATATGTGTTTTCTTTGTTTTTATATTTGTTATATTGTTTTATAATGTTTAATAATATTCTATGTTTAGATATATTTAGAATACTTTTTTTGTCAAGGTTTTGATTTTATAGCCAAAGAACTATTTCAATGAGCGGTTGGGTTTGCATTTACTAGTCTTATTTAGCAAACACAAAAAGCATCATAGGATATCATTGGAGTTTTGTTCACCAGTCTTTTGGTCAGGATTACCATTCTATAGAACAGTCAATACTGTCAGAGGTGTTGAAGACTGTATTTATAGGCTTAAGGATGAACACATTTGGCTGTAACCTCATTTTATAGTACAATATATTGTAATCTCTTCCCACTTCTGAGGACTTGGAAGCAGTGAATTTGAAGATAGCCTCTGCAGTGGTAAACGGACATCTGGATCGGAATGCATTTTGCCAAGGATTGCTTGCAAAGTGTGTTAGCACCCTTGAAAAGCAACGCCGTGGCATACATACCCAGCGAGGCCGTACTGCTTCCCTGAATGAGGCAGAAGATCGTTTGATACAAGATGCGGCGCTGAGCCTGGCTTTGGCTGGAGGAAATTCTTCCTTGGCAAAATCTTTGGGCCAAAACGTATCATGTCCTCGTTTCTCTCCTGAAGATCTTCCCACAAAGTTCTCACTTCCAAATCCCATGCTGGCGCTCATGGACAAGGAACAGTTGCTCTTGAATATAGATTTGGTCGACAAGCTGTTTGCAAGATCCCCTTCAGCACCACAGCGGCGCCTCATCCTAGCCATCGATCACACCTACCTTCAAAGGGTGATGGTGCAAATGAAATGGCAAGGCCGTGCTGGCCTGATTGGAAGACCCTGGAAGCCAGATACTCCAGACGATGCCTTCATTCCACTTGACAATATCCCACCAGGTTGTCTCAAGCAAAAGAAAGCATCCCTGATGCTGGAATGCTTAGTCTGGGATCCAGTTGCAGCCAACCGCCAGGCATACAGTCTGGCATCAATGCCTATGAGCCTTGAGAGAAGCAAGCAGAAGCAAATGACTCTGACGAAGCAGGGAAATCTGGAAGCTCAGCCTTGGTACCAGTAGCAGCTCTTCAATGTTTTTCATGCTTCGCAACTCTTTGCAATACTTATTGTATCATATTGTATCTTATAGTATCAGTCCATTGATCCATATCATTGTGTAAAACTGTTCAATTGGGCTGAATGGTTTTCATGGATCTTCATAGTAAGCAACCAAGGAAATGCTTCGTGTCCTGGGCATTCTAATGGAAAATGCTGAGACTGTGGTCAAGGGAATCGCTTTCGACGCTCACCAGTCCCACGTCTATTTCAGACAGGCACTGTTTGGCCAGTTCAACAAGACTTTCGGCAGGAAGATTTGTCAGGGGTTCCTTTCTTTGAGGCTTTGGAGTACAGCAATCTGCCTGTACACGTGCTGCCGCGGTTGCCACTCCAGAAGTGCTATCACAAGGGCAAAGCTGTGTGGCCATTGTGTGGCCCATGTGCCTCCTCTGTCTTTCAGTTGGTATGCTTTTTGTTTCAATCATTTTCAATTTTACAGATTTGTTGATGATCTTGGCTGGATGCTTTGACCAATCTTATCTATATGTCAAGAGATTCATTTTATAGGGCAGCGATGGGTGAGTAGAGACCACATGTTTACATTTTATAGTGATATAATGTTGGATTCCAGAACTCCCTTCAGCGCTGAGTTCCATTTTATAGAAAACATGTCCACTGTGATAGGACACGTTCGCATTTTATAGTGAATTTCCTGAACCTTTCATGTGTTCTAATTGGAAAAGTAAAGAAGAATAGCGTAGATGGTTCCAAATCATATCAAACATAACATTACTAAGCAATCCTGAAACCTGAGGTCATGCAACAAAAAACAGTGCTGGACAATTGTGCTCGCCCATTCGTGACATTCACCTGGGTGATTTCTGGTGTGATCATTCTGCTGCCAGAGGCCTTGGTCTCCCATTGATGGCCTACACTCGGGCAGAGCCAATGAGTGACGCATTAAATGCAACTCTTTGGAATCCATATTACGTTTTGGAATCGCCAGTGCCTCGCCAAATGTTTGGAAATATCGCAGATTTGTTACTGTACATAGACTTGTCATGATTTGTCCAGGTGGTCTCAACAGCTGTTTCTTACTTTTTGATTTTCTTGTCCCTGCCAGGATGTTGCTGTATCAAGAGCAGTGGTCATGTGGAACCTAGAGGTTTCCTCTTGCTCAATACCGTCATCGCTTTGTCCACTGGACCTGCCTTGCACAAAACCATGGAAGCCAAAGTCCGGACTCAGGTGGCCATGGAGGGCTTCCTTCTGATCGACCTGTTTCGCATGATCAGTGACTACCAATGCCAGCAGAGAGGCTTGCCAAAGGGCTCGAGGTGGATGGCAAGCCAAACAAGCGAGAATCTACAAATGGTTGCATTGAGCGTGATTCTTGTTGGTGTGACCAATGACATTGGAGATGTCTACAGGTCTGGGTTTGGCCGCATGAGTGAGCTACCAGTGGAACAGCACTTTGGGGCATTACGCATCCAATCGGCTTCGGCCCAGCTTTCTTCACGTGCATACTGGAAAGCATGTGCCCGTCACATGATCCGAACATCAAGACGGCACGAGACTTCCAAGACTCCGGTTCGGTCAAATTGCTCGCCCATTTCTGATGATGCATTTCGTTGCTGCTCTGTGCGGGCGTTGCAAAGTGCACTTGAGCTAGTGGCTTGGTGCAGCAACACGTGTGTGGACTCCCTGGAACGCATGTATCGCGAGTGGTGTGAGTCTGGAGTTGCCAACATGGACGAGCTACAGGGGCATGAAGCTGAAGAGGAGGAATGGGAGGACTGGAGGGAGGAAGATGACTGTGAGGAGGTTCTTGCAGACATCCAGAATGAGGCCACAATGGATGTTGAAGATGAAGCGAATACTTCTGTGCCTGATGCTGTGACCATGGATCTCCGACAATGTCCTGATGCTGCAGATCTGAAGAACCTTTTGCAAGCTGACCCACCCTCAAGTCCAATGAAGCCTTTCGGAATTTGCTTTGAGGGTACTGACATGGATGTCTCCATGCCCAAGACTCTACATCAAGCCATTTTTGCAGACCCCGAAAGTAGAGAGAAGAGTGGAGTGAACATGTTTGATAGGCTGTGGAGATTGACTATGTACGTCCGGCACTACCAGGGTGGCGGTGATCGCCTATGGGTGCGTAGCGCAAGGAATGCCAGGGTAGCATCAGCGGGTCTTTCATGGCACCAGCAGCTTGCAAGATATGATCAATCTCTGTGATTTTGTCGTGATGATAGGAGGCCACAGACTCATTTTATAGGAAAATTGACTTTTTGGTAGAACTTTAGGTTTGCATTCTATAGCAACATAATATCTTGAGGAAAGTGCAGTATCACATCTTATAGTAGAGAATTATTTGATATTATTTTGAATTATAAGATATAATAAACACATGCAATCTCAAAAATGAGAGGCAACTGGTTGGGCTTTCATCTTTTAGATATGTTGTATTGTGGAATAGGCATGGTATTGATTTTATAGTGGTCCTTGAAGGGAAAACATTTGTTAATGTTAATGTTTTGCTGTGTTTTCCTGATATTTGTGGCTTCCTTTGGTAATCTTTGTTTTTGTTTCCTGCAGATTTTGTCAATTGAGGTGGAATGAACGGGTGCTACGAGAGATCAGCGAGGAAGAGGGAGACGCAGAGTTCAAGCAACGAACCGCAAGGCTCGCGAAATGGAGAGAGGTAGCAAAGGCAGCAGTGCCTGAGGATTTGCCATCTGTGGAGATTCCAGATTCCTTGACGCCCCATGGATTTGATGTAGCGTTTGTTGGTGTTATTTTTGTTGGGTTTTTTCCTTGTGCACTTTATTGAGCTCTGTTTTTTGGAACTTTTACTAGAAATTATTATAACGAGTTGACAATGATCGAAGGGTTTCTAGTCATTTTGTGTTTTCTTAGGTCGGGCAACCTTGTCATAGCAGTTGTGCCCAAGAAGACCCGAGTTGGATTCGTGCGGACTGCTGTCATTGGGATTGTGATGTGTGTGTGGCGGGGCCACAAAAAGCCCAAGTTGTCGATGCAGCCCATGTCGATTGGGCAGGTTGTTGCAGCCCGTGTTTGCCAACTTGTACCCAAAGAAGCTGAGGGCATTAGCTGGTGGCAATGTACGCCGAAAGCAGAGTCATGGATTGTGAGACCAGAGGCCTTGGTTGCCATCCTTGAGTTTGAGGAGGAAGAGACATTCCCTGACAGATTGATTCTGAAGCTTGCTCACCAATCCGTGGACTTGGCGCGGGACCTTCCCCACATTCCAGATTGGTGGCCACAACTCCCAGATGGTGGACAACTTGCTGAGTTATTCCTTCCCCGAGTGCAAAGAAGAAAGAAAAAGGTTGCAGAACCGGCAGAACCTCAGCCAGAAGGTGATGCAACAGGTGCAAGTGCTGGTGCTGCAATAGTGCAGGCATCAGGGGAAGCAGGATCAGCGCGCAAGAAAGTGAAGAAAGATAAGAAAATCAAAAAAGACAAAAAGAAGACAGAGAAGCCAACAGACTCCGAGCACAAGATCCTTCGGACCATCAGAAGGAGCCGCTTGCTCAAGAAAATGGAAGAAATCCCCTTCTCTGCAGAGAATTTGACCAAGAGTCAGTGGGGCGATCGTTTGATCAAGCAGGAACTCAAGAAACTAAAGGATTTGGACGCCAACATCTTTCAGTCCAACCCTTTGTTTGATCCTGCAACGGATGCTTGCCGAGTGAAGGCGACCGTGTGCCAGGGAACTTCGCTTGCGGATATCATGGCTGTGGCCTCTGAATACTTCAAAAAGCGGTACTTGGGATTACTATGGATTATTTGGGTTTGTTTCTTCTATTTTGATTTTTGAATTTCTTTGGATTTCCTTTGCCTTTGGTCCTTTGCTCAGGTACAAGCTTCGTCGTGATGCTTGGAGCAAAGCAGTGTTTGAGTGCCTGGAAGCATCCAGGACCAGCTTGGTTGCCCATGATCGAAAGCTGTTCATGACCCTCCTCAAGGACATCTGTGAATACCGTGCCGCGGTGGAGCTGAAGAAAGGAGGCCATAGCTGAAGAAAGGAGGCCATAACTGACTCATTTTGAGTCCCAATCCTGTTTTCAATCATCTTGAGATGATTGGCGGCGCGGAACGGACTGAGGGGAATCAGTCTGTGTGTGGAAAAAGTCTCTGGCTTGCAGCGCCTCCTTTTTTTGGATGATTCTAGAGATTGGATTCATTTGATGGGCCTGCTTTTCTTTCCTGGCCTGCTTTTCTTTTCTGTGCGTGAATCTTTTCTGATCTTTTGAATTCTTTTGACATCTTTTGAGTTCTTTCTGTGACAGTCTGGCACTTGTGATTGGTTGCGAATACAAGAGTGCAGAACCCACTCCTGCTATAAAATCTAACCCCCCTATAGAATGTAATCCCCAGACACTAATTTGGAGAAGAAAAATCATACAAAAATCTACTGCCAGGTCATGTTTTTCATTTTATAGGACCTTCATTTTGTGACCCCCCTTTAAAAGTACACTTAGATGGCCCACCCTGAGCCCCAGATTTTATAGTATTTTCTGTGGGGCAGGCTTGTCCTATGAAGTCATTTTATAGTGGTGCACTGTGGTCACCAAGGGTGGGTTATGACTATAAAATGCCAGGCCCAACACCTACCCGTAGTTCCCACGGGGATCTTGTATTTATATGTTGTTTTTGTCATGTGCGATATGTCTTCGATCTTTCTGGTCATTGCAATGATATGCAAGCCTTCTTGGTCATTTGTCCACTATCTAAGCAGGCTCGCCAAGAGATTGACGATCTAAAGCAGATGCTGGCAGCCAGAGAAGAGAGCGACGCCAAGGCAGTCACGTTATGTCACGTTGCAGCTCTGCTGGTATTCAATTGCTTTCTCAGTACAAATTTGGTTGTAGCAGACCGCATCGTAAATGTTTCGCATTCTCGTTTGCAGAGGGTCACAAAGTGAACCTAGTTTGGTTGAACTGAGACCCGAGTCCGTTATTCACTGTTTCTCTGTCCAGCAGCAGAGAGGATGTTCTACCCAGGTGGCCATCACATTTAAATTTGCTTTGGGCTAGTTGTCGCTGCGTTGCAGGCCCTGCACGAAAAGGACCAGCAGCTGAAAGCAGTCGGGGAAGGAGTCGTGGCCCAAGTCCGGCTGCGCCACTTTCCTTTGTTTGGTTGCAGGACGGTGTTCCTTTGTTTTTGGTATCGGGCACGTGTATTCTGCAGTTTGGTTAATGTTTCGATATTTTCCGTCTTTGATTGTCGCATTGTCCTTGCTCCCTGAAGCAGCAAAGCTGCACAACAACAAACATAACCTGGTTTATCCTAGGGAATGTGCCTTCGGCATTTCTGGTTGTTGCAGCGCGTGTTTCTTGATTGAAATGTGACTGTGCTTTCCAAGCTAGCGTGGCAGGCTGCTCAAGCGACGGAGGAGCTCAGGACAAAGGGCCAGGCAAAGCCAGTCGCGTTGTGTCAGGTTGCAGCTGTGCTGCCATTTAGTTGCCTTCGAAGTTCAAGTATGGTTGTAGCGCACCACATTGCAGAGGGCCAACTCAAGTCCCAAATGAGCCTGAGAGCATCAGCTACTACCCGGCAGCCACTTTCGCATTTCGCACAAGTGAATTTGGTTGACTTGAGTCCGTTGTTCTGTCAGCAGAGCGAGGGAAAGGTGTGTCCAAGACTTTCGTCAACCAAACATGTGGAGATGTGCATTGTTGCACCTTTCCCACCAGTTTGGTTGAACTGGGACCCGAGTCCATTATTCAAAACTTCTCTGTCCAGCAGCAGAGAGGATGGTTGTTCTACCCAGGTGGCCATCAGAGAAATTTGCTTTGGGCTAGTTGTCGCCGCGTTGGAGGCTCTGCATGAAAAGGACCAGCAGGTGGAAGCAGTTGTGGCCCAAGCCCGGTCGCCCCACTTTCCTGCGTCATTTGGTTGTAGGATTTCCTGTTTTGTGGTTTCGGGTGCGTGTATGTTCTGCCTTCATTCCTTTTTTGGCTGTCATGTTCACATTTCCTTGCTCCTTGAAGCAGTACAGTTTGACAGAAACACAGCTGGTTTCATGCGATGTGTCTTCGACTCTTCTGGCGATTGCAGTGCATGTCATGTTGCATGCAAGCCTCCTTGGTCGTTTGTCAATTTACTTTCTGAGTTGGTGGGGCAGGCCCATCGAGAGATGGAAGAGCTAAAGCAGGTGTTGACAGCCAGTCACGTTCAAGCTGCGAATTGATTTGCTTTTGAAGGTCAAGTTTCTTCTTTAGAGGGTCAACTGTCAACTCCATTTCCACAGCGAGGGTAGTCTAGGAGCATTTGCAGTAGCCAATGCATGTTCTCAACTTTGTGGAGATGTGCATTGTTGCACCTTTCCCACCAGTTTGGTTGAACTGAGACCCGAGTCCGTTATTCACCGTTTCTCTGTCCAGCAGCAGAGAGGATGGTCGTTCTACCCAGGTGGCCATCAGAGGGATTTGCTTTGGGATAGTTGTCGCTGCGTTGCAGGCCCTGCGTGAAAAGGACCAGCAGCTGGAAGCAGTCGGGGAAGCTGTCGTGGCCCAAGTCCGGCTGCGCCACTTTCCTGCGTCATTTGGTTGTAAGACTTCCGTTTTTGTGGTTCCGGGTGCGTGTATGTTCTGCCTTCATTCCTTTCCTGGCTGTCATGTTCACTTTTCCTTGCTCCTTGAAGCAGTACAGTTTGACAGAAACACAACTGGTTTCATGCGATGTGTCTTCGATTCTTCTGGCGATTGCAGGGCATGTCATGTTGCATGCAAGCCTCCTTGGTCATTTGTCAATTTACTTTCTGAGTTGGTGGGGCAGGCCCATCGAGAGATGGAAGAGCTAAAGCAGGTGTTGACAGCCAGTCACGTTCAAGCTGCGAATTGATTTGCTTTTGAAGGTCAAGTTTTTTCTCTAGAGGGTCAACTGTCAACTCCATTTCCACAGCGAGGGTAGTCTAGGAGCATTTGCAGTAGCCAATGCATGTTCTTAACTTTGTGGAGATGTGCATTGTTGCACCTTTCCCACCAGTTTGGTTGAACTGAGACCCGAGTCCGTTATTCACCGTTTCTCTGTCCAGCAGCAGAGAGGATGGTCGTTCTACCCAGGTGGCCATCACATTTAAATTTGCTTTGGGATAGTTGTCGCTGCGTTGCAGGCTCTGCGTGAAAAGGACCAGCAGCTGGAAGCAGTCGGGGAAACAGTCGTGGCCCAAGTCCGGCTGCGCCACTTTCCTGCGACATTTGGTTGTAGGATTTCCTGTTTTGTGGTTTCGGGTGCGTGTATGTTCTGCCTTCATTCCTTTTTTGGCTGTCATGTTCACATTTCCTTGCTCCTTGAAGCAGTACAGTTTAACAGAAACACAACTGGTTTCATGCGATGTGTCTTCGACTCTTCTGGCGATTGCAGGGAATGGCATGTTGCATGCAAGCCTCCTTGGTCATTTGTCAATCTACTTTCTTTCGTTTGGTTGCAGGACAGTGTTCATTTGTTTTTGGTATCGGGCACGTGTATTCTCCACTTTGGTTCATGTTTCGATACTTTCCGGCTTTGATTGTCGCATTGTCCTTGCTCCCTGAAGCAGCACAGCTGCAGCAACAAACAGAACCTGGTTTATCATAGGGAATTTGCCTTCGGCCTTTCTGGTTGTTGCAGCGCGTGTTTCTTGATTGAAAATTGACTGTGCTTTCCAAGCTAGCGTGGCAGGCTGCTCAAGCGATGGACGAGCTCAGGACAAAGGGCCAGGCAAAGCCAGTCGCGTTGTGTCACGTTGCAGCTTTGCTGCTATTTGTTTGCCTTCGAAGTGCAAGTATGGTTGTAGCGAACCGCATTGTAAATGTTTAAGGTTCGTGTTTGCAGAGGGCCAACTTCAGTCCCAATTGAGCCTGAGAACGTCAGCTACTACCCGGCAGCCCCTTGTGCATTTCCCACCAGTGAATTTGGTTGACTTGACTCCGTTGTTCTGTCAGCAGAGCGAGGGATCGTGTTGTCTTCATTGAATCTCTGTAATAAACGTCATGGGTGTGGGTTGATTTGATTTTGCAACGGGGAGTGCCATCATTGTTCAATTTCCACTTCCCACAAGCTGCAACAAGAGCGACGCCCACGACAACTTGGCTTTATCGTCCGCTGGTTGTTGCTTTAGAGAAATTCATTTGGCCTTCTTGGTCATTTGGTCTTTTAAGCTGGCGGGGCAGGCCGATCGAGAGGTGGACGAGCTAAAGCGCGTGCTGGCAGCCAGGGAAGAGAGCGATGCCAAGGCACTTGCGTTCTGGCCGCTCATTGATTTGACGGTAACGTTCGGATTTGCCAACCACATGGCAGAGACCTTCTTGTAAATAGGAAGTGGACGAGCTAACCAAGGCAGTCGCTGTCAGGTGGCTGCGTAGATTGTTGGAGTTCGTGTTAGAGGGACTCCTCCAGCCCCAAAGCAGAACGAGGGATTGTGTGTTTGCTGAATCGTTTTCTGCGTCTCATTGGTGTGGATTGAATCGATCTTGGCTTGCTGACTTTGCTCCTCGTATAGAACAATACATAAGTAACTACATAAGTCGTAATCATAAGTATATATAGTACAGTATATATATATATATATTATATGTAACATTTTTTGCCGTGTTGAAGGCCTTGCAGGAGAAGCATGCAGAGGTGCAAGCGATCGTGTGTCAACTCCTGTTCGATTGAATTGGTTCTTGGGGGAATTTGCGTATTTATTTGGCGCAAATGTAGCGCGCGAAGCGAGATGAACACTA
The DNA here is from genome assembly GCA_963970005.1 of Durusdinium trenchii. Taxonomy (NCBI): domain Eukaryota; class Dinophyceae; order Suessiales; family Symbiodiniaceae; genus Durusdinium; species Durusdinium trenchii. The sequence continues at coordinate 289,303 of CAXAMN010005570.1, read as the reverse complement.
ACAACCTCGAACTTGAGTTTAAACTGGAACAGTTAGAGCCCCTGCTGACGTGTACTGTACGTGCATGGGCTTGCGCATTTCAGATAAATGGACGCACGGGGTACATGGTTTCTGGGTTGATGAGAGTGAAGAGCGATGCCGTAAATGACATGGGTTCGCACTTGCTAACAGTTGCGCGCACCCATGCCGGGCTCAGTCAGGAAGAATCTCAAGAGCAGCTGAAGCACCAAATGCAGATTGAAGCGCAGAGCTCAGAATTCTCCCACGAGCATTTATGACAGCTGTGGAAGGGGCTTTAGGAACGTTGAGACGGGCGTAGCGTTTGTCGTGATTTCATAAAAGATGGCTTTGCGAGGCACAGCAGTACGCTGCGTCCGTTGCCTGGAGAGGAGTTGCATAGTTTCAAGTCACAACAGACCAAAGCAACGGTGCACACATGAAGTGACAGACAAGGTAAACAAGGTTGATGATGCTGATGACGATGATTATTGATGATGCCCATTCAATCATGACGCAAGCGAAGGTCACTCCAAGAACTTGCCCGCGCAGAAGTTGCACGCAGAGACGCACAGGCCAGCAGGAAAACACCTTCATTTTGGCTAGCGGCTAGTAAAGTCTTCATGGCCAGGTGGCGGCTTTGCAGGAAGCCTTGTTTGCCCAGGCAGTTAGCTGTTTTCCCAGTTTGCCGAACATCAGCTTGATTCCACACCTTACCCTATGTTTCACAGCGGCAGGTTGATCGGTCAAGGTAAATGTTTATAGTGGCGAGCGTCACCTCAGCGTTGTTTTGTACAATATATTGGGTATATAAATGTGTCTTGATGCTGCCATGACCCTGCTCCATTCCATTCAACGTTCTTCCCTTTTCCCTGCGCATCAAGGCGTAGAGATATCAAACCGGTGACAATCAATCCCAAGTACCTATGTAAAGGCACTACCCTCCCCCCAAGTTTCCCTAGACGACGAATGGCCCGGTAGCAAGGAAAGACAAGCATACCATAGCATACCAGTATTTCATAGTATATATTTCGGCGAGCTGTATATCATATTAAATTTATGTCAAGAACAACTTTTTGAGACTTGCTGACCTTGCGTTTGAGCATCTGACGCGCGATCTCCACAAAGGGTTCACCGTGCTCACCCCAAATTCGCATTTCACCTCACGTTTGAGGCTCGACATGCAAAGGGTTCACCTCGCATTTGAGCGTTCGACGCACGCAATCTCCGCGAAGTGTTCATCCGGCTCACCGGAATTCGCATTTCACCTCACATCTGAACAATCTTCGCAGAGGGTCACGTTTCGCAAGGCCGTCCGGCCAGGCACCCAGCCAAGAAAGAATTGATAAATAGCCTAGATGTGTCACGCGCGTGTGAAGTCAGATAGGATTTACCTTGTGGGGACCCCCATTAACAAAACAACACCGGAGTCTTTTCAATAGGTCCTCCCCGGTGTTTTGGGCCGAAAGTTTTTGGTGGAAAGATTTTTCTAAGGGCCGTGCTAGGACAAGAAAGGTGGAAGCAGAACACAAGCAACTACATTGCACTGCTTTCACCAGCAAACAAAAGCAAACATGTGGGGCTCGGAGAGCAATCCATTAGCTGAGCTGGCCTCTTGACTGAGAACTGCCGTTGATGATGCAGCTTTGACATCATGTTGTAAGACAACGGCAAAAGTTGCGCGTGCCGGGGTGTCGTTCTCTGATTCCCGTCGCCCAGCATGCAGGAGAAGCAGAGTGCGGCCAGCATGGCACAGGCCGTTCTTTGTTGCCATTTGTTTGAAGGGTGTTCAATGTTCGCATATAGTCTATGTTTGCATGATTTTGGTGGCCCCCTTAGGCTTCGGTATGCAATCGATATGTTTGCTCTTGTGGCTTGCTCGGTTTGGGGCAGGGTGTATGGGTGCATACGTTGCTCTCCACTGCACCACATTCTTTCTTTCCATTTCCAACAAGTTTCCTTTTCCTGCTCCTTCAAGCAGCAGAGAGCAACTGCCAAAACCTCCGATGAAAGCAGCGTCACTACAGAGAAGGCTAAGTCTAAGTAAGTAAAGTGAGGGAAACCTTCAGGAACGATAAGGTTCACAAAAGCGATAAGGTTTTAGTTTTTAGTACATGTTGTTAGGTGTGCCCAAGCCCTCAGGAACGATATATAAGGTTCACAGCAAAACGATAACGTTGGAACGGGTGCACACTACAACACATCAGAGGTTTTGCACGTCGCTCGTATATGAAATTAACACGTTTGATGTGTCTTCCACCCTGCGTCGATCTGGCGGGGCAGGCCCGCCAGGAGATGGAGCTAATGAATCAGGCAGTGCCCGGCGCATGTTCTTAACCTTGAGTCATGTAGTCCCACCAGTGTGGCTGACACGAGTTGGTTTTGTTGTCAAGTTGTCAAGAAGCAGAGAGGATGGTTGTCTGTTTGTTAGGCACCGGGGGTGTGTCAGACAATTCATCCCGAGTTGGTTTTCGCCGCGTTGCAGGCCTTGCGCGAAAAGGACCAGCAGCTGGAAGCAGTCGGGGAAGCAGTCATGGCCCAAGTCCGGCTGCGCCGCTTTCCTCCGTAGGGTGTATCGTTTGGCTGCAGGACAGTGTTCCTTTGTTTTTGGTTTCGGGCGCGTGTATTCTCCATGGTCCATACTTTCCGGCTTTGATTGTCGCAGTGTCCTTGCTCCCTGAAGCAGCAAAGCTGCACAGCAACAAACATAACCTGGTTTATCATAGGGAATTTGCCTTCGGCCTTTCTGGTTGTTAGAGCGCGTGTTTCTTGATTGAAAGGTGACTGTGCTTTCCAAGCTAGCGTGGCAGGCTGCTCAAGCGATGGACGAGCTCAGGACAAAGGGCCAGGCAAAGCCAATCGCGTTGTGTCACGTTGCAGCTGCGCTGCTATCTAATTGCCTGTGAAGTTCAAGTATGGTTGTATCTAGCGCACCACATTGTCCATGGTTTTCGGGCTCTTGTTTGCAGAGGGCCAACTCCAGTCCCAAATGAGCCTGGGAGCATCAGCTACTACCCGCGTAGTCTTTTCTCAACATGTGTGTGGTAGAGGCGGCCCCTTGCGCGTTTCCCACCAGTGAATTTGGTTGACTTGAGTCCGTGGTTCTGTCAGCAGAGCGAGGGATCGTGTTGTCTTCAGTGAACCACTGTAATGTACGTCATGGGTGTGGGTTGGTTTGATTTTTACAACGGGGAGTGCTTTGCACCGCATTGAAGGTGGATCAGCAGGTGGAAGCGGTGGTGGCCCAAGTCGGGCTGCGCCATCATTGCACAATTTCTATTTTGTCCACTTCCCACCAGCAGCAACGCGACAACTTGGCTTTATCGTCCGCTGGTTGTTGCTTTAGAGAAATTCATTTGGCCTTCTTGGTCATTTGGGCTTTTAAGCTGGCGGGGCAGGCCCATCGAGAGGTGGACGAGCTAAAGCGCGTGCTGGCAGCCAGGGAAGAGAGCGATGCCAAGGCACTCGCGTTCCGGCCACTCATTGATTTGACGCTAAAGTTCAAGTTTGGATTTGCCAAACCACATGGAAGATTGTTTGCGCCCTTGCTTCCAGTGAGCTTCGTGATCCCCCCGATCCCCCAAAGCAAGCCATGGAGCATCGGTAGTACCCGGTGATTTGCGCTTAGCTTGCAATTGCAAGGCTTGCGCTGTCAATGCGTCACCAAAATGTCCCACCAGGACATTTTGACTCCAGCTATAAGTTTCTCGCTCAAGTGCCTTCCAACTGGTGAAACTGGGACTGCTGAAGACTTGAGGGGTTGACCGCCCTGGATGAAACTTCTCCCAACATTTTTTGAGTGGGGAGCAGGTGGAGTGGGGTTGCGCGCGTCGAGCGTCGCGAAGGTTCCGCAACCATGATGGCATGGTTGGTTGACCATGACTTGAATGCCACGGTCCAAGGTGGCTTGTGCGCTCTTTTCTTCACTAAGGTGACACGCTTGGCGCCTCTGATTCTTCGTTGTGATACTGAGACCAAGGTTGTTCCGCATCAGACTCCTGGTGAGGGAAGGTGGCTTAGGACCAAAGAAGTGTGCGGCATGGGTGGCCCCGGTTGTGGATGCATGTCATGGGGGCGGTGATCTGCGCCTCGGTTGATTCCCCGCTGCTGGCTTGTCGCCAGTTGCAGTGTGCTCCATGGAGAAGTCATTCCGGGCAGCGTCTTCCAGGACGACGTCGTCTACGGGCTCCACATCGGAGGAGGCAGTGAACCTGCAGTTCTGACGGCAGGTTTTCCGCGCCACCCTTTCTCACCACAAGGTGATCGCGGCCTACTGGGGAACGTTGCGGACTGTCCTTCTCACTTGCCCGTTGGCAATGATTTGAGAGTGTGTCCCACGCCCTGGGCAGTGCCCTGTTGTTCTCTGTTGCCTTCTAAGGCCTTCTACTTCCAAATGCCCTGATCCTTGTTTCCGAGCATTGCGTCCTGCACCTCAGCGACCTGGGCCTCGCCAGTTGATCAGGGATTGGCCATTGTGGAGTGATGAGGATGAAGCTGAACTGATGTTGACCTCCAGCTGTACTTTGACCAGTCGTATGGCAGCGATGTTCGGTCTTGGGTTTATGTCCTTGCCCTGTCCAGTGGCTCTCCACAGCTATGCCAACTTGCTTCAGGACTGTTCTTGCGGTTGCCGCAAGCAGCTGAGCGCTGATCGTCTTCTACAAGATGGGCTTCAATGGGCCTTATGTTTTGGTCAAAGAACTTCGCAGTCGTTCTTCGAATAAGCCTTGCGGGCTTGTCATTGTAGCTGTTGCCCTTGAGATTGACAATGACTACTGGGTGTCCCTAGTGGAGGCAGGATCTTTCATGGTTGGAATTCTGCAGGACCACTCCTTGGAGTATATCAAGCTGGTGGTGGATGACTTGGAGCCAAAGCCCACTCTGCTTTCCTTACTGGCAGACCCTTTTCCACCCAAAGCCTCGCTGTCGATCTGCAGCCAATGCCTGCAAGAAGGCTAGCCCCGCGCGCAACTCCTCAACATGTTCAAGCAAAGGTGCGCGACAGAAGCCAAGCGCACGCGCCAGATGTCCAAGCATGATTGCGCTAGAAGAGTCGGGCAGCTGTTGTTTTATAATCCTTGGCCCAGCAATCCGGTCAAAGGACAGGCCATCATAGAGGTAGGCAAGAACTGCGATCTTTGAAGGTGGCACAGCATCAAGTGCCAGTGCTCATCATCCAAAACCATCCATGCACAGGTAGTGCGAGGACATGACTGCAGAGGCTTTGAATGCGATGACTTTTAAACTTTGTGCAGGATCAGGCACAGGCCAAATTCAATTTTGGCGCGCGCGATCATAGCTGCCTGCCACGAAAGACCAAGTTCATGAAGTCCACGGCCGATGCGTTGATCGAGCTGAGGAACGAGCATCGATGACCGATGACCATCACCAAGTTAACGTTGGGAGCCACCGTGCACGAACAACCCAATGGGTTTCCGTCAAGTCCTTGGCAAGTCGGCCCAATGCATATGAATATGATACTGGTTAAGAGTGATGAACATCAGGCTATGATTCGCTCCAGGGCCAACAGCAAGTTCCGCGTCCAACCCGACCAGATGCAGAAAGGAGATCCTCTCCAGCTGAACTTGGTGGTGGATCCTGCAGCTGAGCCCCAACACCTTTGCCACTCCAAAAGCGGCAGCTGATCAAATTGCGATTGGTGACATTGGACCTGAACGACAGGGCCTGTCAGTGATACCCTGCCCTTCCTTGCAGAGGGCAAGGGCTTGGCGTCCTTACTACCACACCTCCTGCCCTGGACCTTCGCTTTCCAGCGCTTTGCAAACCCACGAACAAGCCGCAGCTCGGAGTTGACAATCCAGCCAGCATTGCTTTGCCCTCCAGACCATCACCGTTTACCGTGACCAATGGCCAGGTCAGTGGTGAGGCAGGCACCTGGTTTCAATTGTGCCGGGAAGAGTCATGTCATGTGTGGGCTCTTGCCCCTGAACAAGACCATCAAAGAGGTAAAAGGGGGAACCAAGGCAGGACCCGCCTTCCAGGCAGCGAGCCGCGAGCCTCCTTGCAAACCTCTCCGCCAGTATCTGTCTGGAGTAGTAGAACAAGGAGTCACTCCTACAGAATCATTCCACTCTGTTCCCGAGCGGATAGCAGCGCGCTACGTGCTTGGATTCCTTCTGGGATAAAGAAACGGCGAGAGGTGCAGCGAGCCTTTTAACCCCACGCTCACCTTGAGTCCAACGTTGCTAAACAGCAGCGCTGCAAAGTTTAAGGTACTTGGTTTTGTCGCGCGCGATGTGTCTTCCATTGCGCAATCTGCCGCAGCGCCCTTTTGTTGGGTGGAGTATTAAGCTCAAACAGATACAGAACTTTGCAAGCCGTCTTGGTCTGGAAACCACACTTTGTCATGTGTCCACGCGCTGGGGAAGGCTCATCGAGAGATAGATGAGTTAAAGCGGATGTTGGCAGCCAGAGCGGAGGGCGTCGCGCAGGCAGGCATGTTTTCCTGAAGCTTATTTGTTCTCGCCGTCGGGAATTTGCTCAGTATGCGTTTGTATATGTTTATTCAAATTACTTCTATCAGTGGACAGTTTGCCACATTGAAGGCCTTCCAGGAAAGGGATCAGCGGGTTCAAGACGTCATGGCCTCGGTTTGGTGGCGCCATTTTGGCATGGTGCGTCAAGTTTGTTTCCACGTTCCCCATTGTCGTATTGTCTTCACGATAGCCTAGACTCAATCAACAGATCTTGGTCTTGCCAAAACGTTTGGTTTGTCACCCTTGTGTTTCTTTGTGCCTGTGGTGTTTGCGTTGTTTTCCAGCTGGTCTGGTTCTGTATGCAAAATTGGACGTAAAATATATTGGCTGACGGGGGCTCTCTTTTGCGAACGTCATGGAGAGTCACATCAGTGAAGTGTTCAAAAGATTCAACGCAAAGATTGTTGACCCCGAAACAATACGAAAGAAGGTAACACAGGAAATGCAGGTGTTTTCCCATTCAACCTTCAATTAACAGGCTGGGGACACGTATTTCCAAGGCGCATATTGCTTGCGATGCGGGTTTTGCGCCAAGCGTGTTCGACGTTTTAAAAAACCTATAAACCTCTTGAAATGACCGTTGAGTAATCTTTTTCAGGTAGTAGAACTGGGTTCACTAGTAAACACCATGCAGTAAGTTTATGTGACGACACCCTCGACAATCCTCAGTTAAGACATGCTAAGGCCCTCACTATAGGCGCAAAAGCGGGCAAATGATGCAAACTTCAACGCGCGCAGAATTTTTCTAAGTGCCCCTTCACAGTGTGAACGCCAGTTTCAATGGTGACGTGGGCCCGAAAGTGTGCGCGCGTATATAAATGCAAATAGTTTCTTTTCAAAGCGCGCTTCACCTTCACAAAGCAGCATCACACTTTGATATCCCACGCCTTCAGTTCTGACATCATTGAGGCGTGCTGTTGACAGAAGCGAAGGCGGAAAAAAAGAAAAAGGTCAAACATTTGCATCACAGCGCGTCCAAAATCGCACAATCTCCTTTCCTGGCCCTGCCTCCGACGCAGGCGTGCTCTCCTGCTCGCTGAGGTCTGAGGTTTGACGTTACAGGCGTCAGCTGCGTCTCAACTTGCAACGAACACCGTGCCCTATACTAGGTGCAACCATGTGACACCAAGCCTCATTCATTACCACATTGCCAATCATCTCGCTCAGCAGCGACGCGCTTCGTTTACGAGCAGCGACGCGCTTCGTTTACGCACGCATGTTTTTCCACGCGAACGCACGTTCCATTCAAACCTCGCCAAGCAGCGTGGCGCAGTGGCATTGCAGACGTACTTCTGCTGCTCTGTAGGGGGCCTTCGCTGATCTGGACGCTTTTCCTCAATAGTCTTTTCACCAACGTGCTCATCATAACAACATTTGTCGCAAGGAATGCATCTAATGTATGTAATATTATGTAATGTAATGCAATGTAGTGTATTGTATGCCTGTTGGACTGTACTGCAATGTAACGTAACGCAATGTAATTAATGTATTGCAAGTTTTCATGTAAGTATGTATGAATGATTTGCATGTGTGTCATTTTGTATGTAAATGTTTGTAAAGTGGTGTATTGTAAAGTAGCGTAATGTTATGTAGAGTAGCGCAAGGTTATGCGTGTATGCATGTAAGTATGTATGTTTGTTATGTATCTACGTTTTTTGAATGTATGTTTGGTGTTTGTATGCGTGTCGTGTTTGTAAGCATGTGTTCATGCGTTTAGTGCAATGTAATGTCATGTAATGTTGTGTAATGTAATGTATGTAGCGTATGTTTTTTCATGTAATGTATTGTATTGTATTGTATTGTCATGTCATGTAATGTAATGTAATGTAATGCGTGTATGTGTGATTTGAATGAAAGCATCGACCTCGGACCTCGGAAGCAGCACCTTCGAATGATGACAAGCACCCAGACCCACTGTGGTTTGGCTCAAGGCATGGACACCGGACCGGACAAGGCAGCACCAAAAAGGTGCGAGGGAAGTGGGTTGGAGGACCGACCTGTGGTGATAGGTTTGAGGGAAGACCCCAAAGGAGAAGGTGGGCAAGGAAGCTACCAGTGTGGTTGCGGTCGCAGCCACATTGGTAGCGGAGCCCAAAAGGGCCTGGTGAGGACACTAGGAAGCCATGGCATCGGGAAGCGACGATAAATCGTCGAATGCGATTTGGACTCTGCTGCCGTCTTTTGACCCCAGCGTTGATGATGTGAAGGAGTACATCGCCAAGGTGAGATCCTTGAGGGCATATGCCCGAAGAAGGACAAGCCCATGCTGGCACCAAGACTCGCTATGCTATGCAAGGGGACGGCGTGGCATCAAGTGAGACAGATCAAACCGGAAGATCTCACGAGTGCCGATCATGGGGTGAAACACCTGTTGAAGGCGCTGTCCGCCTGGGAAGAAAGTGCGGAGCTCCGCACGTTCGAGTTGTTTGAGAAAGCATTGTACAAGACCATCCAGAAGAGCGACGAGTCGACCCAGTCATTTGTGAATCGGTTGGATGTTGCATTTGAAGAGGTTGGCGCCGATACAACATTGAAGACAGTGGTGGCATTTGTACTGTTGAAACAGAGCAGCTTGAACCACGAGGACAAGAAGAAGATTTTGACAATGACTGGAGGAAATTTTGACAAGGATTCGATTGCCAATGCAATGAGAAGCCTCTCCACGTCAGTGCTGTCAGGATCGGGAATGGAGAAGAAAAAGGTCTACCCGACCAACTATGTCGATGACGGTCAGGACATTGAGAACGAACAGCATTTTGCTGACCAAAGTGCCCTGGCAATGCAAGCGGAAGAAGAAGATCTTAGTCAGGAAACCCTGGAACAGATGGTTTTAGCTGGAGACGCTGATGCAATGACAGTCCAAGCCTGCGAAAGAGAGCTCACAGATCTCTTCCAAGAGGTGCCGGATTTGCACTCGGCATTGCTGAGTTACCAGGAAGCAAGAGGCCGGATCACAGATCGAAAGAGAAACCGCGGATTCTGGCCAGTGAGGAACACCCCGGGTGGAAAATCAGGCAAAGGCTTCAGTGCAACTGGTTCGAAAGGCTTTCGAAAAGGCCAATCAAAGGGCAAAGACGAATTGTTGGCTCGCATTGCAAGGACCCACTGCAAACGATGTGGAGAACTTGGACATTGGAAAGCAGAGTGTCCGCTGAAGAGTCAAGCCAAGGAATCACAGGCCAATGTGGCCTCAGCCCAGGAAGCCCTTGATCCAGATCTTTCAGACCAAGTTCTTTTTGAAGCAATTGCCTCCGATCCAGAGGTTGGGTTTCGTCGAAACGAAGCGGACAAAACCAAAACCAATCCGAAAGAGTTCATTGCATGTTCGATCAACCAGCCTCCAATGCAAGAGCTTTCGGCCGAGGTAAATTTTTCTGAAGCCATCGTCAACTCCCTGAGCCAGTCCGGAGCCGTGTAAAAGAGAAAGCCAGCAGAATCGCCTTTCGTTTCGGTAATAACCAAATAGAATATAGCTACAAGCAAGTCCATATCCCCATAGATCAGGGTAAGATTCGGATGTGGTTGATCGTCGAAGTGGTGCCACGCGGAACGCCGTTTTTGCTTTCGATACAGACGATGAAACGCTTAGGAACAGTGATTGACCTGCAGAGCAATTCATGTTTTTTGAAGAGCCTCAACAAAGCAGTTCACTTGTTCGAAGGCAAGTTGATGATTAGGATTCAGGACCTTTGCCAATCAAGCGAGTGCCAAAGCATTTTGGGCGCAAGCAGTGATTCGAAAGCAAGTTCACAGATCTTCGAGCAAGATGCCGACACGTGGTGAAATGCTGCAAATGGTGAAGAACATGGCCGAGAATGTGGTGCATTCACTCCAGACTCTGCTCATGATTCTTTTGAATCAAGTGGCCACTCAGGTCTCGAGTCAGGAAGTTCCAATGGAACAAGCCACCATGATGAACCAGCTCATGAACGAAGTTCAGTCTCAGAAGGAGAAAATCGAGGAGCTGGCCGACCTGATGAAGAATCAAGCACTGTCGCCAAGTCGCCGGGACGAGGCATTCACCCTGCTGACAGAGAGCGATCTGGAAGTGTGGGACCAGGAGGTCCGAGTCTATCAACAACCCCAAGCAGCAAAGGCATCACCAGTGACTCACGGCGTGTCAACGACACCAATGACATCTCCACCAACTCGAGGACGATCGACGGCAGCCGGGAAAGGACACTTCCTTGCCCCTCAGACAAAAGGTCGTGTGGTTGGAACGGCGACCATGCTGGAGAGGACCGCCCCAGAGACGCCACCACATGGGAGCCCATCAAGTGGAGCCGAGCCAATGGGCAGTCAGCTCAACCAGAGCCTCGCCTGGACAACCATGGCAATGGAGCAGTGGGGCATGAAGCGTGTGACCTGGGGAAAGAAACACCCTGGGAAAACATACCAGGCAGTCTACGAACAAGACAGCCAGTATGTGAGTTGGTGTTTAAGCCGCATCAATTCACTGGACGCTCAGATCGGCGATTTCGCTCGTTACTGCCAAACACGGCAACAGATGGAGCAGCAGCTGTACCAGAGCCAGGGGTTGATCTAGGTAAGGAAGGGAGTTGGGAAACCCTGATATCAGATAGTCAAATAATCGTTGAAACAGCCTTCGAAGCCAAGCTCATTCAAGCAGCGAAGTCAGCAGAAATAGGAAAAGCATTTGGGAAGCCCATTGATTTGCTTGAGGTGTATGCACAACCAAACAGCCGTTTAGCAGAAGAGGTTCGCAAACAAGGGGGTAGATCAGAACGGTTCACCAAGGAGCATGGAGACCTTGCAACCTTTCAAGGCCAGTTGCAGCTGATCAGAATGATCTTTAGGTTGCGTCCGAAACACATCTGGGTAGCTCCAGAATGCTTTCCATGGCGCGCATGGAATCGTTTCAATGCCGGAAGAAGCACTTCCTTGTTCGAGAAGATTCAAAGGAATCGTGAGTTGTCCAAACAGCATTTGGAACTGTGCACACTCATCTGCAAGATTCAGGTACAACAACAAAGACATTTCACAGCCGAGAACCCAGGAACATCCGATATATGGAAACAACCTGAACTTGAGCCACTACTAGCACTGACGAAGACAGTTCAGTTAGATCAATGCAGGTTTGGACTTATTCATCCCGAAGACGACAGACCCCTAAAGAAGCATACTCGTTTGCAAACCACCTCAGACCAAATAGTCAAGGACCTTGATGGACGGTATTGCAAGAAAAACCATGAACACGCTCAGATTGCGGGTTCGTGCAACCATTTAGGAGAAAGAATGGCATTGTCTCGATATGCAGCATTTTATCCCAGAGTTTTTGCAAGAGCCGCAGCCCGAAGCATTTTGCAGGAGGTTCAACCAGCAAGAATTCCAGTTGTCTTTGAAGAAGATTGGGAGAATTTGTTTCCTGTTGATGAAGAGCATCCACCTGCGAAGCGCGCACGTTTTGAACCACCACGTGAATCGAAGAGAAAAGAAGTATCCGAGGACTCAGCAAGGAAAGCCCTAGCTGATGAGACTTGGATCGAAGCCTTCGATTGGTTCCAGAAGAATCTGCCAAAGTCAGGGTCCATCGAGGTCTCAACAGGAACGTGGCCAGGAAACTTCATTGTCGAACAATGTGAATTCCAGGTTCGAAAGATTCTCGCAGGAAAAGGCATGGATAAGTATCTCACAGGAGAAACCACCCATGAAATCCGAAGAACCATATGCCAGTGCCGCAAAACCAAGCAGATTGTTGATCTAGGTGAAGAGAACTGGACACGGTTGACCCTCAGGCAACAGCGTAGGACAGCCATGCCAAGTCACATCATGGTTTGTGTGTTTGGGGTAGATTCGACTAGCGAAGAAAGCAGAGCAGAAGCATCCCAGAGACAAAGTGATCCTGACCCACAGATTGCAGATGCTGAAGGTTCGCACGAACAGCCAGAGCCGAACGGAGCAGAGGTCGGAGAGCCAGCCAAGCCGTATGCTGTGGAACTTCGAGAAGACACAGGAAAAGAAGATCCATCAAAAGTAATGATTCCTGCATGGTCTCCTCAATCCTCAAACAATTCGGGTCCGAAGTTCCACAGCCTGGATAGCTTCCAAAGGTCTCTAATTCAGCGAATCCATAATAATCTAGGTCATCCCACAGCTGAGAAGTTAGCCAGCCACCTGAAGAGATTGAAATTTTCACAAGAATTGATCGAGGGCGCCGGTGACTATCTTTGTCAGTCTTGTTCGGAAAGGGTCCCACCGAAACTTCATTCTCCCGGTAAATTGAAAGAACCAAAGGACTTCAACGAAGTGATTGCATTAGACGGATTCGAGTGGAAAGATAGCAACGGAAAGAAGTATTATGTCATTCACATCTTTGATGAAGCCACCCACTTTCATTTGGGGAGAAGGTGTAAGAGAGGAACAGAAGAAGCTGAGAAAGTAGTCAATGAAACCTGGATTCACTGGGCCGGACCCCCTCAAATAATCCATCATGATTTAGCAGGAGAGTTCGCAAGCCAACAGTGGAAAAACATGTTGCAGCAAAACGGCATTCAAACGCAGACCTCCGCAGCACCCTGGCAGAGAGGACGAATAGAAAGGCATGGGGCCATTATAAAAGAAATGCTGAGTAGGGTAGACAACCATGTGCCGATTCGAAGCGACAAAGATTTCGATTATGCACTGTCCCAATGCTTCCAGGCTAAGAACAGTATGAGCGCTGCGAAGGGGTTCAGTCCAGAGCAGGCCGTTCTGGGAAGATCAAGACGACTTCCTGGATCCATTTGCAACGACGAGGACACAACGGCACACTCTTTCGCAGATAGTGAAGATCCACAAGCCGATGTGTTTCAGAAAAGGATGCAGGTTCGAACCGAAGCCAGGAAAGCCCTCATAGATGCAGATAATAGCCAGTCAATCCGAAGAGCCATGTTAAGACAATCCCGGGGAAGAGAACATGACTGGAAATGTGGTGAACTATGCATGGTATGGGATAAACGAAAGGCTCCAAATATGCTCGAAAAA
>CAXAMN010005570.1:221966-275493 GCA_963970005.1 Durusdinium trenchii | reverse complement strand
GGAGCATGCTTCATTGTGTGAGACAGTCCACGTTCATGTATACGCGCGCCCCGAGAATGCCACATATCTCTCTTCCTCCTTATACTGCCTTCAAGGTCAAGGGCATGATTGTTGCAGGGAAAATACATACTTGAAGGTAATCTCTCTTTGGCAGACATACCTCCTCGGTGTGTGTGTGTGTGTGTTTCTGGGAACGGATATACATTAAACAACTAACGGTCTGTATCTGCGTGGGAAACATACATACCGGAATATTGTGGGTAGGTATGTTTCTGCGAACCATACATATTTCAAACTCACGGGTATGCGTGTTTCTCAGACCACGTACATACGGTATATATGTTTGTGGGACACAGACATACCTGGATAATAATGAGTATGTATGTTTGCGGGAAACCTGCATACCGAGACACTCATGCGTATGTATCTTCCTGGGAAACATACATACCTCAAACTGGGAGCCCTGCGAAACACACAGACCTCGCTTTTTACCTGATGCTATGTCTCCGAGGAACACTCATACCCGTGCTTTTGAGGTCTGTACGTTCGGACAATACATACATACATACATACATACATGCCTCTTCTTTTCTAGGTATATATTTTTCCCCACACATCCATACATACCATACATACCTCTAATTTTCTAGGTATGTCTGTTTCCCCGGACATACATACATACTGGGTATGTACGACTCTTCTATGTATCCGAGAAACGTACATACCCGTGCTTTTGAGGTATGTACGTTTGGACCATGCAGACATACATACATACATACATACCTCTTCTTGTCTAGGTATGTATGTTTTCCCAGACATACATACATACCAGACATTCCTGTCATTTTCTAGGTATGTATGTTTCCCCGGACATGCATACATACTGGGTATGCTTTGAAGGTATGTACCTTTGGACCATGCATACATACATACATGCATACATACATACATACATACCTCTTCTTGTCTCGGTATGTATGTTTCCCCAAACATACATACATACCATACTCTCACTTGGAAGGAAGATCAGACGTCATCGACAGGCCGCAAGCCCAAGGCTCGTTTGGTCATTAGAGGTTTCCAAGACCCCGAAGTTGGGACAGTCTCGACAGAGAGTCCGACTTTGTCAAGGGACGGACGGATGATGATATTACAGACAGTTAGCTCAAAACATTGGGACATCCAATCATTCGACATTAAAACCGCATTTCTGCGTGGTCGATCGGATCAGCGTGAATTAGCCATTTACCCAGTTAAGGAGTTCCAAGAGATGCTTAGCCTCAGCCAGGAACAGGTGTTGTTGTTGAAAGGCAATGCATACGGTAGGGTAGATGCACCCCTCCTCTTCTACAAGGAGTTTCGTAAGTGCTTGGAACATGAAGGATTCACAGCTCACCCTTTAGACAATTGTTTGTTCCTCCTCAGAAATCCGGAAGATCCCACCAAACTGGACGGAATCCTGGGAACACACGTCGACGATGGAATTGGGGGTGGAGGTCCACGATTTAATAAGGCTCTTGAGAATCTTCAGAGGAAACTGCCTTTTGGAAACCGTGAGTATAGAAAGTTCAAATTCACAGGATTGACCGTTGAACAGAGAGAAGATTTTTCGATCAAAGTAGGGCAAAAAGATTATGTGCACCAGATTGAACCAATAGATGTAGCCAAGATCAGAAGAAAAGAACCAGAGTCGCCAGTGACGAGCCAAGAACAACACCAATTAAGAGCCTTGTGTGGTAGCCTGCAATATGCGGCAGTTCACTCGCGTCCCGACATGATGGCAAAAGTTTCATTCCTGCAAAAGAGCATATGCAAAGCTCGGGTCAAAGACCTAATGGAAGCAAACAAGCTACTTCAAGAGACAAAGGAAAATGCAGACACCGCAATTATCGTGCAACCGATAGATATGAAGCAGGTCACCTTTGCCAGTTTTGGGGATGCTAGTTTCGCCTCAGAGTCACAGCTTAAGCCACAACAGGGAGTGTTCATAGCAACCTGCACGAAGGAACTTGTGCAGAACAAGATTTCAGAAATTTCTCCTGTGTCATGGCATTCCAAACAGATCAGTCGGGTAGTCCGTTCGACCCTAAGCGCAGAGGCTTATGCCATGTCATCTTCCTTGGACAAGCTCACGTGGTCACGTGGTTAAGATGTATGTGGGCATTCATTAAGGACGGCAATTTCCAGTGGCAGAAGCCTGAGCTTTCCTTGCAAAAGGAGCCAAAGGCCCTCCTGATTACGGACTGTAAAAGTCTGTGCGACCTTGTGAACAAGATGGCAACACCCAATTGCCAGGAGTGGCGGACGACGATAGAGGTTATGCTGATCAAACAACAGTCGGAAAACACAACGGAGTGCAGATGGATTTCTACTGCTATTATGCTTGCAGATTGTTTGACTAAGCCTATGGATTCGTCATTCCTTCGGAAAGTATTAGCATTAGGAAAATTCAGGATATATGATGACAGCAATTCGTTGAAAGAAAATCCAAATCGCACTTTCAGCAGCCGATGGATAGAATCTTTTTCGGAGCAGTCACATTCGAAAAAGAGAATAGAACCAGTGTGATTTGAATGAAAGCATCGACCTCGGACCTCGGAAGCAGCACCTTCGAACGATGACAAGCACCCAGACCCACTGTGGTTTGGCTCAAGGCATGGACACCGGACCGGACAAGGCAGCACCAAAAAGGTGCGAGGGAAGTGGGTTGGAGGACCGACCTGTGGTGATAGGTTTGAGGGAAGACCCCAAAAAAGAAGGTGGGCAAGGAAGCTACCAGTGTGGTTGCGGTCGCAGCCACATGTATGTATGTATTTTTTCTTCTAGAGTTGTGGCGCTTGGTCTTTGCCGGTCTGCTAGGCATGTTGCCTCAGTGCGGTACCCTGGCTCAGAAGGGCGAGGTTTAGAAAAAGTCCACCACCATGGTGTCTTCCTCTGGTGGTTCCGCCTCCTCATCCTCTGCCGCAGCCGGAGGGGTGTCCGCGCTTGGGTGTACCGCAGCTTCTTGGGAGCCGGTGGTGACATGACTGCCTGGTTGGTCATGCCGGGCTCTGGTGAAGCTGGCTCTGGCTGGGGTTCATGGCCGGTTGGTTTGGCCACTGGTGGGCTGCCCTCTGTGACTGTGCGAGGCCTGGGTGCTAAAGATCTGGAGCAAGGTCGGTGACCGTTGTGTGTTGCCTTGGCAGTGCCTGGTCAAAACCACTCGGTCTGCGGCATCAAGGTGACTTTGTGTCCCACAGTTCAGGCATTTGATGCCTTTGCCCTTTTGCCAGAGTGCATGGCTGTTGTGTCCATCATGGCCTTTGACATAGCTTTCGTCGATGCACCTGCTTCGATGGGGCACCCATTGGTGCTTGTTAGGCTGCCATGGTGCCTTGCACTGAGTGATGAGGCGCTTCTTGTATTGCTTGGTTGTGTGCCCTGCTCTCCGTACTGGTTTGTCGTGGAGGTAGTGTTGTGGATCACGGTAGATCCTTTCAAGTCTTGCAGCAGCTTGCTTATAGATCTGCAGGTGGTCTTGGTCCAAGGTCTTCTGCCAGTCCTCTGCTTGCCTGTCATACAGTGTGGAGGCTCGTTCATAGGCAGCCAGGGCGGCATCTCGTTGCCTCCTCCTTGAGTGTGGTTCGCTGCCCGGTGTGTCTGGTGTCCTCTGGTTCTTGTGAATGTAGAGGGGTGTGATGCGGTGGAAAAAGTGGGCATCTAAACCCGTGGCCAGGTCCTCAAATCCCTTCCGCTTTCTTGGGTTGGTCCATGCCTCCCAAACTGAGCCCAACGGGACGATCACGTTGATCGGTGTGGCCACAAACTGGGCCAGGGTGATGAGCCCTTGGAAGAGTGCACGAGCTTTGGTCTGTGGACCTGGTGCCATGCCCGTGATGGTGCCCTTCCTCAAGAGTGTGCCCAATGAGAAGGTGTGCGCGCAGAGTGCGAAGATCCAGGCCTGGGATCTCTGGTCGTAGGAGGAGGGTGTGGCATCCAACAGAGAGGCCTTGCCACGGTTGTAGGGTCAAGGGTTCCAGTGTACTCCAACAGCCATGGCCTTGCAGTGGTTGTGCCACTTGTAAGTGGTCTTGAGGCTCCTTGGGCACCCATCCGTGCGCCCACAAGGGTTCCTTGAGGGGGTCTTGTAGCCTCTCCGTCCATTCAATGGCCAGTGGTGCGTGGCCTTGGTTGTGGTGCCAGGTGCAAAGCCACACGATGTGCTGTGGGGTTGCCGGAACGTTGCACAGGGGGCATTGTTTGATCTTGTCACCCTGTCGGAAATGGATGGCTGCCTGATTCCACGTCCTCATGTGTTGGAGTTGTTTTGCTTCGAAAGCACTTTGGCTGCCTTCTTGGCCGTCGTCCAGTCGAGCCCACTGACCAGGTTTTGGCAGTTTTTCCTGCTGGCAAACCGACTGGTACGTTGTTGTTGCGCTTCATGATGGAGTGTTTGCTCAATGGTGGCCCAGTCATCTTGCAGATTGATGTGGGCTTCGGTCATGAAGGCCGTTTCACGACGGTGCCAATGGTAGAGATTGTCAGTGGTCCAGCCCCATTCGTGGAGGTAGGCCAGGGTGGCTGCCATTGGCCCTTTCACATGGTACCACTGATGCTGCTGTTTGTGAAGCTGGTTGCGTATGGTGATCCATGCCTGCTCGACGTGCTGGATATGGTCAGCGGGCCAATTGGTGATCAGGGTGCGCAAAGCCCTGATGTGGTGAAAGATCACTTGATCTCCTGGATCTCCAAACTTGTGGCTGACCTGATCATAGACGACATCTTGGAGGCCTCCTTGATGCAGTCCCAGGTCCTTGTCGGAGTGCAAGCCTGTATCTTGGAGCTAATCCTTGGCCTTCAAAGCCCCAGAAGGCGACTGGCTGGACTCCTGTGTAGTCGGAGGCGGGTTCGGAGGTTGGGTAACTTGAGGCTCCGGAGTTTGATCCGCCGTTGCTTGTTTTTGCGGAAACGTTGCTGGAGGGTGGTAATCCTGCGTCGGTGGCTGGCTGAGTGGTCAATGCCAAGATCTCTCATGACGGTCTGGATTGGTGGATCTTGTGGTCCGAGCTCGGAATTTGATCAGCATGGATGTGCTTGTCGGTGACGATGAAAGCCGTTTTTTGGCTGTTTACTCTCAAGACAGCTTCTGTCAGTTTGTCGCGTAGGTGGTGCCATGCTTGGATGGAGCGCTGTGCCAAGTGTTGTGCATTAGTGTGACTGCCGTCAAAGCCAATGTCATCCACCCATCCATTCAGGCGCAGGTCAGGGTACTGCTGTTGGAAGCTGGTGAGGATTGGCTGGAGGAATGTTTTCGCCAGTAGTGGTACTCCTGTGGTGACATGGAACCAAGGGCTGAGTTCTCCCTCCGCCAGGATGGCCTTGTGCCCTGTATAGACCTGCATGGCGAACTCAAGGGCCAAAGGAGGGTAGCTCAGGTCTTGGGCTGTTTGCTGTAGCTTCTGCAGATCCAGGGTGTCATAGAAAGTGCTCATGTCGAGGAGCACAGTGACCCCGTGTCTCTCCAAGGATTTGGCTGTTTCCTGCATGTAGGGCTGTGGCTCCGGGTCGGGCTCTGTCACATCCATGGTTGGGGGAAGTGTCCTCTGCCATTCGTCGAGGAGAGGCTTCCTCATCCTGCACCACACCCTGCACAGGACGCTGGTCAGCGTGATTGGCCGTTCGACCTTCTCGTTTTTGGCCAGCATGACGACCAGGCTCATGGTGAGCTGTGTTGGTAGCTCCGCTTTGGCCTCCATGTCTTGAAGGATGCTCAGGAGTGGTTGGATGGCTTGCTTGGGCGCGGTTCGGAGCAGCTGTGTGGTGATGGCATCTGGTCCACAGGCCCTGTCCGGGAGATGCCTCAAAGTTTTGCCAAGCTGTTCATAGGTGAGTGGTGGTAGTTGTGCTGCTTGTTGCTTGGCTTCTTCCTGTAAGGGCAGCCTGGTCATTGGTTGGTTGTCCCTTGTTGGTTTCCAAAGGACATGCCAGTCATGCATGCGGTGGCGCATGCGGTCGGCCACTGGGATGTTCCTGTAGGGACGCTGCCAAGACAGTTCACTAGCTTTCAGGGATCTGAAAAGACCTTTGAGCCCTTTGGTTTCTCCCTGCCTGATCCATTCCGCGTATTGGAGGCTGGCCTCCTCTCGACTTTGCTGTTGCGCTGTCTCAAGCTGGTGTTGTACTGTTTGTTGCATCAACTCGAAGGTGCGGTCGTCTCTGTATTGAAGCCAGTGTTGGTGGGTGTCCAGGAACTGGCCCCATGTCTGGTCCCCCAGCCAGTGGTGCTGAACTTGTTGGAGTGCTTTGTTGAGGCCGTGGGTGGCTCCGGGCGCTTTGGCTGGTTGGTGCTGGATCAGGGTGAGTCTGGCCTGGATTTGTTCCCAAAAGGCGGCCTTGCCCTTCTTCCAGATGCCGGCGGCGGCCGCTGGTACCAAGGGAAGGTGTTGGGTGGTCAAGCTGGACGCTCGTCCTTGTGCCCATGGGTGCTGTTGGAGCAGGTATTGCTCAGTGACCGAGACCCTGTCAGCAAGACCTTTGGCCCCTTGGTTTGGTGTGCTCTCATACAGTTGGAGCTGTTCCACCTGTGTGATGTAGGTGCTCCAAGCTCTAAACCCAATGTCAGGCACGTTGGGCAGAGGTGGGAAAGTCCGGAGTTGGTGGTAGAGCCGGAAATCGTCCTCGAGCTCCAGTGCATATGTGAGCAGGCAGTGCGGTCGCCATGGGACAGCCCATTCGGTGGTCATTGAGGCACAAGCGGCCAAGGTCTGATGCATAATGGCATAGTCCACCGTGTTGCCGTTGAGTAAGGTTGCGTCTGGGGCCAGAATTTGCCAGTGGAACTTTGAGCTGAGGACCGTGCTCTGGAAGTGCTCTGGATGATTGTTCCAGTCCCCAACCAAGATGAATTGACGCGTTGTGGCCTGTAGGAGTGCAAGAATGCGGGCCAGGATCTGGGAGTTTGTTGTTCCCTGGATTGTCTCGTTGGTTTTGAAGTAGACCGCAACCACTAGGATGGTTCGTGCCTTTGCCTCCCAGAGAAAGGCCTGATAGCCACACCCCTCAATGTCAAAGGCTTCCAGTTGGGTGAGGCCATGGGCTGTGTCGTAGATGGCTATGATGCCGCCGTGTGTACCGTCGTTGTTGCTATTGGCATGAGCCGGGTAGCCAAAAGCATGTCTTCCCCGGACTTCGAAGTACTGGCACATGGTTTGGTGCTTCTGTCGATCGAGATGTGTCTCCACCATGATGTAGATCTCATTGTCTCGAGTCCAGTACCAGTCCAGGGTGCTCTTGCCAAAGGCGATGTTGCCCACATGGAGGCGCATGTTGTCTTGTGTGTGTCTGGCTTTATCGGGGGGTGTGCCGTGAAGGGGTGGATCGTAATCCGGGGTTTCCGGAGGCGGCAATGCCCTGGCGATTTGGCGTGGTGTGATAAGGGCTGAGGTCTGGATGCCCCAAACTTGCACTATCTGGCCGGCAATTTGAGGCGTCAAAAACTGCAGGACCTTGGGGGTGCCTCCGTCGTCAGCGATCCACATGAGGTCTTTGTACACCAAAATGGTGTAATAGTGTTCAGTCTCATGGGTGGGACCTCTGTGGCATATGTATGCCATGGGGATGTACTCAGTACTGGCCCTGGAGAAGCCGTCCAGTGATCTCGGGACTGTGTATGGCCCATGTGGGTTGAGGGCCCTCTTGTGTTTTGTGACTGTGCCCTCAATGGTGACGGCTCGGTTGATGTGGCTGACCTGGACGAGCTTGTCATCACTGAGGTATTGTCCAAGGCCTTGATTGGCCCAGCAACTCATCAGCTCTTGCCATGTTATTTCGTCGAGGTATTCGTCGGGGTAGTCCACAATCAGTGGCACCTGGATGTGCTCGGTGACATACCCCCCTTCTTTGACCTCAGTGTGGCGGTACTGCAGGACTCGTGTTTGCGAATGGACCCACAGGGAATGCACGAAGTGTGCCGCATCACCCTCGATGTTGAGGTCGTGTTTTTGCCACAACTGATGTAGACCGGGTAGTCGTTGGATGTCCACCGGTTCTGAGAGCTCCAAGGAAGTTTGAACTGCATCTTGGATGACTCCCCAAGGGTCACGATTGAACTCCGCCAGATAGGCGCACATCCAGCAGAACGCCCTCCATGGTGCATTTGCAAAGCATCGAGCACTGGGATTGCCCACCACCATGCTCAGGTTTTGGAGGAGCAGGTCGGTGGTGGAGGCATAGTAGTGAGAACTCATGTTGGGTTGAGTCCTGCCGCTGTCGAATGTGGAACTGGGCTTTGCCGAGGCTCCGCCTGTGATCTTCAGCCAAGGTCCATGTGGTGCAGCAGGTTCACTCGAGTGATGCGCTAAACCTTGGATCCTTTGTTGAGGCTGAAAGGTTGAATGCAATTGTTGCATATCCCCTGCAACCATAATCCCCTTGTCCTGAGTTGTGCCGTGTGAGTGATCGTCCAGTGACGCCTGTGTTTGTGCCCCAACACTGGTGACACTGGTGTGATCCAAAGCTTCTGAGCCTGAGGCAGCACGGCAATCCCTTGTGGTGTGTCGTGAGCCCCAAAAATGTGATGCGCCGGGTGTTGTTTGTGAAATGTCCCCTTCACAGTAGCCCCGGGAATGTGTGCCTGCGGAGCCTCCATCGGTTGGGCACCTGTTGGAAAGTGGTGCATTGGTAACCTTTGGCTCTGCATCAAAATTGGTGTCTTGTTCGACAAGGATCCCCAAATCTGTTTTTTCCATTTCGTCACATGACCATGTGTCATCCTCCGGTAATGGAAAAGTCCACCCCATCATCTGATCAAAATTGACCCTGTTACCCACAATGTCCTGGTGGCGGTGTGATGGTGCCATCAGTTTTCCTGCGCTTCGTGGGATCGTCAGGATCTTGGCTGGGTCTCTTGAGGAGGCCATGCAACTACTGGCTCTTCTGCTCTTCTGTGAGCGAGATGCCCAGACTGTGCACAAAGGATTCAACTGCCATGGGGATTTGTTCTGGTTCCCCATTGCCGGTGGCCAGTTCAGTTGGTGTTGGTGTCTGATTGATGGCCGTCATGTAGTCTTGAGACAACTTGCGCAATGCCTTCTGTCCATCTGCAAGTTTTGTCTGGAGATCTTGCATATCTGAGAGCAAAGCGGCGTATTGTGCCTTGACCCCATCGATCTTCTCTTGCAACTGGTTTTTGCGGATGGACATGGCTTTGAGCTCAGTCACTTGGCCTTTGAGCTTGGTTACTATGTCGCGCTCGGTGCATGGTTCTGGCGCTGTGAGCTTTGTGACGATCTGTTGGACCTGGGGTGGCAAGGCATCCATGTGGGTCTTCGGGATGTCTGTCAGCTCTGGTTCCTCTGGTTTGGCCGGTCCTATGCCTAGTGCTTGTAGCTTGACTTGCGTTTCTTCCGGCAATGAAGTCCAACTGCCATTGAGTAGTTCAGTAGCTTCCTGTTGCATTTTGGTCTTCTTGAGAGGCCTGATTTTCGCGAGGCCTGGTGGGGTGTCCAACCAAGCTTGGTTGGAGGTATGCTTGGCTGGTCGTCCATAGCCCTTGCCTTTCCCTGTTCGGGTTGTGGTGTCAGGCCACCATGTACCACATCTTCGGCACTTTGTTCCGGATCTGAGTTTGTCGCTCCAGATCCAGTTGGAGCATGAGCTCTGTGAGCATACCATGTATGCCCTGCCCCAAAGTGGTGTCATTGTGCAGGATGCGGTGGGCCTCAGAAAAGCCAACCTTGCGCAGGAAAAGGGTGAGGGTCAGTGCACCGATCTCGAACTGGCCAAAGTGGTTCGTTGAGAGATAGTGCCAGTGTCCACGGGTTCCCCAAGCAAGTAGCCAAGCGAGCAAATTCCCAGGTGCCGTAGAGCAGTTCAAAAGCGAGGATGGTGTACCCCTGATTGCGAGCAATGAGCGGAGGTACTTCACAAAGTTCCTGGGCCTTGCTTGGTGAGGTTCAGCTTGCAACGGTAGCGCTAGGGGTTTGTGCACCAGCCCGATTTCACGGGCCACGGGCTTGAGCAGCTTGTGGCTTGAGCCATGTATGTATGTATGTATGTATGTATGTATGATTGTTTGTATGTATGTATGTGTGTATTTTTTCATGTATGTCTTTTTGTATGTCTGTCTGTCTGTATTTTATAGTTGCTTAACAACGAAACGACAAAAAATAGATCCAGTGGGACAAACGCCCCACGTTGGTTACACTTACTAATTGGAACAATACCCCACTTACCAAGCACGGTCAAATTTGATCTTGAAGTTACAATGTACATGTTTATCCAATGTTTTTCTGCCTCAACTCTTTTTAGGGTGTTTCTTGTTTCGTCGCACTTGGTTCACTTGATTCAATTGATTTTGTCGCATTTCACCTCTTGACCGCCACCTCGTCCCATCTCTGACATTTCAAGGTATCTCAAAGACTGATTCCGCTGACCTTCAGCCTTTAGTGGTAACCTTCCATGGCCTCTCAGGAAACCTTTCCTTTGGCTCCCCGACACACTTTGATGTGTCCTATGCTGTTGGCAATGATGATAATAAGAATGGTGTTTCCCAATATTTTGTAATCGTTTTGAATGTTTGTGTGTGAGACAATGCCACAGTGCCCCTGGCATCTAAATCAGGAACCATATGAGGGACCAGTCCGGAACTGAGTCCCTGAGGGTGAGCTCGCAATGAGACATACGGCACTGTGCTCTCATTGTTTGAGGCATCATTCGACATTTCCACTCCCAGAAGCATGAAGTCGCCTTGGGCTGACAGCCCGGAGGAGCTTGCAGACGTGTTAGTTGTTTGGCTGTTTGAAACCTGATTGAAATTCTAAAATGTTCAGTTCAGGCAATTTCAAGCCGGACGTTCTGATATCTCTTATCTCTTTCATACATTCCTGATCCTGCGGGCTCAGGAGAAACGCCCAGATGACGCTATTGTTGCTGAAAACAGGACAGCCTTGTAGCAAGAGGTCAAAAGGTCTGAAGGTGCTGTGTCAGGACATGTGTACTGTGTTTGTTGACTAGTTACTGTAGAAGTTGTTCCAAACACCTCCATTTCTTCGTGGACATTGTTGATTTTTGCGAATGGAAGTGCAGCGACACGTACAGTGCAACTTGTACATATATATGTACCATATGTACTTTGGCTCAAGGATCAAGCGACTAGAAAAGGTGCGGTTTCCGTTCCGACGCTACGCCGCTTATGGATCGTCAGTGATAGCTTCAAACTTCGCTGATTAAGATCCACTCGCAGGTTATCAGCCGTACGCGCTCTTTATAGCCGTACGAGCTACACGAGACCAAGAACAAGACTAGTCATTACAGAAACCTGCAATGTCAAGCTCAGGAGGAAATGGAAGCGAACCCTATTCATTCGCTGCTCCTGGTGGTCCCAACACCATTTCGTCACCAGACTCTACAATGGGTACTGATTCATCAGCAAATGCTGACGTTATCACTATGCCTACTGGATCACAAATCTCGGAAAGATCCGTGCCACCGGCTCGGAATCTGACCGATCTTGCACCCGTAGGACCAAGAAGATCGATGAGAGCTACAACAAGATCTACATCGCCTATAACGTCTACCGCGAGATCCCCAAGAAGGAGTATAGAGAAGAGACGTGACGATGATAGAGGAACAAAAGAGCAAAGAAGAGAGATTCAGCTGGGTGAAGAATTGAGATCGGCGAGAAATGCATACAATTTTCTTCATGAAGAATATGAATGCATCCAAGCCGGATACTCACGACTACACCACGAGGCTGAAGTGGAGTTCAGGCAAATGTCTGACTACAACAGGAAGATGCAGGAACATCTACAAGAGATGACACAGGAAGATGAAGGAGCGACAATAAGAATTGAAGAGCTCGAACACAAGCTACGCTTGGCGGAATCGACAGCTGAACATATCTACATGAGATATCAAGAGCTTGCACAAGAAACTCATCAAGAACATTCAGAGCTTGAATCTGTGAAAGCAACGAAGGACAGAATGTCCCAAGAGCTTCAAGCAGCAATTGGACACATCCAAGAACAGAATGAATCTTCATTGGCGATCAATAGAAGATCAAAAGCCATTCAGGATGAGAACACAGCCTTCGTCGGAATAGCTGACCAGATACAAGCTAGAATGATTGCGCTACAGGATGAGAATGTCAACATGCACGAGGTGATCCAACACCAGAGAGAAGAACAATGGAACAGTGAGGTCAGGGAAAGACGTCTTCAACACAGTGTTCACTCATCTCAAGATCAGAGCAATCAGGAAGCTATGGTTATTGATCATCTACGAGGTCAACTAGCTATGGCACGTGGAGCTGAACTCAACGCGAGAGCGGAGATAGAAGAGATGGAAGTGGGCATGAGGATGGAGATATTTGTATGCCAGACTGAAGTCTCTGCTAAAGAAATGGCAGAAGTGAAGGCGAGCCACCATGAATACGAAGCAAACGTCGCAAAGGAGGTTATCGCAAAAGGAGAAATATTCAATAACGAAGTCCTAGAAGGTTCCATCCGTGAACGACAACAGTTGAAAGACGCCAACCTCGCTCTATCCGAAGCCAACGCACAGCTGAAAAGAGAGAATATGATGAGAGCTCCTATGTTCGGCGATGATGGTGCTGAAATTCAACAGAAGATCAGAGAACTGGAGAATGCACTATTGGAAAGCCAGAAGGAGACAAAGAATGTCATTATGGAAAATGCGAAATTAAAAGCAGAAGCACGAATGGCACCCATAGTCTCTCGGTACAGCAAGCGTCCTAGTTCCAGAGACCGCGGGTTACCAACCCACGCGTCCGAGGAAGATGAGATTCGGAACGCAAAAGAGGAGGCGAAGCACTACAAGGACGGGTACAATGAAATGACAGAGAGCCGAGATGAGATGTATGAATGGTATGCCGAAACCCACAATGAGTACGCCGAGGAAAGGGAGAAATCAATTGAGCTATCCGAGGCGAACAAATCATTGAGGGACAAGATTTCAGAAGCAGAAGCATCCTCTTCATCTCATCTTGCACCGGCAACCTCTACAATCATGAAAGTATCGAGGAAGGAAGAATCAAAGATAAACGTTCCGTCATGGCCCAGGATCAATGATCTTGGACTATGGAAGGCAAATCTCATTCAATCGATCATCATTGCGGCCAATGATTCAGATCAAGAGCCCTGGATCGACTGGATCAAAGAAGCCATGGACGATCCTGATCCGGACAAGTTTGTCGACTCAGGAGACCAAAGATTCCATTCAATCGATGCCAAACTCGGCCTAGCTCTTACCAAGGTCGTCATGGATGCGAAAGATGATGGTTCAGGTGTAGCTATGAAGTTGAGGACGAGGATCAATGCAAAAGGGAGAACATCAAGCCTCATAAAGGGAAGAGAGGTCCTAGCCCTGATCCTTATGAATTTCAAGACAACATCAAATGTGGAAGTCTTATATACTTCAATGCACCTCTACCAACTAGAATATCAAGGAGACAAGAACTTATCGTTGTTCTTCCACACTTGGGATGAGATTCTGGCAGGAATGAAGCCCGTTGACGTCCCGAGCGACGAAACTCTTCGGGATCTCCTATGGAGAAAGATCAGGAACTCAAACCTCATGGCATACGACATCAGCGCCTACAACAGCATGAACGACGATGATGCCAAGAAGACATACAAACATCTACGTGATATGATCAGAAGGCACATCGAACGGCAAACTGAAGACAGGATGATCCTGGAAAAGGAGAAGGCAGTGAAGAATGTGGCCAATATCTTTCAGAATCTCAAACCAGGCGGACCTGCTCCAAAACTGAAAGCTGCACCAGCTGATCCGAAGAAGAAACCAAAAGGGCAACAAGAACAGGTTGTCTCAGAAGACGCTGCTGCAGTGAAGCCGAAACCCAATCCCAAGAAGCATCCTGAAGACAAGAACAAAAAGGGAAAGGGGAAAGGTAAAGGTGATGGAAAGGATCGCAGCCGAAGTCCGAGTACAGACAAGAAGAAGATACCATGCAAATACTTCGTGAAAGGTAACTGCACTATGGGGAAAGATTGCCCATTCAGTCACAAGAAACCCAGATCACCATCCAGAGGATCTTCTGTCGGAAAGAATGACAAGCCAGTATGTTGGATGTGGATTCGAGGAACTTGTGACAAAGGGAAGGATTGCAAGTTCTACCATGACCCAAAAGCCTCTCCTAAGAAAGGGATATCTGCACCAGCTGACTCAGGAGACGATAGGCCAAAGCCCAAGGCAAAACCCAAACCGAAGCCTAAGGCGAAGCCTGGAGCCCCAGCCATTGACGGTGAACTCTTCATGGACGAATCCGAAGATGAAGGGATTGCTGCATCCGCCAAGGCAAGAGAAGGAGGTGCAAAAGTATCCTTTGATGAAGAGACTTGTGAGATCATGTTGAACGAAGCGATCTACTCAGTCAGGAACAAATGGAAGGTAGTAGAAAGGAAACCTCTACGTCCAGACATCAAACGATACGATGAGAAAGAGCTCACCTGCTACACGAGGAAAGAACAAATCAGATTTGAAGAAAAGGTCGCAGAGGCAAGAGGCATATTGATGGTCCCCTACACTGAGATCAAGAGGGTCCGAATACCAGTTGGACCAAAGGGTGACCTAGCGGTCACTATGTCTTTTGACGAAGATGACGGCCTAGTTTTCCATCATAAAGTCATTCCTCATGTATGCGAGGGAAAGAAAGATCATGCAGACACAAAGACATTGTCTATTCCAGCCAAAGGGTCAAGAACAAAGTTCATCATGGACACAGGATGTGGGTATGATTTGATATCGAAAGGCAGAGCCAAGAAATTAGGTCTGGAAGTGAGAGAAAGCGACCAATCAATGTCATTCTATACCGCAAATGGAGTGACATCCACAAAGGGAGTCGCCGACATTCATTTCGACGAATTTGACTCTACCTACTCCCCATTCGTCTTAGATGAGTCTCCTTCAGTACTGTCTGTTGGAAAGAAATGCATGGAGGAAGGTTACACATTCATATGGCCAGCCTGCGGCAACCCGTACATGGTTTCCCCGAACTACAAGAAAATCATGTTAGAAGTAGAGGGAAACATCCCATATATTGTCAAGGGCAGTGACTTCTGTAACCCCACCGACGATGTAAGGGCGGAGATGATCGCAAGGTTCACCCTAGGAGAAGGTGAAGCTGATTACCAATCGGCTTTCATCAACTGTGATGTGGATCCTCAAGGCGTCATGTGTGATGATGACGACCTCCCTGTGATTGAGCCTCCAAAAGTCAAAAGACGAAAGAGGAATAAGAAGTTCAAGGCATCTCCTGGAGAAGAAGATGAGGTAGGATCAGATGTCGCCGGAGACAGTGAACCAGAAGCTGACGATGATGATGCAGATGACATCGAGGTGGATATTGTTGACGGTGCAAGCAGAATGGTGAGAAGAGGAACTCTGAAAGCAGATGCCAGGAAAATCGAACATCTACTCACACACCGTTACAAGAATCCCTACTGTGAGTCATGCATCAGAGCAAAGATGAAACACTTCAAGACGCATCGAGGAGCGTTCAAGAGAAAGCTCAAAGCTTTTGGGGATCTGGTTACCTTTGATTTTGTCGATACGAGGAACATCCTTGATCAAGGGATCAGTACTGATCGAGAGATCTTCGTCATTCGTGACAGGTACACAGGCGTCATATGGGCCTATCCGTCGAAAGAGAGGTTTGCCAAGGACGTGGTCAATGCAATAAACCACTTCAAAGGATTGAAGAAGATCAAGATTGCTTATGCCGACAAAGCCCCAGAGTTTGAGACGGCTATGAAGCAGCTGAAGATCCCATTCGATCATTCTCTACCGAATCATCCTCAGAACAATTCTCTGGCGGAGAGGAACAATCAGTTCATTATGATGACAACCGCAACTTGCCTCTTGGAAGCGGGATTACCACCATGTTTCTGGAGCTATGCAGTAGAATGCGTCAGCCATCTTTTGAACACTGAGGAAGGAGAGGACGGAGTGAGCCCTTGGTACAAGCTACATGGAAAAGAGTTCCATGGAGAGAAGATCCCCTTTGGTGCAAAGGTCTTCTTCATGCCGAGCAGTCAAGGAAGGATTGAGCAGAAGCACAAGTTTGATCCCAAGGGAATCCCAGGTATTTTCGCCGGATATGAGATCAAGCCCGGGATGAACTGGTCGAGACAATATAGAGTGTGGAGTCTTGAAACTTTTGCACATCAAAGCCTTGCATTTGATGCCAATCGTCCTATCAGAAAGCTACTCACACCACAGCTCACGGAGACCCTGGTATTCCTCGCTCCCATCGAATTCCCGTTGAAGGAAGGATATGAGAAGATCAACAACACGTTGGAAGGCATGAAGATCCGTGACAGGAGAGATGGAGAGCCAGAGGTCGGAGATCCTAGTCGAATGGTTGACTATGAAGATTACGAACCAAGTGAGCGCAGTATGGATTTTGAGGAGCTTGCGGAAAGGGAGATTAGGGATGAGGACGACGAAGACGCCATTGAAGATCATGAAGCAGATGATGAAGAACGAAATGATCCCGGTGGTGATGATGATCCAAAACCTGATGGCGGTCACTCCAAAATATTGTCCAAACCTGCCAAGGCGAAGGTACCACCTTCGACCGGCAGGGAAGATCACCCGCCAGTTGGAGATCCTTCAATGGAACACATGTCCGTGGGAAAGGCAAGTGATGGTATCATCTACTTGAATGATGATGGTGAGACCGTGAAACTGGACAGAAAAGGGAATCCATATAAGGTTGGATCAGACGGAAGAAGGTTCTTCAGGTCATCACCGAGACCAAGATCAAAATATACTCCAGAAGAATGGAAAGCGTTGTCTCTATCTGATAGAGCTATCGCTGAGAAGAAAGAAGCTCTCGAGAAAGAAAAGATGAAAGAGAGAGAGAGTAAAGGTGCGGGATCCAGCAAGGACAAAAGGAAGAAGAAAAAGAAGGAGGACAAGGATGATGATCCTAAGGACGTATCGCCCAACATCTTCATCGATCTGAAGAAAGATCGGACGCTGATCACCGATGACGATGACATGGGGGGCTATAGTCCATCTTCGGCATCTACACTTTCCACAGAACTCCCAAGCGACGACGATTACTTAGTCGAATGGGAGGAATGGACGAGTGTGGAGAATGGGTTCGGCCCACGTGCTACTTGGGATCCACTCAATATCATTGATGTCAACAGTGGAGAAATCCTCAATGATATGGCAGTAGCATATGCAATGCCAACGGAATCCAATAGATGCACAACCGAAGATTTCACAAAGAACTTGAAAGATCATCACTTGTCATTTCCGTCAATGCCCTGCATCAACTCGATCTCCAAACATCGAGAAAGATACACATATGCCGACACAACGAACCCGATGAGTGCTTATCGGAACCTGTTCAATGCAGCAGTCTCCAGACCTGTTAGTCGAGCAGAAATGCTGAAGAATCCCAAGGCCAAAGCCTCAATGAGAAAAGAATGGTTGGGACTTCATGAGCAAGGGGTGTTCGACTTCTTTGTGATTCGGGAGTATCACGACGTAAAACAAGAAGCGCTCACTCTGAAGCAGGTCGTGCACTTTGCAAGGGTCCATGGCATCATTGTGGAAAAGAACTACCAGTTGCCAATGAGTGATGAGAGACGAAAATTTAAGGGAAGAGGAGTATTGCTAGGAAACAAGGTGAAGAATCAGAATTGGGAAGCAGCTTTCTTTCAGGACTTGGGCAATTCACCAGCGTCCTTTGAATCTTCTAGATGGGCAGATTTCTATGGATGTGTTCCCGGACATTCGGTCAAGCTCGCTGATGCGATTCAGGCATACATTCAGGCTTCTCTTACGGGACCGCCCTGTTGGGTCGAGTTACCGTCAGACGCGTGGCCAGATGATGTTGATGTATCAAAGTATCATCGACCAGTGGTACGCCTCCTCAAAGCCTTGTATGGACATCCGGACGCAGGTACAATGTGGGAGAAGCACTGCGATACGCAGGTGCGCCAACTTGGCTTCAAGCCAATTGGTGATGAATGGCCATCAATGTATTTTCATGAAGGCCTGAAACTTCTTCTCGTTATATATGTGGACGACCTGAAACTTGCCGGACCAACCGAGAACATGACCAAAGGATGGTCTATGCTACGAACGAAACTCAGGATTGAGCCCGAGACTGATCTTGGACTTTATCTCGGCTGCATGCTCACACGAGGAGAGTCCAAACTCCACGATGGAACAGTAGTCAACACCGTCTCATACAACATGGAAGGATTGTTGAAACTGTCCGTCGAGAAGTATTTAGACATTGTCGGTCATGATACAAAATTGAAGAAGGTCACGACACCAAGCGTCCCAGAAGAAACCAAATCTCATCCCGCACGAGCACCCGCTCCAGGGAAAGAGGCCGTTACGTGTCCATGGTGTGCTAACACCTTTGACCCCAAGCATTCTGGTAAGTTGCATTCCAAGTCCGAATCTGACGTCACTCCGGACGATGGAAACCGTGGTTCTTTGGCGCCACACGCAGCGAGTATACTCATGAAGTTGTTGTATGCTGCCAGAGTTGCTCGATTCGATCTATTGAGATCAATCAACATGCTGGCCAGGAATGTGAATAAATGGACCAGCAATGATGATGCTCGTTTGCATCATCTCATGCGCTATGTCAACAGCACTCTAGACAAGCGCATGATTGGATGGGTTGGCGATCCGATCGCAACTCTCTCAGTCGGAATCTTCGCTGATGCTGATTTTGCTGGTTGCGGTGAGACCCTTCGTTCCACGTCGGGCTCTCACATGCACGTACAAGGTAAGCATACACGATTTCCCATTGCTGGAGGGAGCAAACGTCAAGGATGTATCAGCCATTCAACACCTGAAGCAGAAATAGTCGCGGCGGATTCCACTCTCCGCAACTTTGGGATACCCTCCATCGGCCTCTGGCAAACGCTCTCGGGCAAAGCTCCTGAAATATTGTTCCATGATGATAATCAAGGTATGATTGGAGTTGCCAGAACCGGGAAGAATCCCACCATGCGTCATCTTGAACGCACTCATGGGATATCCATTGTCTCATTGCATGAACATTTTCAACAGGACCATTTCGTGCTGCTCTACGAGATCTCCCACAAGATGTGTGCTGATATTCATACAAAGGCCTTTCGGACTCCACTTGCGTGGCGCCGGGCTTGTATGTTGATCAACCTTCTTGACCCAGAGGATTTGAGCTCCAAAGAGTTGGCTGACATGGTCTCTCCATCAGTCGATCATAAGAAAATCGATCATCAAATCTTTCAGACTAAGACGGATGACATTCCTAATTCCCCATACACTCAGACTCCGGTCTTGCCTCGTGCAGTCTTTGTAAAAGGAATGACAGGAAAAGAAGGTGTCCAGGATCTCCCCAATGGAGATTGCATCTATGTCGTCAAAGTCCCAGTCTATTATCGTCGCTTCCCACCGGGTCGTTACGTACCGTCAGACACGTGTCGGAGTACATGGGTCCTTGTTAATGGTTCCTGGAATTGTGTGGAACGAGAAGCTACGCCACTGCAGCAAGCCTTGCGCTTTGATCATTGGGTCGAACGTGCATGCTTCCTGTATCATGCCTCCAAGGCATCCTCATCTCCAGAGGCGGGCGCCTGCTTATCTCAATCCCCGTTCCTGGCCTTAGCCAATGTTCCTTGGGCTCCAGACGCTGTGCTACAGTTTTCTATTGCCTCCTTGTCGACTGATACAGCTTTGCTCCAGTCACAAGAGGTTCCTCTCAACACTTGTCATCCTGCCACCCTTCGTGTGATCAACACGCTTTTACGTCTTGTTCATGGGGGGAGTGGGGGGCAGGACGGTGCAAGTGGGGGGCAGGACGGTGCATCAATTCGCGCTTTCGGTGCGGTGCAAGACCATTTTGTGCGCCTGGATTCGAAGGAGAAAAACCCAAAAACAAATAAAAATTACCGAGATGAATGGCGACGCGATGGCGACACACTCACCCGAGTGCATAATGTGCCGAGAACACAAGAGTTTGTCCCTAGTGAAGACTCACACTGTCCTGTCCGGCTGTCGGATCTGTCTGATTATCGTAGGACTGAGAAGTACTACAAGAGCGGTAAGGACACAAAAGTTGATACCTGGCGTTTCAAGGGTAATTCCGTAGGTAAGGACGATCCATGGATAGGAAATACAACATTCCTGATCGTTTCCAACGGTCACGGACACAGCCCACAACATGAAACGACAGACAACAGCAATAACAAGCAAAAGGGCGATGTCACGGCGATTGCAACAGGCATACAAGCGTGGGGGATGAACACCATTGCCCACGAGCACATGTTCATTGCACAAACAGCAAAATATGTTGCAAGTGACACACCTCCGGGAAGAAAACCCGTGTTGCATTTGGTCTTACAAAGGAGATCAGGACGGTCACACAAATATCAGTTCGAACTCCATCAGCAAGACGTCAAGGGTCCTCAAGATATCTTTGATAGATGCATCATGCTACAAGAGCTCGAAAGAAATGTCCCATGTTTAGTCCTCATGTGTGCTGAAGAACAGAATTGGTTTACCTTTCTCCAGACTTGTTTGAAGAAGCAGTTCATGAACATCGTGACAATCACAGAGGACGACGATGCCTGCTCTGCTTATGGCATCAATAAAGTGAAAGCATGTGTCCGGTCCAGTCTTGATTGTGTCTTCTTTGCGGGTCCTTGCACTGGTGGTTCTGCATGGAATCGCTTGAATAGGACTGTAAGTATAAAGGCCGAAATGCAGATTGAGAAACATCAAGAGTTGTATTGGTCGTTGTGGAATTGCTTTGCCCATGCACTTGACCATGTATTCGCAATAGGAGCATGTGCGCTTACTGAGCTACCTAGAAGTTGCGAGTATTGGAGAGATGATAGAATGACAACTCTGATAGAAGGCACGGAATCACACGTACATGACTTCGACGGATGTATGTATGGCCTCGCAACTCATTATGGTCATAGAAATATACCCATCAAGAAGCCGTGGAGGATTGTGTCGTGGGGGGTGCAGTTTCAAAGTTTGATGAAGAAGTGTGATCATAAACATCAGCATGCACCTTGTGCCGGAAGAGAAACGAGAGTAACTCAATTGTATACTCTTAGAATTGCGCAGCATATGATAGAGACTTTGAACAAACGTGCATTGTCGTTGTGGAAGAAGCAGCATGTGGCCAGCCGTGCTCCTGTGCTTTACGATTGGTCGCGGTCGCCGCATCCTTCCATGTCAAACGGTAACCCATGTTCAGAAGTCAATATCAATAAAAGATTTGACAAGATCATTCAGTCGGTTCACGATTCAAAGAAGAAGAAATTCACTTGTGAAAACAACCATGACACTCATGATTCATGCGCCAGTGTCATTACCTTTCACAATCATCTTGAGCAAGATTTTGAGATCAACCAAGCTAGCCATTTTGGTGCCGGCGTGATCCAGCAATTTGCCAAGAAGAAGTTCGCTGAGTTCCATCCAATCACTGTTGGGCTGTCACCGGCAACCCTACCACAAAGGGGGAACTCATTAGCATTAGTGAGCCATTTCTGGAGATTGACAACATCCCTACATCGTGGAGATTGTGTAGTCAACATGTTCCGTTCTACTGTTTATGGGGCCACAGGGAGGAGCATGGCCTCAGCCAAGAAGCTGAAAGAACACCTCCAGAAATTGGATAGCAGACGAGGGGAGAGTCCTACACTTGTTCCTAGACAGTTCGTCGAGGACATGGACCCAGGACAAGCTCTGCAACTGGCAGAGAAGTGGATGGAGAGAGGGGTACCACCCGTCTACTCTATCAGCGCTTGTTATTGTGCCGTTGAAGCCAAGGGTGGAACCATCCAAGAGCGCCTCGTGAGATCCCTCAGAGTGTTGCTCAGCAAGTATGACCCAGAGACGGACGACGGCAAGGAGGTAACAAGGGCATTCTTTGCTGGAATAAAGAGGGTGATCGGCATCGTCAAGAGTCAAGAGCGACAGGTACGACCAGAACACGAACCTCTTGGGCCGCCACCTCCTCCTAATCCGGAGCACTTTCCCTATGAGGCGTTTGCACCCAATGATGTTTGGGACAGGTTGGAATTATTTGCAGACAATCTCTTGGCTTTATTCATGCCGGAACCCTTCAACCAAGAAGCACCAGTCAAAGGGATGTTGGCAGACCTGAATGAGAAGGTCGCCAAACGAGGCATGAAAGGTATCAATTCCACTGCGATGTCAAAAGATTCACTTCTAGACATCACGAGGGACGGGTACTTCTATGATTCCATGAATGATCTGCATCACAGGATACCCATTGAAGGTCGTAGCAGCAACTACATGGCAATGACCGGCGAACATTGGGAACGCAGCTGCAGATACATCAGCTTGGCGGGTGCGTCATTGGGATTTGCATTGAGGTTTCACAACAAGAATCATCCCGAAGATCTCACATCTTTGACTGACCTCATTCAGATCATTGCAAAAGGGCAATCGGGAGGAACCTTGGAAAGATGTGCCGCAATCAACAATTTCCAGTGCATCCAAGCGTTGTATCAATGCATTCATAGGCATGTCATTGAGCACTCTGCCATTTCCCTCAGATCTGAAACGAATGCGCAGATGCTCGCTGCATTCCAGCATTTGAAAGAATGGTTTCCAGAGGTGAAACCGGATGTGTGGCCAGCAGGTTACAATGTTCTTGGTGCTGAACTAGGAGTCCATCGAGATCTTCTCGCAAGGGACACATCGATCAGTATCTTGAATCAGTACATTGCAGAGCTCCATTTATCCGAAGCCAACCTGGATGAAGAACCAGATCTAGAGACCTTGGGCAAGCCAAAGGAGAAGATCTACTTAACCTTCGAGAATCCCTCAATCGGACCACCCAATCTGAAAGATTTCAGTGCGGTGGAACCTCAATGGTTGTGTCAATTTCGGATCCATCATGCCAAGAACAAAGGGCTTAGTCAGGATGAAATCACCAAACGGATGAGGGAGGAAGCAAGAAGGGCAAGAGATCAAAGTGGAGCACCAAAGAATCGTGATGACTATACCCAGACTTTTGGAGGAAAAGGAAGTTCGGTACCACCGGGCGGTCCTTACACTTCATCTAGTTCAGGTCCTAGGCCACCTTGGGAAAGGAACAATGAACAATGGGATCCTTGGTCATCCGATGTACCTCATGGAGCGTATGATGTTCCACGACCTCCACCGAAAGCTCCGCCAAAGTGCAAACCCATGCCGAAGCCGAAACAGCCTGCACAGCCAAAAGAATGGTTTGTCACGCTTCCTCCTGAAGGTGTGACGACTATCGGGTGCAACGGTATGGACTACCTTGGCAAACCCATCATATTCAATCTCTGGACTTATCGAAGCAGTACCACTGCTTACGCTACAGCTCCGTTTGCTGGTCCTCGTACAGCCGAGCCAGGAAGAGATTGGAGACAGTATGTGAGAAGGCTCACGTATTATGTCGGGGTGACTTTGGGTGGAAATTATAGATCGAGTTCATCAATGGGGCTTCAACCTCTCACCGATTCTCATTTGAGGACAAAAGTGAACGAGAGCGATGGTTTTTGGACAAAGCTCTATGTTGAGATGGTTGAAGAGTTCGATCTGACAAGTTGTTTTCAGTATCCCTCAGCAAGGGCCATGGTACTTATCTTGAAGTTGAACGATGTGCCAGAGGAGGCCGCATATCACATCAAGTTCCTTTCATCCAAAGTTGGGTGCCACACCGAGGAGAAGGACAAGGTGATGATTGACGGGGATACAGGAGTCATGGATGTTGATCATTTGAGTGGCCAGATTAGAGGAGTCGGTACCGGACACACCATTCTTGTGACAGACCTTGACTATGCGACTAGAGCAAGTTCGTCAAAGAAAATCACGACGATGCAGTACGGTATCCGAACTGAGATGGCATTCGAAAATTGCTGTGTATTCCAAGTTCAGGGAGAAAGGCATCAAGACATCCTGGATACTCTTGATAGAGTAGTCGTTTTCTTGGAAGAACATGGACAAGATCAGGGGGACGGTACAACCGTCCACATCTGGCTGTGTCTTCATTGTATGTTTCCGAACGGCAGCACACTGAGGTTGACCGAGGCGACGTTCAAAGAGTTCTCAAGGAAGTTGGCTGAGAAGGTCCATTCGATCGGACAGCTCCTGACTACTCCAGTATTAGTGAACATCCAGCCAGATTCAAAGTTCTTCGGGCCAGCAAGATATGATCACAGTCACATTGTCACCGACATTGTAGACCAAGTGAGACGAAGTGGTGCCTTGGCCACCAAATCGTCACGTACCTGGAAAGCTATGTACTCAGTTGCAGGTGCTCCCAGTGCGAACTATATCACGGGCGGCGACAAGAACAAGATTTGGGCTGTGATGGAGAAACAACTCACGAGAGAAAGGGTCATCCTATTGTGTTCAATGAATAAAGTTCATGTCAGTGCTTTGAACAACATGGCAGAGGACGAGATCCAGGTCCCAATTTCTCAGGACAACTTCGACAGGTACTTGAACGTTGCTATGTCGGCGAGTGATGGGCAACCGAAGAAGACCAGCACGAAGCATACTGTTGGTGGGAGCTTCAGTCAAGGTACCGAATGGAGGGACATCAGATTCGTTCTGAAAGATCCGGAGCCTGAGGAGGACAGGATGGAATATTGGATGACGGGAAATCGGAGAGTTGAGAATTACAAAGCCACTGCAGATGCCGCACCATATCTTTGTGAAGATTGCAACAAACATGATGCATCCGAGGATTGGAACACACACAAAGACAATAGAAGCCATTGTGTGAATTGCAACTTCAACTTTTGGTGTGTTCAGAGCGGCACTCCCACGATTCAACAAGAAAGAGAAAGCATTTGGGAAACTGCAGTGAGAGTTAGAGTCCTTTGGGAGAAGAATGCTGAATGGAACCGTTTGTATCCAGCGCAGAATCTCCGTGAATTCATGGTCGAGGGTGCGATGATGCTATCCAGGAAGAATCCGCCTTGGATTCAAGGAGCATTGAAAGCTATTTCGCATCATGGTGGAATCAGAGCCCCGTCGGAACTTGTGGAACAGTACTGTACCCAAGGGAAGGGATCCACTCTTTTCATCCACCGAGACTATGATCCAGACAGTGAAGACTATGGCTTCCGAGCGTATATGGACTATGGGAATGTGGCGTACCACGACTACATCCAATATTTCTTCACGCACAAAGAGTACCAGGACGTCTTCTCGTTGAATGAATATAGGACTGTTACAAATTCTGAGCTTGCGGGCGATATCATGGAGTTTTGGACTGGTGTTCTCGAACTGGCCGGCATCTTCAAAGACACGCTGTTCGAGGATTGGGCTCAGATCAATGAATGCAGAAAGGTATAGAAATGTCTTTTCTTCACTTCTATGCAGCGAGCCGAAAATCAATCAATGACAACACCAAGAGGAATAAACCTTCAGGGCTCCATGTTACAGCTGAAGAACAAGCCTGTATCGATGCCGTCATGTCCAGGTATGATACCAGACCAGAGTTCAGGAGAATGGTACGACTGGCCATAGCCCCAGAGCCCAAAAGAACGTCTACGGAAGAGCCTGATGTAGAGATGAAGGATGGCGAAGCCGACCCTGCGAGTACCACTCCAGGAGTCGAGGAGCCTGAACCACCTACGCCTGAGCTTGATCCGCAAGACTACAAGGATGGGGAAGGTCGTTCAGTATCCCCGACGAAAACATGGTCGCACTACCCGACATCGAATCCAGATACTGAAGAACGGAAAAGAGCTGCCAAGCGCAGTGGGCAAGGTACAGCAACCGCTTCCAACTGGAAAACCGCCTATGACAACCTCAGAAGGGTCAGAGCACGCGCAGTGAGCCAAAAGGTGTGCTATTGTTGTGGTTCAAACCAACATCACCTGGCTATTTGTCCCAACACTGAGAAGAAGGACGAGTTGATGAACTCATTCTCTCACATGGAGGACACTATGCGCAAGTGCTTCACCGAGGACGACAAGGCAATCATCCGACGTGATGTTGAAAGCCGAAAGAGGAAAGCAAAGTCATCCAAAGACGTCGAAGACGAGGACTACATGGATGTGGATGATGAAGATATTGAACTTCCCGAAGAAGAACCGGAACTAGGAGGTAAGGTACCACCTCACTCTCCGAGAGCCAAAGGTAGACCACACTCGTCAGACTCTGCAAAAGAGGAATACGCGAAAGCGGTCGAAGCAACCAAGAAGGCCTTTGGGAACGCCAGTTTCGTCACCAGATTCAAAGAGCCCGTCGACCTCTTTGACATTGCCGATGACAAAGAAGGAGGAGAGTACAGGGTCGCAAATCACAGGGTTGATAGATCAGGTCCTAATGGAAAGTGGGAACTTGATGCACTTATTCAGGAGGCTGCAGCACTCGGAATAAAGATGCCCAAAGTGAAGGACCTTGCTCCTGACCCACAACAAGTTCAAAAGGTTGGATATCGGCAGATTGAGGTGACTTGCGATAGAGGAAGCATCGAGATAATTCCACAGTATGGAGTTACATTTTATGTGGAGTACTGGAATGGACCGAAGAGAGATGCAACTTTCACGGATCCACCAAAGATGAACCCAGCAACTCGCATCGACAAGTTCAGCGAGGAGAGTCAGCGGGTCAACGAGGTTAGCCATAGACTCAATAGACTACTCAGGCATGGAGTGGGAAAGCATAATGGGATTCAATCGCACCGCGGTCGAAAACCTCATGTGTCCCCGAAGTGCAATGAGGGTGGATGGGTGAACATCGATGAGATCCTGGAATATGACCATGTCTTCAACGATGGTGTCGATATCAGTACTATCTCAAAT
This sequence comes from Durusdinium trenchii, assembly GCA_963970005.1. Taxonomy (NCBI): domain Eukaryota; class Dinophyceae; order Suessiales; family Symbiodiniaceae; genus Durusdinium; species Durusdinium trenchii. The sequence continues at coordinate 248,680 of CAXAMN010005570.1, read as the reverse complement.
GATCGGCATCGTCAAGATGTCAAGACAGAGCGATACCAGTATTTATGCAAGGCGATGTGGCATGCAAAGAAGTTGCAGAACAGAGTACGCTATCAGATTGCCGCCATTCGTATCTCAAGGGAGGATGTCTCACTCGAAGAGGAAAGGCAATACTGGGCAAACCTCATGTATTACAGCACAGATGCACCGTCATTTCTGAAGCATGAACGTTGGATCGTTCCTTGTGCAATTCGAGCTGTTGCCTCTCACAATTCTGGAAGAGAGACTGTTCTTGAAGAGGATGTGTCAATATATCCTGTGTGGACTTCACATCTCATTCCAGAGAATGTGGCAATGCAGCTTGGAGGAAGCTTTCACATGACATCGCTTTCCAATATTGAGTCAATCATGAAACTAGGAATTGTCCCTGGTGGAACGGAGGGATATAGAGGTAGTGTTTTCTTCAACCACTTTGCGCCGTGGGATGATCGATCATCAAAGATTCTGAGATCAAGATGGCCAAGAGTGGGAATGCCCGTTTGCCTTTATGTTCCAATCATGACTTTGAGGAAGCTTGGGGGAAGAATTTCGGAGAATTCCTACACTGTTGTTTTTAGAGAAGTTCCATGGAGATGTGTACGAGGTGCTTGGTATTGGGACGACTACGTTCAGGCATGGAGGAGACTCCTGCTGGGAAGCACTGGAGAGCAAGTTGTTCTAGCGGCACGTCATGGACTTTGGGTTGCTCAGAAGCATACCATCCTCGAGAGAGCCGACGAAGTCACGAAGTCAGCCTCGGCGACAGATGACAACGTCCAAAAGCTCGTGTCCCTTATCGATGAAGTACAATTCGATGACAATGGAGAGCTGATCGAGGATTCCATCAGTGAGGAAACTTGGGACGAAATCATCTCCAGAACATGTGAAGGGTATCGCAACGTGGATGGCAATATTTTGTGTCCATCATGTATGCATTTGACTTCTTCATCTTTGTCCGTGTGTCTATCTTGTCAAGGCAGGCTACTCTCGTGTGGTATTCGCAACACTGTCATTTCCGATTCACCCGTTGATCTTGTGAGCGACGATGAAGAGGAAAAGAAGGAAGAGAAGGAGCCTGAAGATGATGATCAAGATATCTTGGACCAGGCCACTATGGAAGAGATCAGAAAGGCTTGGGAAGAAGACATCGCTCAAACTGAAGCAGCTGACGACGACGAGGACATGGACAATCTAGATCCTTCCAAACCGTCTGATGGTGCAGAAAACTTCAAGAGTGACAATGTCGAGACCCCATCTTTCAATGAGGACGAGATCGACTACGATCGTGATTCTGATCTAGAAGATGAAGACGAACGAAACGTGATCATCGAGATCCAGAGGAGCACACAACAATATGAGGGGAAGAAACGTCAAGATGGTGAGCCCGAGGATGAAGACGTCACCGACGACTTACATCCGGAGGCGAATCGACCGACAGATCGTGATGAACCGGGATACTATGCACAGCATGGAGCGACCGAGTTCAATCCCGAAGAAGGAAGAGACAACGAAGATCTCCCCATCTATTGTCGAGTACCGGAACCTCGAATCTATGCGCATCAAGAGAGAGCCTACTGTCAGGACGTCTCCATGAATGCATCGGGTTTGATGGATAGGTATGTGGTCAAATGTGTGCTGAACATGATCTCCCTGATGTACAAGAGCTACTATTGCACCAGCCTTACCGACTTCAAAGCAAATTGGAAAAGGAAGCGTCTGGATGTGATAAGCAAGTTCGGTACAGAGGATTTCACTGAAATCGATGACGATGGGAGACCATTGGATCCAACAGATGACATGATGAGAATCTTTGCCAACGAAAACAAGATTACGATTGAGGAGGCCTGGCACCGATTCAGAGGAGAGCAATTCATTTGCAAGGTGGCACTCGTGATCCTATCGTTTGGTCATACTCCGTACTCCTTCAAGAAGGAATATGGCAACTTCGAATACTCCACCAACTTGACTGACGTCCAGCTTGAGGAGTTGAAAGCGAAGAAAGCCAGCGCAATGACTGAATTGGTACAGAAGTGCATCCATGCGATTTATGGTTGTCGGACATATTCTTACTTTAGAACCGACGTTACATCACCCAACCACAAGGTGATCGATCCTCTGGACATCATGTACTCGAGAATGAAGAGCAAATGGGAGAAGTCTATTCTGCTGATCATTGATCAACATGAGATCAGGTTGCCCCCACACGCTCAGAATGTCGTAGAGTCAATGGCCAGAAATCCCAACATTGGACATACAGAGAGATGGATGAGCGTGGTAGAACAGAAGCATGTTCAAGCTCTTACCGATCGTCTAGGCTTTGGAGATAGGGCCAAGGAGATTCAGGGCAAGAAGAAGCAGGCAGCCAAGGCAACAGCTAAGTCAACATCAACGACTAAGTCTGAAGCGAAAGCAGCATCTTCGTCAAGAGCTGAGGCAAAGCCAGCATCTACACCCAGAACCGAGGCCAAGCCGTCGTCAGCACCAAGTGAGGAGCCAAAACCTGCAAGAGCACCTAAGAGTTTCGGGCCCTCATCAGCAGAGGAGAACAGGGCGAAGGCTGCTCCAAAAGCCAGACCACATGATAAATCACCATCCAGTGCTACCGATGTGTTTGAGCAAGCTTTGCAGGAAGATCTTGCCGCCAACGCACATGCAGCAGAAGGTACAACTTCTTCATCATCCCGAGGACATTCCAAAGGAGGAGGCCAATCTGGAACATCTTGGAGGCCGGCGCTAACGCAAGAACGTCGCGAAGTACCTCAACCTTCTGAAAAGGGGAAGGGAAAGAGCAAGTCCAAGGGAAAGTCCAAGAAGGGAGAAGATGATCGGCGGGATGCTCAGGGCAGCTGGGATCATCGTGGATGGAGAGGTTATCGCCAGTGGTGATTTCTTTGAACGACTATGAGGATACCATGCAAACCAGGGAGGAAGTCATTCACCGGATGTCTATCTGACCTGAAACGCTGTAAGTGTATCATTGCAAATCATCAATACGATTTGATACCATGAGCATAATGGAAGGTAGACAGTCACCGACTGTCTCTCCGACTTGCCGTTCTGTAAGTGTATCCAAACCAAAACCTACATCTTTTGAGAAGTGTGAAGTCAGTTGCCGATGTGACATCTACGTGGAAGTCACCAGTTCGGATCTACATCAAAGCGATGCTCTTTTGAGTGGATACTGAGCGAGGCCTCGTGACTGTCTCACTTGTTCAATTCGATTTTTTCATAGGTTCTGAGCCATAGTTGCACACTTTATATGTAAAAGTCCGCTTTAGTCCAGCATGTTTCGTAGTATGAGCCTCATATGAGTCTCGCGGCAAATCATACAATTTCTTTTGTAGCACTTACATCCCTAAATTTTCGTGTGTGATCGGAACATATTGTTGCCGTTCACATGGGGGTGCGAATGGAAGTGCAGCGACACGTACAGTGCAACTTGTACATATATATGTACCATATGTACTTTGGCTCAAGGATCAAGCGACTAGAAAAGGTGCGGTTTCCGTTCCGACGCTACGCCGCTTATGGATCGTCAGTGATAGCTTCAAACTTCGCTGATTAAGATCCACTCGCAATTTTGAGGCAACTTCATCAGCGACTATCAGTTGCGGAAGAGGAGAAGGACGGTTTGTTTGGATGTAATTATAGGCTACCTTTGAAATAAAAGAAGCTTGGTATGCCCCCTTTTGGTTCATGCTCATTGTGCTTGTGTCAGGGTGCTTGCACAAAATGACGCCATTCTCTTGTGTGACAGGCCATAATGATGCAGAATCTGCGTGACCATATTAAACAGTTGGCACGTGACAGCCTCAGACAGACAACGAGGCGTCAAACGGTCCAAGACAACAAACTCTGTCAAGTTGCCACTGCGAAACAATGATGAGACAGGATGAGACAGGCATAGGAGCAAAGTTGGAGCAACTAGAATTGCTTGTACAACAGCTAAGGTGAAAATTGGGACCTGAAGTTCAAAGCAGGGTTGATCGAGGAGCTGGGGAGCTGGGTGGTTGTTTTTGCTTAGCGAGAATTAGACAAGACCAATCAGGAAGGTGTGTGATCGCTTTAGTTAATGCCAGTCCATCATGTTTCACTTTAGCAGAGTGCGCTTAGCTGCTTAGCTTGCATTCCATGAGGATTCCACAAGATCTCAGAGTGCCAAGGACAGTTCTTTCGCAACCGAGCCAGAGTGTCGTGCAGTGAAACCAGGGACGGACCTCTGACATCCGACCGGGAGATTTTGGGCCCCTTTTGGGCCCCTAGAGCTTGGGGGATGAGTTCAAAGCAACAAAGAATTCCCTCAGCGCTATTGTGGCGCTAGCTCAGAGCCTCTAAAACCTCTAGACTTTGCCGCAAGTTTCTGCCGGGCCTTTACCTAGTCAATTCATTTCTCAAGCAAATCTATCCCATACGTAGTTTTGGCCCTATAGTTTCGATGCTCAGAGCTTTCGTAGACTTCCAAAGGATACTAGTGCTGGCACGGTGCTTTTTCCACGTTTGCCATCATGTTTTGTTTTACACGGGGCTGTCGATCCGTTGAACCCTTGTCAAAAGCCAGCACAACACGCACGCATTAAACTTCAAGATTGTATAAATTGCCAAAGGAATACGTGCGTGTGTGCACCAGATATGCAGATATGCAGTGCAGTACCGAACTAGAATGTACACCATTGTCATTAGCACATGCCTGAAGCAGGGAATCTAGATGCTGTGCGCAGATGCCAACAAGATGCTGTTTGCATGAACATACATAAACATGCCGGGATGCTGAAGGCACGTGCTACAAGACTGGGGCCTGTGTTCGGAGGAAACACCCTCGACCGTGCAAAGATCCAGTTGGGCCGGTGGCCATGGGAAGGGTACTTGTGCACAGAAAGTTTGTGTGACAAAACCAGGTGCTGGAAAGGACGCCTTGACAGGAAGAGGTATAAGGTATATGACAAACATTCACAAAACCTAGAGTTGACTTGGCCGCAGAAAGTGAATGCAGGTGAGCGGAAGGCCTTTACATCAGCGAGTAAATTTGTGCCGTTGACAAGAACTAAGAACCTAATCAAGGAGCGCTGACAGTAAATATTCAGTAGTACTGTATGTTCTTCACCAATCTCCTGTGGATAGATCCTGGCCCATCATTCCGGGCTCGAGAGTCACTAGAAAGCTCCTTGAAGATTCCGAATCTTCAAGGGCATGAAAGGAGTAGCAACAAACTTGCTCATACAAGGAATGGTCCAGCGTCCATGATTCTTGGTCAGTATTTGTTGTAGACTTCTAGGGGGATGCTTGTTCATGTGTTATGTTTTTCTCAGTTCAAACATTGGCTGCCCGACTGCTCATGAGCCATTCCCCAAAACTGTTGCCGCGGTTCACTTGTTCCGACGGCAAACAAGGAAGTTGATCGCTGCTTCTTTGAACAGGTTCTTTGTCTTCCAAGCGATTTTATCCTACTGTGTGATCTCGTTTTGTAGGGCTGGACAGAGGGAGCAAACAAAGCCGGAGCAGTTTAGAAGGGTTTGCTTTTGAGTAATTGAAACTCGAAACTCTTTTCTGACAAGCAATCGTTTACTGAGAGCAGAGTTTCTTTATCAAGACTCAAGGCAGGCCTTTGACAGCAAGAGGTGACCCAGCTGGAATCCTTTGAAACCAATCCGGTTCCTTGTAGATACTTCACATGCTGCGGAAGTGGATATTCAATATTCTCACTCCTTTGCCCGCAGCAACACAACCTTAATGAGCGGCTTCGTTAGAGCATGTTTGCTGAGCTATTCATGTAAATCTAAAGCAGCATTGATTCAATGTGCATGTGTATATATATATATATATAGGTAGATGGGTTGAGAGGTAGATGTGTTTGTTGAGATAGGTGTGCGACGGTTGTCCAGTCTGCAAGTACTTTGACTCGTTGACCTCTTGCACTGCTTTGCCTGAACGCCCTAGAGTCCTATAGGTCCTAGAGTCATTGTTGCTTGCTGTTTGTTTTAGAGAAGTGACCGAAGGAGGCACCTTTGCAAGAATCGATGAACAATCCAGGCAGGGCAGCGAGGCATTTCTGGCAATTGCTGTCGGGTTTGCAGCGTGTTTTGCGTCCTTGATTCTTGTATATGTATACTGTACATACCCCATGTCAAAAGATATGAATCTATGTAAGATCGATGGTGGCGATGATGGCCGCGTTCCGTTTGTTCTATGTTGTTGTGTCCCTGCTGTTTCTCCAATGTCAGTTTTCGTGTCTTGAAGCCATCGTTCGTGAACGGTTCAACCATGTTTTGCCCTTCACTTGACCTTTGGGCCCAAGGGAACCCTTTTGCCATGCTGTGCACCTAGACGGTGCAGAAAAGCATAGCAGCCGTGTTGTGCTTGGGGGCCCCGTGGTGGGCCTGTGATCCTTTGTTGGTTGTGTGTTCAACCATCGTTGGTACAAGGCGTATCCAGACAGTGAAACTTTTTGCATTGGTGCCTCACCTTTAGTTGCTTATGGCTTCGTGGCTACCAACACTGGTAGCGGAGCCGGAGCCTGTCTCCTGAGAGGGGAGCAGGCTACCGTGCCGGTGGGACAATTCATTGAGGAGCTCTTCGACGTTGAACAACATTGTTGGATAGTTTCTCACTGCTTGCACGTTTACAGAGAGGAGAGAGCAGACTGCGACTTGGGATGGTGACCCTACAAGCTGGACAGAGTATATCAAACGTGTTTGGCTGCAGTACAAACGCGCTCCATTCAAGAAGCGTTGGCTCCTTGGTGCTGAGTTGGCGTCCCGCCATGCGGGACGAGCTTGGTCATTGGCGTCTGCCCAGGTCGATCATGCTCGCCTTCAAGAAGTAGATGGCCCAGCTTATTTGTTGCAGTTTCTGGAGGAAAGGTTGTGCACAGCTCCCATCCCGGACACGGGAGCTCGGTTGGAAGACTTTTTCATTCGACTTCGCCGCACTCCAGAAGCGACAATGGCTGAATGGTCCTCAGCTTCGTGAAGCATACTCCAGGTTGCAAAGGGCAATGGCCCGCCAGAGGGCTGGTCGACAACGCCGTGAAGGCCAGATCAATACAAATAGTTCACCAGCACTGCACCCACAAGTTCTGGACAGCAGCAACGGTCGGACACGACCACTCCGGAGCGTCGTCGATTGCTTACACCTTCTCATTTGCCCAATGCTGCGCCGGCCAATGAGACCTATGTTGAAGAAGAAGGACCTGGTGAACCAGCACCCTTAGAGCATGTTGCAGCTCCGAAGGATGCAATCCTGGACACACTCACGCCACGAAGGCTGGACAGCAGAAGAGTGCGACAACTGGCGCCGTGAGGACCATGGTGATTCAGATGATGAAGCTGAGGCTAAGGCCAAGGAAGTTGAGATTCGCTGGATTTGATCATGGAGAAGGGAAGATTTTAACCGATGAGATTTTGGGCTGGCTCGTCCTCTGGAAGAGTGGATTGCCTGCCAACGCACGGCTATCAGTCCTTTCAGCGATCAACAACTCCCTTGGCCTGGATATGATGGAGAGAGCGATGAGAGATCAGGAGGATGGAGAGAGCGATGAGAGATCAGGAGGAAGAACTCGTCGTGGCTGAGTCCCACCGCAGTCATGGCCCCTTCTGGCAACAATATTATGTCTTTTGGGTAGGTGACGGCTGGCAGAAGATGTGCCCAGTGGAGCCCAATGACGGGGAGACTGCATGGTCATCCTGGCTGCCCGATGGCCAGGAACTTCAGTGAAGAGTGTTTAGCAGCGACCAGCGCAGAGTCGGCCCAACAGGAACGGCTGCCTATATACTGGAACTTCCAAGACAAGATGCACACCTTTCGTGAGTCTCGTGCCATGACACGTTTCAAGAAAATGTCTCGCGGTTATTACCCTATGGGCGCGATCAAAGAAAAATCCAACGGGAAAGGAAAGTCTAAGGGCAAGGGCTTTGGTAAGAAAGGTCCATTCCAAAACAGTTCAACATCAATTTTGGGAAGGGAACACCAACCGGTCAGAAGCCTGGCAGTCCCGAGTATAAGGGTCCTTTCGTCTGCGCCGCCAAAGAGCATGACGATCGAGTAGAGATCTTCGTCGGGTCCATCTTCACCGTTGTTTCGATCGACAAGGGTGGAGGAGGGCGTGGGCGACGACAAAATGGAAGCTTTGGCCACTTTGTCAGCTTCTTTCCCTGGCTGCGCTGTCATTAAGCATCCGTTCTTGATTAGAATCAATATTTTGATGTCCTGAGATATTGATTTTGCTAGTATTGATTAGAACCAATATATATTTTCAATCACCCGACCAACATAAATATTGAAAATATATTGGTTTTCATTTTCAAAAACAGATTGAATAAAATATTGATTGAGATATTGATTTTGGATGTGCCCCTTGTACTGCAAACTGCGGCTAGTTTTGGCTCAAAAAATAGCAAGAAGACAGATCTATAGACAAATTTTGGAAAAGAAAATGAGTGGGAGAGGAGGAGGCAGGCATTTCACCAAGCCTGTTGTGGATACTGATGTCCTCTACTCATGCCTGGAAAAGGGCCAATATGACCACATCAGTCTCTCACAAGGTGTGTCTGTGGCTTCCTCTGCCTTCTTGGAAGCAGCTTGGCTGTGATGCAGCCTTTTCCAAGGCTGGGCCCTGCCTCTTCAAGATACCTTTGAGAGGCTGTTCCTCCTTCACCTTTCCAAGGGCTTCACCTTTTCCAAGGGCTTACCCTGCAAGGGTGCGCCATGTACTTCCCTGTGTTCAGGTCTGGGTGCTCTGACAGGACAGAGAGCAGGGCCTGCCTCATTGGCTGAGGGTGGATCTCACCGCAAAAAAAAGCAGCCTCAAGGGGCCTTTCCATGGAGGTATCAAATGAACCATGGCCCGACAGGCCAGGGCAAAGATGGCAGAGCAATCCTTGAAGGAAGCCATGCGCTTCTTGCCTTGCAGGCAAAGGCAAAGCCCAAGGCCTTGACAAGGCAAAGGCAACAGGAAATGGAAAAGCAACGCCCTAAGCAAAGGCAAAGGCCTTGGGAAAGGGACTTGCAAAGAAGCCAGCAACAGGGTCCTTGGAAAGGGAAGAAAGGAAACAGTGGGTGCCTAAGGAAGACATGTGCCAAGAACCCTGAAAGTGTATATTTGTGTGGTGCCACAATTGAAGGCGCCAGCTTCATTGATGACATCTGGGCAGCCTTGGAAAAGAATGCCCTCACCAAGCAAGAAGCCAAAGATTTGAGGGGCCAGCTTTGCAGCCAACATGGCTGCTGATTCTGTTGTTTAACTAGACAAAAGCAAAGCTTTGGAAAAGGCCGGCAAAAGCCTGGGAAAAGGCCTGTAAATAGCTAGGAACTCACCTTAGGAAGGGTAAAATTCTAGGGTTAGGCTGTAAGTTTTTTGCGATGCCAGAGGCCTGGCATGTGGAGCAAGGAAGAGAAAGGGAAAACACAGCCTGAGCGCCTGAGTGCATGCTGTTTGCGTGGAAAAGGTTTTGTGGAACTGCTTGCGTGTATGTTTAACCTGCAGCTGTTTCCTCAAGCAGCTGGGGCCAGAGGGTGCGCCAACCACATGCACCACAGCACACACACACTACACTACAACACACAACACAACAAACTCACTCATGAGAGCACACGCGCATGCAACGCACAAGCCCACGCATGACAGGTCATTCGGAAAAGCCGAGTTGGAAGCACGCGTGCCCAAGAAACTATTGTTTGCAAGTTTTTAAACCAATCCCGAAAATTTTCCAAAATTTGCAAAAACAACATGGTTTGATAAGATTTGATAAGCTTTGTTTTTGTTAATTTTCGGACATATTGCCAAATATATCTGCATAATTTTGGCTCAAGATAGGGTTTCATTCACAAGAAGCTTGCAAGCACTAGTTCGATGGCGCCTAAAAAGGCAATGAAGGCTATGAAAGTGATGATGCCCTGGGAAAGGTCAAAGCAAAGGCAAAAGAAAAGGCTAAGGCCTCTACAGCAAAGGCCTTGAAAAGGCAAAGCTGAACCAAAGAAGCTGGGAAAAGCCAGGCAAAGTTAGTTTGAGTGAGAAAAATGATGAGGCGCCAGACCTTTTCTTCAGAATCCCTTGGAAAAGGAGGATCATGAGAAACTTGGAAAAGTTGAGAAGGGTCTGTCAGCTGCCCTTTGGCTCATGAAGAAGGAGTGCAAAAACTATGTTCAGAAGTGTGACCAAGGAGGACACTTGAGAAAGTGAAAAGCACATGCTGAACAAATTCAGTGAAGATGAATTTTACAAACACCTTGACTCTGGGAGAATTGTGTACCGGTCACACCCAAGTGGCAGCACAAAGATACGGGAAAGAACTGGGAATCAGGTCAAGAATTTGACCCTGGTCAGCAGGGCTTGGAAACGTTCAAGCGCTTGTGCAGTGTGGGAATGGCTCTGCCCTTGGATGATGTCGGTGCCTGGCAAGACAAAGGGCAACCAAAGGCCCTTGGAAAAGGCAAGGGCGCAAGGAAAGCCCTTGGAAAAGGGAAAGGCAAGAAGGGGCTGTGGATGGAGAAGAGCAAAAAGAAGAGCCACACCAAACAGAGGAAGAAGCTCTCAAGGAAGCCTTGAAAAAGGCAAGAGATGCTGTTGCCTCTGAAAGGCAAAAGCATCACTGTCCCGGCAAGGCCAGGCAACAGCAGAAGGCTTGATTGCTAACATGTCTAATTGGGTGCAAAATTCAAGAATGCGTTGCAAGCAAAGAAGTTGCTAGCATGTCCAGTTTGGACTGCAAGGCCGGAGAAGCCAAGCATTTGCTCCCAGATACAGAGATCAGTGAACAAAAGATGCAAACAGCAAGCGCGCAGCTTGGAAAAGCTGGTGCAGCTTTGGTGCGTTGCTGGCACATTCCTCCCCAGAGAATTTGTCAAGGCCATGAGTCTTGGAACATTTGCTATGGAATTGCAAATATATAAACCCTACCAAACATATGTGCTTCTTGGGTGAGGATCATGTGAGGCACATCACCAAGCTGGCCCACAGTGTGAGTTTAAAGGCAATGTGGGCCAGCTGCCTTGGAAAAGGCTAAGTTTTCTGCACATAGCAGTCCTTGGGAAAGGTGCCTGTACATAGCAGACCCTACACTCAATTTTCAATGAAAAAAGCTGCAAAAAACGTGCCCAGAAAGATTGATTGAAATATTGATTCTGGTGGTGTAGGATATTGAAAAAAAGTATTGAAAATACATTCAAGGGTTCACTGAGATATTGATTTGCAGACATCAAAACCAATATACTGATTCTAATCAAGATCGGATGCTCAGGCTTGACTCAGGAGCGACCGACAGCATTGCCTCGCTTGAAGCGTTGCAGCAGATCATGAACCTTCGCGCCCAAAAGTTCGGAGAAGAGCCAGTGACCATGCACCCTCCGCAGAAAGCCTTTCGCTTCGGCAACGGCAAGGTCCAAGAGGCATCACTATAGTGGAGCTTCAGATGGTGAATGGTGAGTTCGTGACCCTCAGCGTTCACTCATTGGACGCGCCCGGAGTTACTTTGCTCGTGTCGGTGCAGACCCGACGGAGATGTGGGCAATCGTTGATTTTGAGAAAGCGTGCCCGACGCACGCATGTCTTTGAGACGATCGGTGGATCCCCTGAAGGGAGGAACAGAAATGGCGAAACGCCACAGGAATGCTCGGGCCCCAGTCCGAGTACAAGGGCCGCGCTTTACATGGAGTTGTGGGACCAGTTCATCAGTCATGTCCTCATGAGCGAGATGCTCATAGCAGTTGCGCACATGCCACCATGCCACCTTTTTTGATGTCACACACAGTGGGTGAAGAGGTTGTCAGAGGCCGTCAGATCAAGAGGACCGCGCCCGTACCTGATTTGTCACTGGCGGCTCAAGCGTGCCAAATTGGCCTTGCTTATTGACAGTGGCCGCTGCGTCCCACGGGTACCTGAAGGATGGCGATCGAGAACCGGCCACTCCGACAACAACCTTTTCGAGCACTGGGATGTCCCGCGAAGATCTTATTGGTTAGAAGAGTTATAAATGGTTAGATAAGTTCCAATAAGCTAGTTATAAGCTCTAGTAAGTAGGTTATAACTTCTAGTAATGGTTTATAACCTCTCTAACCACTTCTAGGTTTGAGGCTAACCTCTATAAACTTTATATCGTTTATCTAACCTCTTAGCTTGTTTGTTAGAGGTTAGCCACTTCAACAAACCCTAGGTTACTAAGTGGTTAGCTGATTTGCTAACCATTTAGCTTAAGGGTTAGCTGGTAAAGCTCTCCGAGGACTGAAAAATGTGGTGTCGGTGACTTTTTGGTCACCAAGTCTCACCACAACATGTTTGAATGTTTTTGAATTGAAAAAGTTATATGTTTCAGTTGAAATATGTTGTATTTGCATATGATTTGTTTTTTGAAAAATCTACAGTGTACACATAGTAATTTTGCATTTTCATTGTTGCATTTTCATTAATTGTGGGTTCTTGCCATGTCATGTCCAAGCCTGGTGGGTTTACCCTGTAGAGAGCATGCATGCTAGTTGTGATTTGTCATGTTCATGTGTTTGTTGCTTGTATAGGTTTACATGTGCATGTTGTCATGGACATGTGTGGGTAGAGACATGTGGGTTGACATGTGTTAATGTTCATGTTCATGTGAGATTCTGTGCTCAAGATTTGTTGCAGCTGCCTTTCACTTTGTCATTGTTTGTCATGGACTCAGCCATGGGCAATGCAGATCCAATGTCTGCCAGCATGCAGTATTGGCCCTTGAGATCTGAAGAGGCATTGCTTGCCCTCTTCCCAGCACATATGAAAATGCAGTGGTGGCATGAAGGACAACCTCGCTTTAGCATTGGCTTCTGGCATGGTACATGGTGGCTCTCAGCCAAATATGAGAACCTTTGGGAAGAAAGGTGGTTTGGGCTGTGCATATAGAAGAGTTTTTAAAATCAAGTTTTAACATATCATGAAAGTATGTATAAGTAGTTTGTGTGGGAAACCATTTGCGACAGTGTTCAGGATCACCATTGCCAGAGGATTGGAAGATCAACTGGGCTTCACCAGGTATCAAGCTGGTGTCATTGTACATATATTGGACTTGATGTCCATGGATTGGTAATGAGCTGATGTATGATGTGTGAAAAGAAGCATGCCTTAAGCCCTGGGTCAATAATTCATGCAACATTTCATGCACGGGTTTTGTCATTGTTATGTGTTTCTGTTTGGCCTATTGAGGCTTCAGCAATGCCTTTTGACATGCATTTTGTGTAGTAACCCATGTGCATCATGCAGCATTGAGAACACTTGCAACCACTTAATTGTCATGTGGTTTGAATTGTCACTTGCAACCACCTGTATTTGGCATATGCAAGGCTGCTCATGTCATATCATGGCCTGCTCAACACTTGTGAGGTTCATGTACATTGTTTCATTGCTGCCCACCAAACCTCATTGTCACTGCATTGCATGCATGTGTGACATGTCAACCATTTGATTGCAGTGTTTCTTGCACAAACCAGAGTTTGAAGTAGCATTTGTGTTTTGCTCTGCTGATTTCACCATGATCAGCAGCGATGTCATCGAGGATGTGGAGAACATCATCTTCTCAGGGTTGGGGCTGCTCAACAAATGGGCACAAATTGAGAAAATACTCTTGTCAAATGGATTGGCATACAAGCAAGAGCTGCCACCAGAGCTGTTTGTGGTGCACCCCTCAAACAGGGGAGGGTTTGGCATAAATGCATGGAATTGTCATGCCAAGGGGTCTATGATTTGCGCCATGGGTGCAGACCTTTCCCAGCTGACAGGGTCTGTTGCTTTTGAGATGTCAGCAGCAAAGAAGGATGAACAAATCAAGTTTACCAAGGACCTTGCACTTGCAAGTGAAGGGCTCCTTGCCATTCCTTCTGGTGCAGAGCGGTTCATGACAGTCAGCAAAGGGCACACTACTCAGTTCATGAAATCCATCAAGAACTCTTGCAGGACCCCCCAAGCTAAGTTGGCCAGCCAAGATGGTCATTTGGGAAGCCACCTGTTTGCAAAGGATCCTTCTTTGCAGAAAATGGTCCAGACAGGGTGGACTTGGACAATCATTTTGTCCATTGTGGAGGACAAGTTCCCCCAACTCCCAGCATTGATTGAAGCTGCATGTAACAGCACCAATGCCACATATGAGGCACAGAATGAAATCCAGCTCATGTCAGCTGTGGTGAGTCATGTCAAGAATGTAAGTTCAAAAGATGGAAAGCATGACTTTGCTGCAATTGCTGATGGACTTTGCCTTGGTGGCCCCATCAAGAGCTATGCACCTATGGTGGGGAGGTATGTGCAAAGGCATGGAGGCATGCAATTATTGATGTTGTATTGCATGCGTGCACTCTTCATGAGTGTTGCACCAGTGGCACTCATTGCTCATGAATGCTCATGTTACTACTCACATGCATTCATTGGTTCATGAGGTTTTCATGGTTAAAGTTTGTTCATGAGTGTTCATTCATGGCTGTTCATTTTTGTGGGTATTTGCAGGTGGAGCTGATGGAAGTCTTGTTGACTTTTTGGCGCACATGGGCAAGGCATTTGGTGAGAATGCAACCATTGGTGAAGAGTGCATGAATACCTTGACAGAGGTGAACCTTTCCAAGTCCAAGTTCTTCACCATGATCAGAAGTGCCATTATTGTCACCAATGTGGTTGTGGGTAAGTGCACTGATGGGGTGGCTAAGCTAGTGACAAAGAGTGACATCACTGGCCTCAAGTCCCCCAAGAATCTCACCATGATCCTTGAGGTAGAGGCATTTTTGGAAATGGCATGGAACAGTGCTTTGTCCCAAATTGCTAGTGGTAAGAAGAAAGCTGATGTCTACAAGGTGTTTGGCATTGCAGCAATCAGGGCCACTTTAATGATCTTCAAGAAGGAGAAGTCTGGCTCTGAAGGAAAGAAGTACTCCTTGAAAGACATTTCAGACCTCTTCAACCAAGAGTTGACCAAGGGCCATGCAGAATTGGGAAGTGCCAGTTCACCCTCAGCTGCCAAAAAACAGACCACCTCACAAACTCCAATTTCATTGGATGAGGGGAAAGACAGCATGTTCATTGCCAAGCTAAAGTTGGGCTTAGAGCCAGGCAGCCACTACACCCTCAAAGACTTTGACAACAGGGTGTGGACTTTAGAGAGTATTTCATCAACTGAGGCTGTGTTTGTCTTCTACCCACTGTTGGAGCCATCCAAGAAGACCACTGTCAAAATGAGTGCTGAGGAACTGGTTGAAAAGGTGAAGGGTACCAAGTCCAAGCCACCAGTACTTCTATGTGATGATGAACTCAGCAACTTGTTTCCATCACCCAATTCCCAGGAGATAGTGAAATGTCAGTGCTTTCTGGCCCTCATGGAGGTGTACAACACAGAAGATGTAGATGTTGGTGATATCCTTGTTCAAAAGCAACCCAAGATGGTGGTGTTTGCCAAGAAGGACATGAAGGCCAAGAGCTTGAAGCTCATTCCATGCCCAGAAGCACCATCATCACTGTCCTTGAAAGAGCCCAACCTTGCAAATGTCAGGCTTGGAAAGTGCAAATTTCAAGCGACATGCTTTTGGATCAGTGCCATGAAACCTATCAAGCTTCCCAAAGCTGAAGATCCTGATCAAACCATCAAAGGAACCTTTGCACCATATTGGGCTTGTGCTACAGGGGCTGAGGATGGCAACTTGGAAGAGAAGACTCTGACCTTCAAGACTGAGCTTGGAGAGATTGAGGTTACCATTTTGGTCAATCCAGCCCCTATCCTTGCTCATGATCCATTGACTTTGAAAGTCACAAAGAAAAGTGATCCTAGAATGCCTGATGCAAAGAGAGCCAAGAGGGCATGATATAGAGTCTAGATGCATGGGCATGCAACATAGTGCTATACCAACCAAATGTATTCATGTATCAGTGTTGGGTTGCTGATGTCAACATGTGAGCTTTTGTTTCTTTGTTGAGCTTGTTGAGCTTGGTGCTTGGTTGGGGTGAGGTTGCAGCCATGCAGTATTGGTTGAGTTTTTGAAGATGCGAAGAGTCAAAAAGTATTTGCAAACTGCAAACATGTGAGTCTTCAAGCCCAAGTGGCTTTTTTGTTGTGCCAAAGAGGCATACCATGTCATGTACCATGACATCTCATGCCAAATACTGTCATGTCATGTCATGTCAGTTTCTTTCATGCTTGTGACAAAGATGTGCGCATGTCATGAGTCATGTGTGTCATCCAGGCCAAATGGCTTTCATGTGGAGGTCAAGGGTGTACAGCCATGACATGCCATACAGTTTCATGCTATGCTTTTTGGTGTGGCAGCATGTCCAGCATATGCAGGTCATTCCAATGATTGTTCATGTTTTGAGTGTATCAAGCTTACCACTGAAGTGCAAAGCCATGGTTAAAACTCAAAAGAAGCCTGCAGCTGTTACTTCAAGTGGTGTGATGAAGGATGTGAAGGAAAAGACTGGTGCCAAGCTGGAACCCACACCAATGGCCAAGTCTGATGCCAAGAAGTACATGGATGATTCCTTGTCTGAAAAGACATTGGATTTGGGGTTTTGGGACTCTGCTTCAGAACCTGATCATGGCAAAGAGCGGGGTTGCAAAGAGGAGCCCAAGGACAAGGATAGCTGATGGTTAGCATGGGCATGGTACTGAGAGAGGCCCATAGGTAGAAACCCATTGTTTTGAATAAAAATGTGCTGTGCTATAGAGAATGCGCATGTGCTCATGACATGTAAGTGGGAGTGGCAAATGGCTTGTGGACAAATGCATGATGTTGTTGAACTGAGAGAACTATGTTGTGTCAGGCTACATGCCTTGCAAAAGGTCATGAATGTTTTGTTCTTCATGAATGCACTTGAGTGTGATAATCATGTACATGTCCTGTGAACTCAAGCAACTAGCTGGGTAGCATTCATATAGCTTTACTGCATTCAATCACATCCATGGCTGCTGTGGAGCTGCAGAAGCTTGACCAAATTACTTTCATGGAGACTGGCAAGAAGTGGCTGATTCCTGATGGTCTCATGGAAGAGAGCGAGGATGGGACACTGTGGTTGCAGATCTCAGCCAGCAACTATGGCCTGTGCAACCTCTTGAACAATGGCAATGTTGGCGGAAAACCATCTTTGAAGAATTCCAGGGGGCTGCAGGCATTGTTGAGCTGCAGGGCAACTGTGTTTGAAAGCACACAACATCCAGAACCTGAAGAAAATGTGTTGCAAAGAAAGAGGAAAAGGTCATCAACATTGCCAACCAGTCTTCGCATTTCCACCAAGCAAGGCTTCATCATTGTGAAAACACCTGCTAGGAAGAATGAAGACCTGAAAATTCTGTATGATACAGACAATATGTCCACCTTTTGTA
Source organism: Durusdinium trenchii (assembly GCA_963970005.1). Taxonomy (NCBI): domain Eukaryota; class Dinophyceae; order Suessiales; family Symbiodiniaceae; genus Durusdinium; species Durusdinium trenchii. The sequence continues at coordinate 231,356 of CAXAMN010005570.1, read as the reverse complement.
CTTTCATGTTTGAAGAAGGTGCTGAATGCATTGAGCCTGAAAGAAGAGCCTACTCCTCAAAGAAGGATAGACAGAACTCTTAGATCAGAGCTCTTAGATGAAGTATGCATGTGTGAAAAAATATGCAACCTGTGGGCTGAAGAGCTGGAGACAGTGTATGTTTAACCTTGATGTGTGTTCATGTATGTTCATGAGTGCAAGCTGATGGCTGAATGTGTGTTCATTTGCCATGTGCGTGTATTGTCAGCTTTGACATATGCAGTCAGGCCACTAGGCTTTTGTGGATACCTTGAAAGGGTTGCTTTGTAGACTTGCTTAACATCATGCCATGAATGATAGTCATGCTTCATATGGCTCTAGGTGCATTTTGGCAGGCAAGCAAATGCTTTGAGGCTGATGCCTTCATGTCCATGCACATGTTCATAGACATGTAAGTCATTGTTCTGAACATGATTGACTGCATGTCATGCTTTGAACATCTTGTCAAACCAATGCTCACTCAGTATAAGGGTATGAACTTATGAACTCTATTAAAATATGCTTGCAAGGCGCCTTCACAACTGTAAAGGCATTCCACAGTTTGATGACTTTGAACACATTGGGTACATTTGTGTTGATGCTTTCTAGTTTTCATTTTCCTACATCCATCGTCCCAGCTGAAGCCATGGCCATGATGCCCAGACCATCAATGTCAACCAGATTGAATCCAGTGACCGTGAATTTGGGGGTAGTAGCAGACCCTGGGAGCACAGATGTTTGGGATAGCCAAACAATCTGTTTGCACCGCTCCCTCACTGATCCCATGCCAGACTATCCAAATGAGCACATTAAAGCTTGGGCAGGGATTTATCATGGTGTTGGAAAGCTGAATGGCAGCACCATCTGGAAATCGATGGAGTTTGGGCAGTATGCCTTTGCCCCACTTTGCACAGGGTACATTTGGTTCTCCAATACATACTCTGTTCATTTTCTGTCTGAACGCGTGCATGATGAGCAAGTGCTCATGGACAGCGAAGTAAAGTGGGATGAACTTGAGATTGTGGCCATGTTCAAGGGGGGTGAAGTTTTCTACCCCTGGGATGCTTGGTTCCCTCAGGCTGATCTCCAGGTGTCTTCTTACTTTGAGTTCTCGCAAAACATGATGAGTTACCTGGAGACATCGCTGCTCAACCAACTGTCTGAGTTTGAGCATGCAGAGGCCACTGCAGGAGAACTGGCAGAAGATGAGCCAATGCAAGCAGAGGCCACTTCTGATCCTCACCCTACAAACATTGTGGGTGCAAGACCAAAAGCTTGTCCTCCTTTGCCAATGGTTCATAATTTTGGCACAATCAATCCTCCTCCTGCACCTGTTTTGCCCCCAATCCAAAAAAAGGGCTATATGGCCAAGGCCATCGCGCTCTTGGTAGCCCTGGATTTGGGGTTGTATGAAAAAGTCACAAGAATCAGGAATGTCATGATGCGCAGCAGGGCTTTCCAAACTTTGTTTGACAGTCACATGCGTGTCATGACTGAGACTGGAAATGATGACAGGTTTGACTATAGCTGAGAATGTTCATGTCATGTCATGTGAACTGTGGAATGCGCTCATATGCATCATGTGAACCATGTTATGCATGAAGCTCTATGCTCATGTCCATGAGTGAACTTGTTCATTGTTATGTGAACTTTATAAGCAGATGCTCAGCATGAACCTGAATTCAAGTCCAGTTCTCTCTTGTGATGAGTGTGGGTTGGATTGTTTGCCAATGGACCGCTCCAAAGAAACATAATTGGAACTGGGGCTGCTATGAAGATGGATGATACAAACTTTTGTCAAAAAAAAGCAGCTACCCACTGCATAAGAGACATGTTTCCTGCCTTTGTGCGCATGTTGAGCTTGATAGAAAACAATATGACAAATGTTGTTTGATCATGTAAACATATATTTAAAACATAAACAATAAAAAAAAAATCAATATTGTTGTGTTAGCTCAAACTTTTGGAATCCAAAAGTTTAGTTAGATAAATTTGCACAAACTTTTGGAATCCAAAAGTTTCTTTTGGAATCCAAAAGTTTAGTTAGATAAATCTGCACAAACTTTTGGAATCCAAAAGTTTACTTTTGGAATCCAAAAGTTTAGTTAGATAAATCTGCACAAACTTTTGGAATCCAAAAGTTTACTTTTGGAATCCAAAAGTTTAGTTAGATAAATTTGTCCAAACTTTTGGAATCCAAAAGTTTAGTTGATTCAGTCAACTTACACTTTTGATATCCAAAGGTTATAGATTATTGAATTTAAACAAAGAAATTATATGGAATATTGTTCATAATCATTATTGTGCAATGTTCAAATGATGTTGTTTGTTAATAAACAACACTCTATATATGTTTGCTCATTGGGTGTGCGCACAATATTTTGAAACAAATTTGATTGCACAATGTGCTAGTACAGCAGCTCTGTCTTGAGCTGAACCTTTGTGGGTATGCTGAAAAAAGACTTGGATTGTGAGTGGCTTCAGCTTCATGTGTTGTCCACTATGATAGCTTGCATGGTGTCTATCTAAGGCATGATGCTTTTATGATAACTTTTCATGTGGAGATTGATATAGCCTTCATGGTAAGCTGAACAAATCATTGGTATATGTTAATGTTCATATCCATGAAGGAGTTGAACCACTTGTATAGTCAGTGTGCATTTGAAAGCTTTCATGAGATGCATGTATTGAGTCAGGTGGTACCATGCTCTGTGAAGCCTTTGGCTGTCATGATGAGTTTATGTTGCATACATGCATGTGGCTTTTCAGCTTGCACTCTACTCATAGTTTGCTTAGTGTGTCAATGTACACAGTTAAGCCATGAGTCAAGAGACTGTGGTGGATGATACTTTGGTGGATGAGCAACCACCTCCATCTACACTATTGCCAATTGCTGATCCAGAAGATGAAGTGGCTTTGCTGCCTCAGGACAATGAGAAGGGCAAGGACATAGTGAAGTGGATTGAGGTAGCTGTTGGTACAGAGACCAAAATGGTTCCTTTTGTGTACAATACAATTACCAGAAAGGTTCACTGTGGTGCTATTACAATGAAATTGAAGAGAGGTCAAAACGGCCAAGTATATGTCAATTGTTTGTCAGGATGCTTTTACAATGACAGACAGTGTGAAGACTCCTGTACATGTTTCTGCCATGCATTGTCTAGATGGTACAGGTCTCATTCCTGAGTGTGAAGCACATTGTGGAAAAAAGATCATTGTTAGAGCCCAAGCTGAAGAGAGCTTTCATGTTGCAAGTTCATAAATTTGTTGCATGGTCTAAGTACAAAGTTAGAAGCTTTCATGTTACATGGACATACATTGCTTCATGTACTAAGGCAGCAAGCTCACTGAAGTTTCATGTCATGTAAGATGTACATGAGTCCAGTGTCAAGCTGAACAGCTTCATGTTCATGTACATGTTCATGTAGTGTCAAGCTGAACAGCTTCATGTTCATGTACATGTTCATGTTCATACTTAATTCTCATACATGTATGCTTCTTGTACTATATTCTTTCCTTTTGCATGTGATTACATTATTGTAGCTGTTTGCTTTTCCTGTGACAAGACCTATTCATTTGTCGCATTTGATCTGATGGCTATGTGGACTGTGGAAGACATCAAGAAGGAGATTGCTGATATCAATGCTTTCCTGGGGCATAGGAAAGCTGGGGGGCAAATCAATGACTTGGAGACTTCCATGCAAAAAGGGATCCTGGCAAAGATCGATGCTGTGTCTTTGTCTCCTGCAGACAGCTTGTTGCTGTACAAGCAAATTGATGAGAGCTCATCATTCAGTACTGCCATGAAGAACACATTGAAAGAGCAGGTTGACCAGACTTTGACAAAGCCTACTCAAACACAAGGGCCCCAAGTGACCTTGAAGCCACAAACCATTTCATTGCCTAAGTACCTCACCAAGGAGGAGTGGAATATTGTCCTGACTGGCCAGAACTACCATGAGAAGGTCAACACTTTGGTGGGAAGATTGGTTCAGCTGGGTCTCAAGAGTTTGTCAGAGAAGTCGGTCAAGTCTGCCACAGCCTGTCTTTTCTGTTCTCTGTCTACTTTGCCTGATGCTTTGGCAAAGTATCAGATGGTGCAGGATGTGAAGCTGGCCTTCACCAGCAAGGCTTGCACAGGGAGTGACATGCCCTTTATCTTGACATATCCTGAAGAGCCTGATACTCTGTCTCCTGTTGTGCTTGCAAAAGCCTATTCAGGAGGAACCAGTCCATCTGGATTTGTTCCACCAGAGTATAGTAAGATGCTCCATATGGTGATCCTGAGGGATACACACAAGGAGATCAGAAAGGCCAAGGCACAGGCCAACACTCCAGCACCTGCACCTACCCAGCCCCAATCCCAGCCACAGCCTGAGAACAACAGGGCTTTGGACATGCTGCTTCATATGGTTGGTACTTTCATGCGTGGACAAGGTAGACATTATGGTCAAGGGTCTCCTCCACATGGTCATTCTCAGAAAAGTGCTAAACTTGCTTTGGGCAATGGTGAGACTGGGGCTCCCCCACAGGCTCCCAAGCAAGCTCCTCTATCTCTTCAGGATATTCAGCCCTTTGAACCCAAGCTCAGGTGTGGCCAGCCTTTTGAAGATCCACCCAAGCAGGAACCCACTGAGCAATCCCAGGCAAAGACCAGCTCTGCAGCCAAGCTCTCCTTGCCACTCCAGGGTGAGACTAAGCAGTCAGATGGCAAGCATGTTGAAGAGGCTGCCTTTGCTGCTTTGAAGAATAGGCAAGCAGCAGCCAAGGCATCAGCCAAGGCCTCAGCCAAGGGTGCATGCAAGCCAAAGGCAAAGGCCAAAGGCAAAGCAAAGGCCAAAGCAAAGCCTACTTCACCTGATGCCACCAAAGCAGAAGACCCCAAGCAGTCAGAGATCACTCCTGCAGCCAAAGCTAAAGCCAAAGCTGGTGGCAGGCAAAGCAAAAGGACTGCTGCTGAAATGGAAAAGACTGTGACAGCTGGGATGTCCTATACTTCAGGGGAGCCTGAGGACAGGTGGGAGGGCAAATTGAATAGCTGGACCTCCAAGCACTACAAGCTGGCCAGACAAAGGGCTGCTGATGCTGGTGCAAGTGAAGAGGAGGCCAAAGCTTTTGGTAGCCTGGCCCTGCATGAGGCAAAGGCTGCCTATTTGGCTAAGTTTCCAAAGGAGTAGATTCACATCAATTTTGCCAAGTTTGCAAAGGGGTATAGAGTCACATCAATAGCTTGGAGTGATGTGTTGGGAAAACATGTGCGCAGCATCTCTCATGCAACATGTCTCATGGCTTTATGGCTTTTGTGATAGCTGACTAGCTTGTATGAGGAGACTTTGTTTTGCAGTGGCTTTGCAGCTTTCATGCTAAGCTTTTCCAACTGGTGCCTGACAAGCCTGTTGCTTTTGCATGGCATGTACAATGCATTACGCACATCAAAAGGTACATGTCCATGTCATGGAATGCAGCACCTATATTGTTCAAAATGCCACTTCTGCCTGAACTTATTGCACTCATGGCCGAAGAGCCAGCTGACCCTGCCCAAGTGTTGGCAAACTTTCAGAGGCACTGGAGAGACTCATGGCGCATGTTTCTGATGGAGTATTGGGTGGCATATGGAAGAAGGATGTGGAGAGTATCTCTTTACAGTTCAGGGTGGACAGATTGGTTCATGGATGAACAAATTAAACAGATTTTGGATATACCGTTTTGTTGTGGCAATGTTGTTTCACAAATGGTAAGGGGTGCCTACTGTGTATTTAGTTTTCTCAATCTGAGGCTTTCTGCTGAAGACTATCTCCTTAGACTCCAAACAACTTACAGACTTGAAGACAGAGATGTAGATACTGTGCTCAACAGTTTGTACATGAAGTTTGGGCTAACAAGGCCTGTGTAGTGATTACAAAGACAGTACACATGATTTGCTGTGAAAAGACTGACTGCTAGAGCTTTCATGCTCATGCGCATGGCTACATCATTTATCAAGCATAAGCTTCTTTCATGCAATCCTTCACTATGTGTTTGCAAGGCATTGCATGTGTCATTCATAATGTTTTCATGTGTGGGACCAATATCAAAAGCTTACCAAATATAACTCTATGACTAGAACTGCAAGCACTTTTGTCAAGCAGTGTATGTCAATTGGTTTAAGTTTGCACTTAGTGTTGGTGGCTCACAGTTTGTTGCTGTGTCATCCTGTTCACAACATGCACATGCAATCATGTGCTAAGCCTTCAAGCTTGTGGTTTGTGTTCATGTCAAATTCATCATCATATGCTATAGGCCCACAAGGCCTCACATCATGTGTGTCTTTTGAAGTGTTGGCATTTTCAAGTGTTACATGCACCACCTTATCATGGCATACCATGTTTTAGGCTACACATTCAGCATTCTATGCCATGGATGCTAGGGCTTCCAAACTTAGAAGGTTGGAAGGCCTGAGGAGAAACAACCCTCAGATCACAGCAAGTGCGCTCTCAGAAGTGATTCAAGACATTGAACTCAATGGTCTTCCTGACCTACATTCCAGGAAACATGTGGCTGAAGCCAGAGACTACACAGTGAAAGGTTACAATGCATATGGACCTATGCTGAGTACTACCAATGTTGTTTGCAAGGATGGTGCAGAGAAGCCATTATTGTTTGTGAACTTTCTCACAATGTTACATGCTGCATATCAACAAGGTGGTGGACTGCAAGAGTTGGTGGCCAGGACACTGCCCCAACACCCATGCACTGCACAAAAGCCCTGGAGAATCATATATTACAGTGATGAGGTGGTACCAGGAAATGTGTTAAGTGCAGATGTTAGCAGAAAAGTCCAATGCATATACATTTCCTTTATGGAATTTGGTCCAGTTGCCCTCAGCAAAGAAGAGGCATGGTTTTGCATCATGGCTTGTAGATCAAGTTTTGTTGGAGAACTTGAGTCTGGGATGTCCCAAGTGACACAAGTTATTTTGAATTGCATCCTGCGCCCAGATTCCTGCAATCCCAAAGAAGCAGGGTTCTTGTTGAAAGATCAGGGAGGGTGTACTATTAGAATGTTTTATACACTGGGTGCATTCTTACAAGATGGATCTGCGCACAAGTACATATTCAATCTCAAAGGTGATGCAGGAACAAAGTTCTGCATATTTTGCAGAAATTTGGTTACTTCAAAGTCTGGATTACTACAAGAAGATGGATCCAACACCCTAGTGGCAGATGAATGGGACCTCACAAGGATTCAGCAATCCACTGACCAAGACATTGCTGAAACAATATCAAGACTTGAAGAGAAAAAGGCAACTCTTAACAAAGGAGACTTTGCTTTGTGGCAGCAAGCTGTTGGATTCAACTACAGCGTCCATGGTTTACTCCACTGCAGGAGCTTGTCCCAAGATGTTCTCCCAATTTCTCAGTTCATACATGACTGGATGCATTGTTTCTTGGTCACAGGCATTTTCCAAACAATTATGCATTTGTTGCTGGTGGAGCTTGATGGTATGTTTGGCAATGTGTACCCCACCATTGAGCAATGCCTCAGAACCTGGGTCCTGCCAAAGTCAATGACAACACCTTTGGCATCTTTGTTCTCCAAAAAAAGACAGGTTGCAAATGCGAAGGCAAACACTTTCAAATGCACTGCATCTGAAGCTATAGGTCTTTTGGGTGTTTTTGGATACTTTCTTATGCAGATTGTCATCCCAAATGCAGAGCAATCTACAAAGGACAAGTGTCAGGTGTTCTTTGCACTTGCAGACATCATTGACCTGATCCAGCTGGTACCCAAGGGAAAGATTACCCCTGCTATGGTTGACAGAGCTGTGACGACATTCCTTTCTCTTTGCATATCATGTGGTTTCAAAGAGAATATGCATACCAAATTTCATTGGTGTCTTCACTTTGGCACTCATCTCCAAAAACATGGTCAACTTCCCAGCTGTTTTGTCCAAGAAAGAAAACATAAGGTTGTAAAGCGATGCTTGGCTATTTCAAGAAAGTGTTTAGTGTTTACTGTGTTGGTTCAATGTTCAACCAATGTCATTATTATCCACCACAGGTTTCATTGACCCTTACCCTGTTAAGGATATGCAACCTCGATCAGCAACACTTTGACCTTTGAAAAAAGTGTACTTTCAGAGCTTATTTGCCATGACCTTGCCAAGCTGAAGGAACCAAACCTCTTTTCAGAGAAGGCAAGGCTTGTCAACAAAGGTGCTGCAAGCAAGGCTTTGAAAGCCATTGTGTTAAATGCCTTTGAGTTGCCTGCTGACACCATTGCGCACAGCTCTTCACAGGCACACCTCCAACCAGCAGGTATTTGCAGCAAAGGTGATTTTTGTTTCCTTCACAGTTCGACCAACAGCCTGCAAGTTTGCCAAGTCTGGATGCATGTGGACATTGACAACATTGCTTACTCTTTGGTTTCCATGCTCGAAGTCCTTCAAGTGGACAAGACTGGATGCTTTGCTACTGTTAGACAGAATGAGATTGCAAAGTTTGTGCATACTTCTTCCTTGGCTTGCACCACTGCACATTCACACTTTGAAAACAAGGACTTCAGAATCCTTGTGCCACTTCAAATGAAGTGAGCAAAAGAGCGCATTCCAGCAGGTTTCAAAACATCCTGGTGGTACTAGTGTGTTCTTGCATGTGTTCTTGCCAGTGTCCTCATGGCACATAGATTTCACATAGCATGTCATTGACTACTTGTTGCAAGCCTGATGGCTTCATGTGGGTGGTTCTCATGCCCCATGCAAGGGCCAATCAGCCAAAGATAGAGTCATGCTACTTCATGGTAGGGTGTGTTCATTTGCATGATCAAGAATTTTGATGCTTAAAGTTTACCTATATTTCACAGAACATGTCATGGACTACTTGTTGCAAGCCTGATGGCTTCATGTGGGTGATTTTCATGTCCCATTCAAGTGCCAACCAGGCCAAAGATAGGTTCATGCTAATTCATGGTAAGATATGTTCGTTTGCATGATCAAGAGTTTTGGTGTTTAAGGTTGTCCATATCAATCAGTGGACATTTGTTGGACTAGCTACTTTGACATAAAACCTGGAGAACAGCTCTTGAGGGGATCTGCAGATGATCCAATGCCAGATGCCTGATAGGCCCAATGAAAGGATCAAGTCCTGGATCTATCATAGAGTGGGCAGGCTCAACCAAAGTGCCATTTGGGAATTCATGGAGGTGCCATTTGGAAGTCCATTTGGGCTAATATAGCTATGCCCCATGCTGTACTGGATTCATTTGGTGGTCAAACCCACTGGCACTCACCAAGTTTAGAGTCCAGCAGAGTGTTCTCCAAATAGCACAATGAGTGATCCAATCTTACACCCATGTCCATCCTCCTATACATACTACACCTGGAACCAAAACCA
>CAXAMN010005570.1:182577-203948 GCA_963970005.1 Durusdinium trenchii | reverse complement strand
GTGGCGGGCGCAGTCTCCAGAGCCTCTAGAAGGGGCTGCGGCGCGCGCAGGGGCCCCCGGGCCCCCCCCGCGGCGGTTGTGTGCGCTACTACCATTGTGATTTGCATAGCAACGGTGCTCTCCAGAGTAGAAGGGGCTGCCCAGAGCCTCTAGAAGGGGCTGCGGCGCTTGCATAGCAACGGTGCTCTCCAGAGTAGAAGGGGCTGTCCAGAGCCTCTAGAAGGGGCCTACTGCCATTGTGGTTTGCATAGCAACGGTTCTCTCCAGAGCCTCTAGAAGGGGCTGCGGCGCGCGGAGTCGCCGCTGGGCCGCCCCAGCTCTCCACAGTGGCGGGCGCAGTCTCCAGAGCCTCTACATCATCCTCTTCACCTCTCCCACTCACCATCATCCTTTTCACATCTACATATCACCACCACCCTCACACACATACAGCTCCACTCACTCACATCCTCTCACCTCCTCTCAACATAGAGCTCTCCAGAGTAGAAGGGGCTGTCCAGAGCCTCTAGAGAGCCTCTAGAAGGGGCTGCGGCGCGGAGTCGCCGCTGGGCCCCCCTGCGGTCGTGTGCGCTACGCATTGTAAGGGCCGCGGCCCCCGCGGGTGTGCACGCTACTGCCATTGTGATTTGCGTAGCAGGCGCAGTAGCAGGCGCAGTACCCAGAGCCTCCAGCAGGGGCTGCGGCACGCGTTGTCGCCGCTGGTGCCGCTGTCCTCGCTGTGGCAGGCGCGCTCTCTAGAGTCTCCGGAAGGGGCTGCGGCGCGCGTTGTCGCCGCTGGTGCCGCTTGCTGTCCAGGTTGCAGGCGCAGTCCCCAGAGCCTCCAGAAGGGGCTGCGGCGCGCGTTGTCGCTGCTGGTCCCTCTGGCTGCCCGCCTCCAAACTTCTCTCTCCGCCTCCTTCTCTCTCTCTCTCTCTCTCGTCCCTCTCGTCCCTCTCGTCCCTCTCGTCCCTCTCATCCTTGTTCATCACATCATCAGACACTTTATCACACACCCACACACACACACACACACACACGCACGCCATCTTACCACACACACACACACACACCTCCCTCCCCTCCTTCTCATCCTCGTCCATCACATCATCACTTATACTGCACGTCTGAGCATAACCGCCTCATATACCTTCTCTCCTCACACTTCGTTCTTGACTTTTCATCTCACTACTCCGTCTCCCATGTGATGTTCATACACATTTGAAATTTGTAAAACTTATCGTGTGGGGTTATCCGGTCCTTTTAAAGTAAGAACCCCATAGCTTCGCTATCTGGGGAACTATATATTCAATCATTTAAGGTAGGCAGGGTCGGTGATGAGGAATTATTTGGGAAGCTTCGAGTCAACGTCTCCCAATGTTTGAATGCTCAAGCCAAACTGGGGAGACGCCCCTTGAGGAGCAGTGTCGCTGCTGGTACCTCAAGATAAACTTTTTCTTCCCGGTTTTGTTGCCATGGCTAGCGCTGACGCTCAGATCCGCCACTCTGCTGAACAGCAGAAGCTGGAGCGGTGGTGCGCTGCGCACCGCATTGAGTCGCCCTCCGACTTAGCGTTTTACTTCGTCGCGTACGAAGAGGCGATGAAGGGGGGCCGCGCCGTGGCAGATGCTTGGGATCAGGCGCGCCGCGCCTTGAGGCCACGACCGACCCCATCGTTTGCTGGGCCTGTCCGGCCCAGCACCCAGGGCCGTCAGTCGGGCGGCCCTGAAGGCGGTGCAATGACCTTTTTGCCCCAGTTGATGGCCATTCTCTTGGCAGTCGAGCCCCCGCCGGCAGCTCGCTTGGCTGAGATCACCGCCAATTTCGAGGTGAAGATCACGCACGTGCTCCAGAAGGCGGAGGCCGCGACTGTGAAGCGAGCGCTTCACACGTGGCAAGAACTACAAGGGGTCATTGCCGGCGCAGGTGGAGGCATCCCGGACAAACACCTCTTGGCCACCTTCATTCGGGAGCACACTTCGCCTACACGTGCCTATACGGCTCTGGGGTGGCTCGTCCGCAACCTGAAGCTGCCGTTCGACCTCTCTGAAGTGGTCAAGCCTCGAGCCGGTTTGGGATCGCGCCTCGGTCAGGGGCAGGCGCAGGCAGCAACTTTGGAGCCCTCTATGGTCCTGCACCTGTTGGGTACATTGGAGTCCACCGTCGACCATCCTCACTGGCCCTTGGTGTTTTGTGCCTACGCCATGTGTTTTGGTGTGGTCAGGTACACCCATTTGCAACGAAGCTACTTGGTTAAGCGGTAACGGGGGCATCCTCGTGTTCTGGTGCACGAAAGGTAAGACTGGCAGCCGGGAGGCTTCGCTTGGAGCGTGGACCTTCTACAGGTGTTGGGCGCCCACTTGAACAAAGTGCGCCCGCGGTCAGGCGCTGGTTTCAAGCGCTGGCATTGGTCTCAGCCAGTGGGTACGGCGCAGTGTGTTCGGATCCTGCGACCACACCTGCGCGCGGCCATGGACGTTACCAGCCTCTCGTCTTACTCGTTCCGCCGAGTGCTTCCAACTTTGGCAGGGTATGTGGGGCTTTCAGAGACAGAGAGGCTTGCGCTTGGCCAATGGGTGGATCAATCTTCTAAGGGTAGGGCTACCACCCCATTGCGTTATGACTCACAGAAACAACGCCTGGGACACCAATTGCGCCTGGCGGGCCTGCACTTCTTCCAGGACCTCAACATGCCATTGTGGGATGAGTTGCCGACGGGCTACGCCTCGGCGCGCTGGGCCACATGCATGGAGGATGCTGACGAACTATACTGGCCTCTGACCCGCAGATCCGCTGCGTTTCGACGGACTCCATCCCTGGCATGCCCGTGGTCAAGACTCTACTTCCTGCCCAAGTTCAAGCCATTCGCTCTACAGGTCAACCGATTAACTGGAGCGCTCAGGCGGAAGCGCCCAGCCCCAGCCGCGGCAGCCGGCCCGGCGAGCGGGCCCACTCTGGGGCCGAGGAACACGGTGTCGACCTTCTCGTTCACCAGTCCTTCGCGGTCGGCGAAGAGGGCATGGGTGGCGTCTCCACCCCAGGCGGCTGCTGCCAGGCACTGCTCAACCGGTGACTCCGCCAAAGGCGCCTCCGCCAAAGGTCTGCCTTTGGTTTCGCCTTCATCGGCTTTGGCAGCTACTCCTTCTTCGCGGGCACCACCACCTTTGCCGTCTACTTCGTCTTGGGCACCTTCGTCCTCGGCGACAGCACGGCATTCCAGAGCTCCATCTCCGGCTCCCAAAGTCAAGGCCATGCCCCGAGCTCCCCCTCCGGCGCCGGAGCGGCCTCAGCAGTTGCAGGAGGCGAATGATGCGAGCGCTGGCGCCGGCCCGGGCACAGCGGTGCTACTCTCATCTTCTTGGGGGAGGCTGGCAATGGTTCCATCTACTTGGGCGGGCTGCCCATTGACCGGGCTTGGTTGGAGTCAGCGCCATGGACAAGATTGCAGCTGACTGTCGGGGAGGAGTCAGCGCCCGCCAGGTCTATCAATTCAATGTCCCTGTTGGCCACCAAGGAGCTCTACGTGATCGCCAGCTGAAGTTGGTCCTGCCGATCTTCCTGGCGACCCTGTACTCGGGCTACTCCGTCTTGGTCCACTGCATGGCCGGGGTGCGCAGGGCCCCTGTGCTGGCTGCAGGTTTGCTACTTGCATGGATTCGGAGGTGTTCCTTCGAGGAAGCGTATTCCCGCCTGGAAGGCTTGCGGGCTATCGACCGAGCCGGTGTGCTCGGCCGCCGTGGCGTCTCGTGCGCCGAATGATTTTGTGTTTGAAAGGGACTCGGCGGTCGGCCAGGTGGGTAGGCCCCTTCCTCGTACGTTGACCAAATTTTCCAGCTGATTTTGCATTTTCGCTGCAGCCTCTCGTGTCCTCAGTGAACTCCGCATTCTACTCCCATACCTCGAGACCATGGACCGGCCTCAGGCGATCCAGTTCGTTGCCGTGACACTGGCGCCCTTGGAGGGCGAGGCCAGACGGGCCCGTGCTTGGGAGGTGGGGGATCAGTTGGACCAGGCCTGCCAGGCCTTGAGGGCCCTTCCCCCGACCTCTACCCCTTGTTTAGGGGTGGTACAGGTTCAGTTGCGCGCTGCACGGAAGCTATGTGAATCATGGATTGAATGGTGGGACGAGATCCAGGACCTGCCCAGGGAGGCAGCGCGGCCGGAGCCTAGGCTGGAAGGGCTATTGTGGCCGGCGGCCCCGAGACTCGGTACTTTGCTTCCCTACGCCCCGTTGGTTCATTCTACTTGTGATGAGTTGGCCCGTCATCATGAAAGTCTCCCGGAGGATGATCGCCCCTTATTTCGTCAGTTGCTATATACAGCCCACCACGAGGCCCATGCGGCGAGCGGTGCTATCAACTGGCCGGCGCAGCAATGTTTGAGCTTGGAGCTCGGGGAGCTTGCGATGCGGCTTCAGTAGTTTATGCCGTGAACGTCCTCAGGTTTTTGAAAAAGGGGTGACCTTGTCGCTGTGTTTACGCTGTCTTTGCAACCGGCTGCTCTGTTGTGTGGGCAGGTCTCCTTCATCCTTGTCATATGTGACCAACCGCAGCCATCTGTGCTCTCTTTCGGCCATCCCTCTGCTTTCTTTTGTGCATCATGGCCACTGTCCCCAAGCAGCTCGGCAGTCCGGAGGATACCTTCACGGCCCTGGCGCTGCAGTTCAACTTTGAGTCACGCATCAAGGACAAGATCCTTGAGCTGGGGATTCGTACTCTGGCAGAATTCCGCCACTATGCTCGTAGTGAAGACGAGATCAAACGCCTCTTCATCGACGCGGTCAAGGACCCTGGCTACAATGAGGGGCCCCTCAACTTAAGAAAGTTATAACTATGTTAGCAGAGTTGTAACTTAGTTAGAAAGAAGTTAGCAGAGTTATGCTTAAGTTAAGATATAACTTACATATAAGTAACTTGTAACTTCGGTAACTTGTAAGCTGCTGAAAAACTTGAATTTTGTATCGCGCTACACTTTTGAATGTGGACCTGAATGGTTTTTAATTTTTGATGTTTCGACCACTAAATTCTTTGTTGAAGCGCCATCCTTGAGGTCGTCCTCGGAACGCATTAGGCTAAATAGCCATGAGAAAAGTTCCTTTTGCGCAATTTTTGTTTGTAAATTTGTAAACAGGTGTGTGTGTGTGTGTTGTGGGCGGGCGACCGCCGTTTCATGCGTGTGTGTGTGATCATACGCACCAAGTAAACATATGATAACATATGTCTATGTAGTTTCTAAATGTATGTGTATATATATATACCCATACAAAATGTCTAATGTGTGTGTATGCACATTACCATATAGCGGGCTACCGCTATACCACTGCAAGCAAAAATGCGCCTTTTTCAAAACAAGCACAGAACAGTTTCGCCGTCCAGGTGCCACCACACAGGTTGGTGTAGCTGTAGCAAATATTTGATATTTTTAGCTACCCTACAATCTGTACGAACAAAAGTTCGAGAGAATGGAACACTAGTTTGGATCTCTCGCAAATTTTCAAGTACGCAAAACATTCCATCTGCTTCTTCTACGAAGAAGTGTGCCCAACCGGCTTGACCATCGAAACAAATCACATCGTCAGATTGCACATGAGCCGCTTGGAGCTGGAAGGCGTTGCTGATCCGGACACGTGTCAAACCAGTCGCAGCCTCGACGGCTTCAGCACTATGGATCTGGCCTGCCATCTTGTTCATCCAAGGGTGCTCTGCCAAGCTCCACGCTTGGCGATGTAACAACCTTGCCAGAATCTGCTTGCTGGATTGCCCTTGGCGCGCTACAAACTGGGCGGAAAGGTCATCTGCAAGACTTGCCTTATAAGCCTTGTGTCGTGCTTCGCATGGCCAGCAATCGCAGTACCTGAGCCTTCTGTATTGATCAGGCAAGTGCAGCCTAAAATGGTGCTTTGGACGCTCCTGTCCTTCATGATGAAGCATGAACAAACGCTGGTGGTGACTCTGGGAAGATTGTAACTGGGTGTAGTCCCCACATCCACGGCGGCACTTCTTCAGTTCAAGAACAACCTGGTACAAAGCATTCAGACTTTCCAAACATGGGAGGTCGTCCACATTGGCCAGGAGGTTACCATAGTGCACCAACAAAGGCAACGCAAAGTAAGTCTGGGAAGCGCTCCCCTTATACATTTCTCCTTGCCAAAATTGTTCGTTGAACAGCCAAGAGCGACTGCTCGGAGCCCGAAAAGACTTGTCTCTGCAGACCCAAGCAACCTCGTGAACACTCTGTTGTAAGTCCTTCAGAGTGAAGCCTGTTGTTTTGGAAAAGCTTTCTTGGAAAGCCAGCATCTCAGAAGAGCAAATCCCATTGGCAAAGTAATTGCGCATGCTGTCGAGCATGATGCTCTTCACAGAGATCATGGACGAAGCAATGGGGCAGGTCAAAACACCATGGGCTTGCAAACTAAACCCAAGACAGGTCTCAACTTCTTTGCGCTCTTTTGAGCTGGAGGACGCAGTTTCTTCCAAACTTCTATTGTAGAGATCACGTAGCTCGGCCGGCTGCAGCAAATCGAACTTGCGCGGGTCATCTTCAGCAATCGAAAGAAAGTAGTCATCCTGAACTATGATGCTTTGTCCATGCTGTTTGCTGACGATATTTTTGCAGAACAGACAGGGCCGCAAAGCACTAGCGCCTTTGGCGTTCATCAAACCACGAACGGCCTCGTAGTCTCCCAAAAATGAGTTGACGTGAAAGCGAAATTGCGTGCCGCAAATTTCTACGCCCATTGGCAGATGTTGGCTGGCGATATGCCTGAGCACCGCTGCAGCCACTGAGCTGGTAGATCCATGGACCAGTGCAACATCCCTACTTGGGATGCAAGCCAATGGCAGCCAGGCATCTGGCCGCCCCGACTCGCCCAAGGACTGCAGCGTGAAGTACCACAAATGCATCTTTTTGCTGCTGGCAGTACTTAAAACGTTGCCACCTGTGGCCTCGTCTTCTACGATGATCAAAGCGTGTGATTGATCTTGCAAGGCAACCAGACGTTGAAGGTACCAGTCAGATGACTTACAAATGTACTCTAGAACGTCGCGAATATTTGCGCACCAGAACCGGATCTCCTCGGCACCATCTATAGCCAAGACTTTCAGTTCAGCATAGCAAGATGAAGCTGGCTGTAGTATTTGTTTGGCTTGCCTCTTCCAAGCACCACTTGGAGCAGATTCTGGGCAACCCTTTTCTAGGAGCTGTTTTGCTTTCCAAGCGCTTCTTGAGCTTTGCAGTGCCAAAAGATGCGAAATCCTTTGTCTTTTGGACGCTCGCTCCATAGCATTGGTCCGAACAGTTTGCTTTCCTGTTGCGTTAACAATCAAAAGCCTCTGTTTTCTGTGCTTGCATGTCACGCTCTATTACCAACAAGTACAGGTATAAGTAACACGTGTAACTTTACAATTTCACACATATAGCCAGCATGACTGTCCATATAGCTTTAAGTGATTTTGAACCAACACTTGGTCAAAATGAAAGTGAGCCATGGAGGTCTTTGCAACACATCAGAGGTGATAGCGGGCTACCGCCTGATACACAAAACACACATATCAGCAGTGTCAATAAAGCTTTTTTCTGGCTGCTGCCCACGCAGTCATCATATGTCACGGCTAAGGAAGTTTGCCCACCAAGTCATCATAAGTTGCCCTCCACCTGAGAGAGCAAAGTGTAGACAGGCCATATCATTCGAAAGAAGGCCTTGTTGTCGAGCGACCTGAAGTATTGTTCCACTGTCGCCAAGTAGCCCAAGCATTGACTGACCTCTCCTCTTCTGATGTTTGCCATGTTTGGATGAGCCCTCAGATAGGTTTGGATCTTCCTGCGCAAATCTTGTTCTGGTGGCCCTGTGAACTTGACATAGCCGGTGTAGTCCGTGCTTTCCAATGTCACGCCAAACTCAAAGAGGCATCGCAACGTTGACATGCATAAAGCAACTTGGCTCACCACCATGGCTTTGGACAAGCTGTCAGAGTAGAGGTCGGAGAGCCAAACGCAAACTTCTTTGAGGTTCTCCAGCTCAAAGCCGGCTACATAAGCCAGCTGTTTGGGATCGTGCTGGTACAAGTCTGCAAATCCATCTGCAAGCTCCTGGATCACATCTGAGCCCACTGTGATCTCATCCGGCCCGGTGACTGGAAGCATCAGGACAACTGCAAAAGCTACAGCTGGGAAGAGCCCAACATGTGCTGATGAAGAACAGGGTGGTCAAAGGAAAACACTATACTGTATATATATATACATATATATATATAATGGGAAATCATGGGAAATCTTTGCAACGGGAGCTGTCACAGCTGCCTTAGTTGAAATGAAACAGGAGATGTTGCCTTAGCAGCTTGTGGGCGGGCTACCGCCAAACAGTCACAAACAAGCATGAGCATGTAAAAAGTGAAGCAGCCTCAAATGCGGTGATTTGGAATCGGTTTTCAACACCCTTTTCCCCAGCTTCATCCACTGTGGCTATTGCCACATTGTAATTTGAACCTTGCGCGGCCTGGGTCATGCCAGGTCGCATGAGCAAGAACCCCGATCTCGAAGTCATGGTGACCATCTCAGTCCTTGGAGGACACAGACTTCTTGGCAAGGTTGAGCGACTTGAGAACTTGGTTCATGGACTTAATCTCTGTGCTCACGGCTTTGTCCGAATCCATCTCAAGGCTGTCCTTGGCAGCAATCCCACCTGAGCCCACTGTCTTGAGAATGCGCTGTGCCTGCTCCACCAGCTTCTCAGCCAGGGCCTTCTTTTCCTTGAATGAATCCAAGACAACCTTGTCAATGTCTTCTGTCTTGAGACCCTTCTCAGCCTTGGTCATCCTCTCAAGCACTGGCTGCATGGTGGTCAAGGTCTTGCTCGCCAAACCAGTCACGACCTTTGAGTCCTTGGCTGGCTCCCTTTGTGCCTTCAAAGCCTCCCTCTTCTGAGCAGCAGCAATCTGCCTCTCAGTCTTCCCTTTGGGGACCACCTGGCAAGACAACGTAGTTAGTCTGGTTCAAGTGGAAAGGGATCGAAGAAAAATAAAAATATGCTGCGCTGAAATGATCCGGGACACCACACACGAGTCATCGCTCTCCAGGTCCACCAAGTCCATAAGGTCAGGGTCGACAGGCTCGATATTTTCAATTGGTTCATTCTCTTTGTTCTCCCCTTTTTTGCGGCGCTTGTTGTTGGCCTTGGCTTTGGGGATTCGCTTCCGTTTCACTGTCTTGTCAACCTTTAGCAAGGCCTCTTCAACTCGTTGCTTGATGGTCTCACTGGACACATGGAAGATGTCCACCCGGTAGGTTGGCCCCAACACGTCAAGGTCCATCTTCTCAGCCTTCTCCTGGATACGCTGAGTGTCGTACCCGCGCTGGGACCAAAAGCTGAGGGGCTGAAACTCCCCATTGAAGCCTTTCTTCGTTTCCTGAAGCGTTCGGTTGATCAACACAGCTTTCATCTCTGCCCTGAGCACTTGGAATCGCAAGGGTCCCTCAGCCTTTTTCTGCAGCATTGTCTTGTAGAACTCAACAGAATCCTCATGTGAAAGGTCATCCCAACCTGCCGGCATTTCCTCAAAGCTCCTGGCCATCATGGTCTGGACTGCGTGACAGCTCTTGCAAAGGACCTTCTTCTGGACACCCTTTGTCACATGCTTCACGACAATGTCATCAGCGGAAACGACAGTGTCGCATTTCTGACACCTGGGATCTCCTTCATAGCCCTCTTCCTCAAGATTTCCTGGCTGAGTTTCAGCAAGTGCCAGCGTTGGCGCTGTGAGCTTGTCGTTGTTTCCCTCAACCATTGCTTGTGTTTCAATCTCCATTGAAGAAGTTGGGGCAACAATGACACGATCTCAATGAAAGTTTGACTTCGAGCTGCTGAAGTATCAACCGAACGTCCCTCAAACACGGCACAGCCGGACACATCCGGATACCATCCGGATACTTGCATCAACATGTATCCGGATTGTATCCGGATGTGTCCGGCTGTGTGTGCATGGTAGCCTTCAAGCAGTTGTGACTGGTGACAGTTTATTGGAACCCCCCCCAACTAAAAATAGTGACTTGTGTACGGGCGGGCTACCGCCAAACTACAACTGGGAAGCTTCGCAAGTAAATTGCACAAACCTTTTATCATATCATTGAATCAATGCACACCATATACGCAAACACGCATACACCACAAGTTGAAGCCAAAAACTGCAGAGCGCTTTTGCCACTCAACTGCAACACGTCTAAGTTTCAGTGGCGGCATCGCAAAACAGCCAAGGCCGGAAGGAACGCTGCAGGTGTTTTACCTGTGACGCGTGTGAGCACCTTCTTTGGTGTCTTCTTCACAGGCTTGACCAAGCGTGCATTCTTGTGCAAAAGCTTTGAGTCGCGGCTCTGCAGCAAGGTCACCGTGGCATGCGCAGACATCTTCTCTTTGAACACCATGTAATACCAGACCTCGGCGTAGACATGGCTTCCCAAAATTTCGTCATCAGGCTTGTAGTTCAATTTCCACTCTGTGTCTCCAGACACAGAGCTCACGCCATGCAGGACAAGTGCCCTGTGCTCTGCATTCACCTGGCACTCCACTTCGAAGACCTTGGTGCCTGTCAAGCATGGGCGGCTGGCAACTCGTTCGTGAAGTCGATCATTCTTCCACACTTTCAGCCCGGAAGAGTATGTTTCGATCATCTTGAACGGAAAGAAGGCACCGTCGCGCATCAACTGGATGACTTGCAAATGCTCTCGGATTTTCTTCTCTTGGCAAGGCGGAGACCTGTACCAAAGAAAGGGGTCAATGGCCATGATGTCATCATGGCTCCTTTGCTTTGCTTCCAGCACCACCATCTCGAATCCAGATGTATATGCCATAGCTTCTTTGCCAGGCTTTTAGCGCTTTTGGGCTCCAGCTCAAAAAGAAAATGGCTTTTGACAAATGAGAATTCCATGCCACCCTAAACCTGATGTTAGGTGTAACTTGTGTAGGCGGGCTACCGGGAAACTACTCAAATACGCACACAGTATAGGGGTGTAGGTGTAGTTATTTGGTTCTTGTTCTTTATAAGTCTTACTTCTATCCTCGAGGTTGTCCTCGAAGCTAATTATTTGGTTTTTGTTCTTTAAGTCCTACTTCTATCCTCGAGGTTGTCCTCGAGGCTAATTATTTGGTTTTTGTTATTTAAGTCCTACTTCTATCCTCTAGGCCTTGTCTTGATTGCTCGATGAAAACTTACTGTGTGCTGTGTGTTTTCTTAATAGTGACAAACAAGTGACTTGTTGGTGCTATAGGCGGGCTACCGCCATAGTGGAACTGTTGGTGCTATAGGCGGGCTACCGCCATAGTGGAACTGAATGAAAAGGCATAATCATGGTTACCATTGGTTGCCTCAGGTTGCTGATGCTGACTCCAGAGTGCTTTAACAACAATGCCAGTCCAAACACTCCACAACCAGAGTTTTCCAAAAGCTGCTGACTACGCACAAGGGCAGCGCTAAGTTTTCCGGGAACGCATTCTTCAAAAGTCAGTATGGGTGGCATGGTCGGTTGGCAGTTTTGCCCCGCTTTCGTTTCTCCACGCCGCACAGCTGTTCGAGCCCCCTCCTGCTAAGGCCTAGGTTTTCCATTTGTTCCCGCATCTCCCACAGTTGGTGATCGGGGACAACTTCTTCTGGGCGCCTGGGCATGCTTTTGGGCTGCAAGCCACTCCCGGCGCTGGCACCCCCAGCTGGTGGCTTGGCCTTTCGCTTGGGGTGCAACTCTAGGAAAGCCATGCCAGCGGCGTGACATGCTGGCGGAGCGGCATCGAAGCTCGGAACAGGCGGACACGCATGGCTCTCGACCTCCTCTTCCAACTTCTCATCCCCTTGATCCCCTTGACTGTTGCCCGTCTCCAACTTCTGATCTTCGGTCTTCGCATTCTCACTGTCTGCTTTGGAGCCCTCCCCATCCATCTCCACCTGGTCGACCTTTGGCATCTCCACCTCATCATCCCTTGCCGCATTCACGTCCTGATTCTTGGACTTCTGAGCAGTGCGCCTTCTTTGGCGCTTTCTTTGTTCTTTCCAGGGTGCCTGCTTATAGTGGAGGTTGAAGAGGTGCTCGGCATCCACTGATTCCGGGGAACCGTTGTCGCTTCCATCCTCCTTACAGACCGAGTGGTCACGCCCTTCCTCCTCGGAGGACATCGCCACCGATGTTGCCGAGTCGTCGTCATTCAGGTTGGCCTTGGAAACAGGACATCATGCAAAGAATGGCGGACAATTCCTACAGTACAGGAACAAAGATAAAGATTCATCAAAGCATTACTGGACAGTTTTTCTAAATAAAGACAGAGTACCCGCATCCCAGCTCTGTAGCACATGGCCATGTAGACCTCTTGGGATTTGTTGGTCTCCATAGTAGTCTCCATGGCTGGGCTCAAGACGGCTTTGTCTGCTTTTCAATGGGGTGCGTTTCTATGGCTGTGACTGGGAAACTGTGTGCCGCTTGTTTATCTTCAAAAGCTACGAACGTAAGACAAAGTGAAAGCAAAATTCCAAGTGATGGCGACTGTACTGTTCAGATTGTATTTAGTTGCAACTTGTAGGCGGGCTACCGCCAAACTAAAATACACATGTAGGCGGGCTACCGCCAAACTAAAATACACACCAAAAGAGACACATTGACATACACTATATGTAACTATTTGGTTCTTTAGGTCTTACTTGAGAGTTTTCCTCGGAGCGCCTTTGTTTTCTTTGCTCTTGGAACAGTTATAATTACACAGTGACTGTTTTTGAAGCAGGCAAAATTAAACTCATTGGCGCCTACACCCTTTCTGCTCGCTCCGGTACGATTTGGCTTCTTCAAGGAGCCTTGCAAGGGTGGTCTCACCCTGGACCCATTGCCATACCCCGTCTCGGGCAATCAGATCAGGCATCCAACATCATGTCAAATCAGTAGCCGCGGGACCGCCAGCACGACAATGTGCAAAGCGGCCTTTGGCGGCACTTCGGGCAGCCATGCTTGAACTTCTTTTTGGTTTGCAGATCCAACTTTGCCAGGATAGCGTCCCTGAGTTTGTTCTTCTCCTGCTTGGAGATCACCTTGTTGTTTTTCTTCGAGACAGTCTTGGCCTGGCAAGCCTTGGCAGGTCTCTTCAAAACCTTGCCAGAGGCTGAGGGTTTTTCTGACATGGGAAGATCAGAAAGGCCGCTCTGGCTGGCAGACTTTGGCTGGGATTTCATTGATGGCTTCTTCATGACAGACTGCTTGTTCGAGCCCTCTTGTCGCTTGGCCCTAGCCTCCTTCATCTTCTGCATGCTTTGCTCCAGGGACATCTGTGCAGGCTTGTCATTGCTCAAGGGCGCATCCACGACCTTCTGGTCCTCGCGCTGCTCCTTCTCTATGGGCTTGATCTCCTGCACCAGATTCTGCGTAGAGAGCTGAACACAAATGCATGGACAATTCATCTTTGGCGGGCTACCGCCAAGAAACACCAAAATGCGCACAATCTGTTGCATTGAACACATTTGAACCAACTTTAGTCTCCTGACCCCCGTATACTTGATCAACCTATATATATGTATATGTATGGGGTGTACGTATACGTATACACTAAATATCATTCATACTGGATCCCAGCTACCCCTCAACACTGGCAGACACAACGAAGCAAGCGCCTCTATCTGCATGGGCACCACCTTCTGTTCCATTGGCTCAGGAAGGACAGGAGGCTGCGCAACCCCAGGAACGGGAGGAACCTGCTCTGGTGTCTGGGTGGCCGCAGCACTTTGTTCCTGGCGAGGAACTGCGGGGCAAGGAGCTGGAGGAGAGAATTCAGGTGGTGCTGGAAGGGCCAGTAGAGGTTTTTGACTCGGCTGGACCTCAGCTCTTTGAAGCAAATCTCCCAAAGCTTTGCCAGCCGCTGGAGGCCTCTGCAACATCGAGACGTGGCAGCTGTCTTGCTGCCTACCCATGTGGTTGGCCTGCTGCAACATCATGCCGAAAAAAGCCTGAAACCCAGCCCAAAAAGTCTCAGGCGCCGTAGAGTTCGTGTTCTGTTGGATCTTTTTGTTTGTGTTTCTGAGAGATATTTCCCTCGCAACGGTGCTGATGTCAATCATGGAAAAAGGGGGATTTGTAACAGGGCCTTCTGGCAGAGCGAAGGCCAAGAACCCAGACGCACAGTCTTGTGGATTCAAGGGTAGGCAAACCACAAAGTCGTCATTGGGCAATGGCACCTTGTCTTGCTTTGCTCTGAACATGTAGGTGTCCACACGTGCTTTCACGTTCAAGAAGATCGAACGAAGCTTCGTAGATTCGGGCATGGTACCTTCTGTGACCTTGGGATCATCTCTCAGGATACAAAGTGCAGCCAGCACTGCTTGAGTCCGTTCGCTGGGGCTCCTCAACCCCAACGCAACCAGGCGCTTGAGACATACATCCATAGCAGCCAGGGTCGCAGGCGCTGCTTGGATTGCATCCCAAGTCTTTTGGTCAAAGTACAAAGGAAAGGCGCACCAATCCTGCATTGCAAGCCGCCGTGAAGTGGTAGCTGCCGACATGGCCTCGCCCTCTACGCAACAACCCCCAGCAAGCTAAGCTAATGAGCGCAGCAAGCAATGACTCAGCAAGGCGGACTACCGCCGGGCAAGATGACCAACAAAAGCAGTGCACGAATCAATCCACTTGCCAGCAACAAAACTACATATACATCTGTTAGTGACTGTTTGTGTTTGCCTTGGCACGCATACAGTGCATGTAGTTTCCAGTTCAAGTATTGTATATATAGTGTGAACACTGGTATGTATTCGCAAAAGTTAATGAACTATATTTTTGCCGCAATGAGAAAGTTTTCATAAGCAATTCAGGAAAATATTAAAAACCAAGGAAAAATACGAACAAACAAAAAACAACACCAAAAAAACACAAAAAGCTAAGTTCTGTAAGTTGTTTGTAAGTTCTGTGCCCACCCAGGCTTAACTAACTTACAAATGCAATAAAAACTTACATCTTAGTTATAACTCATCATAAGGCTATCTTAAGTTAGCCCAACTTAACCCATGTTATAACCTATGTTACACTAGCTTATAACATATGTTACAATACTTCTAAGTTGGTCTAAGTTGAGGGGCCCCTCATTGTATGAGGAGATGCAGGGGTGCCTCCAGGCTGCCAGGCTGCGTTATGAAGCCTTGTTGGACTCGGAGCATGCTGCAGCCAGCCTGCCCCCAGCTCCGACGGAGGAAGAGACTCTGCTTCCCAAACAGGAGCTCGAACAGCTGAAGGAGGCCTTCTTCCGGCGTTACCACTTGCGTCCGGAGCCCCGCCAGTACCCGTCTGACCGACTTCTGTCTAAGCTCAGCCGGCAGCTGACTCGGAGTCAGTTTGAGGTCATGGACTTGTGGGCGGTACGCTCCCTCACCTTTCAGCGCACCCACAGTCAGAAACGTCGCCGCTTGACAAGCAACCTGTACCTCCAGGAGGACGACGATGATGAGATCACCACTAAATCATGGCTCTCCTACATGGCCAAGATGGACACCTACTTCCTGGCCTTGGCTATTGTGGGATGCCCAGGTGTTGTGCCCAGTGCATTTTGGGTATAGTGTTCCACATGAGGACTCCTGAGTTCATGCTCATCACTGAGAGTCTGGAGTAATGCAGGAGGCAATTGTCCATGTTCTTCCTGAAAGCCTTTGCATCATTGGATGAAGGATGTAAATCAGCATTGTCCATAACCTCATAGACACAGTTCAAGTGCTTCAGGCATTGATACCTGTGTTCAGAATAAGAATCTGCTGGATCCCTGTACTCTGCACAAATCTGCAGAAAGACAGGAACTAGCCACCTGCACTGCTTGGCTTTAATCCCAGAGGAAAGTTGTCCCACTTAGCCTTGACATTGCAAAAGGCAGACATGGGAAATCTCCTGATTTTATGTTCACTCAAGATTCCCAGCGTGCCGCCCCGTGGAGCCGGCGCCGTCTGCGCCTGAGTCGCTCGGTTCTGACAGC
This sequence comes from Durusdinium trenchii, assembly GCA_963970005.1. Taxonomy (NCBI): domain Eukaryota; class Dinophyceae; order Suessiales; family Symbiodiniaceae; genus Durusdinium; species Durusdinium trenchii. The sequence goes on along the minus strand of CAXAMN010005570.1, from coordinate 188,005 downwards.
GTGAACTACGTCCAGGTTCCCTATGACATCCTGTTGTCCTACTCCAGCCGCTGCCATGACTTGATTCTGCGCACCCCGGAGGGGCGGCGCCTGCAGTTGGTCCAGCATCTTGATGTGGAAGAGCGCGGCCAGTGGGCGGCCCGGTGCACTGGTCACACGACCCTGGGCAACATCATTGGTGCAATCATGCGAGAGCGTGATGCTCTCTGGCTGGCCGGGTCCCTGCCAGCACCCAGTCTCACCACTGGTGCATCCCCTGGCGGCGGGACACCCGCCAAGAGCCCCCCTGCTGATGCGGGGCCGGTGGGTTCAGTGGTGTTCAGTCTTCGTGATGGCACGCAGCTTTGCCAGGCATACCAGCGCAATCAGTGCCGCACAAAGAAGAACTGCCCACGCGGTGGAGTCGTGCTACAATCGGGACGGGTGTGCGGGTCCTTCCAGCACTCGCCCTCAGGCTGTTTGAAAAGAGGGCCGCTCCTCTGCTGGGGGGGGGCGAGGCCAATCTTTGGACAATCCTGTCTTTGATGAGTTGGAGTCCATTGATATGCACAAGATCGAAGCCTCACCATGCCCCGTCCTCCTTGACGTTTTCAGTGGTGTCCATGCCCCGCTGTCCAAGGCCTTCCTGTGGTGCCAATGGGAGATCATCACCCCGATCGACATCGAGATCGACCAGGACCTGGACGTGTCGCGTCCGGCGGTCCGTAGAGCCATTCGAGAAGTCCTTCCTCGGGTGGCCACTATTGCGGGGGCTATGAGTTGCGCTACCAAATCACGGGCCAGGGAAAAGCGTCCCGGACCCCCTCCGCTACGGTCCGAGGAGTGCCCAAGGGGTCTACCAGGGTTGGATGCTAGACAACAAGACCGGGTTGATGCAGATAACTACTCCAGTGACTACCTACTGGCCTTGCAGCACTGGGGACACCAACACAACCTCACTTGTCTCGGAGAGAACCCGCTCAGGTCGCTCCACTGGTGGGACCCCATCGAACAGTTCATGTGCCAGGATGACGACTGGTATGACTTGGACTACGACGCCCGTGTCTTCGGGGGAGCTCGGCGTAAAGCCCAGAAGTTCCGCCACAATGTCCCCGAGCTAGCCTCCCTTCCAGCAGTTCGTTGTGGACACATTCATGACCCCAATGAGTGGCGCTCATTCGGGTAACGGTCAGTTCTCAACCTTCAACGAAGCGGAGTACACACCTAGTTTGACAGCATGGGCTGCTCGACAGGGTTACGGCATCCTGGCCATTCCAAGATTGCCACCTATTACTACATCAGGGGACGTACGACCTCTGCTCCACTTTGAGCCTTCTGAGTTGCGTGAAGATTTGATGACCGTCATGGGTTTCCACCTGGGCCTCTCCCCACCGCGGGAGGATTCGTCCCACGTGCCCACTCGTCAAGTTGCAGTTGATGTGTTGCAGCTGAGGTCACACCTTGCCGACACGGATGTGTACATGGCCCCGGCCACTTCTCCCACCGATGGCCGCTGACACAATGGCAAAACCCCTTCCGGGCGGGAGAGGGTCGAACTGCCCTTGAGAGTGTTCTTCACTACGCCAGATGGATCGCTGACCAGGACCATCTCATGGCTGATCTTTCCTCGCTTCACGACAAGAATCTGGTGTGCGATTGCCCCACAATGTGCTATGTCATGGGACATCGCCCTGCCCGGGCGGTCCCCCTACGATTCTCTCAGGAAATTGTGGTGGCTAGCCTCATGGCCCTCTGCCCGGATGTCAGTTGGGATGGATTCCAATGGCCAATGCTCGAAGACTTGCTATAGTGGACAACTCGCACTACTTGGTTGCCGGCTTCTATGTGCTTGCAACATGCTTATAGCAGCTTACATCTTCTATTAACTTCCACAAGTTCCAACTATAGTTGTAGAAGTTACAAGTATTTACTGGACATGTAAGGTACATCTATCTATTTTTAACTTCTGTAAGTTTTTTTTTGCATCGACGACCTAAACCGACAAAGTGAAATCCTGAAAACTTATAGAAGTTACGGAACTTGTCTTTTTCAAGTCCAAGTTTCTTTGAACATATTTGAAACCATATACTTTCATGGTTTGTTCAACAATTTTTGCATATAGGGTAGAACATATATATACACAGCACACATGTGTTTGAAAATATTCTTGGCGGCCCTGTGGGCCGCTATGGAGTACATGTCTTTCCAACGCATTCTTGGCGGCCCACATGTCTAAGTAGTTGACAGCGTAATGCACTGAAAGTGGACCTGGAGACAATAGCCACATGTCTATACACACGTGTACCAATACGACCCTAAACACTGAACTCTACTACAAAAAAATTGGCAGCGTTTAATTACTAGTAAAAATGTATCAGAATGTATCTTTATGTATCTTTATGTATCTTTCAGACCGGGTTCAAAAGATACAAAAAGATACATGTATCTCTTGGACCGGTACCAAAAGATACATGTTGGGCCGGGACAAAAAGATACATGTATCTTTTGGTACCGGTCCAATAGATACATGTATCTTTTTGTATCTTTTGAACCCGGTCTGAAAGATACATAAAGATACATTCTGATACATTTAGCTCCAACTCATACACTCATACAGACTTTCCACAGAAACACCTTAGTTTTTGGGACGTTTTCTCTACTTAATGCGGGCCCGGAGGAACGCATGTATCTCGACCGGTGGACACAACGCCTTCTTGGTGGTCGTTCACAGGAAACACGTGCCTCTGCCTCCCATGAGACACCGACCACTGATCATTCCTAAAATGCAGTTCGTGCGCGCTGTTTGTCGCTGCGGTGTTGTTGAAGCCATTGAAATGAGTTGCGCTAGCCATCGCGGACCTGTGGTCCGCGTGCATAAATGCGGCTCCTATGGGCCGCAAACGCACACGCAGTATATACACAATGTACCAATAGTTTGTTATGTTTCATGTACAATATGCACAAAACAACCGGAAACTATGAAACTGAAAACATTAAGAACCTGAAAACTTATTTTTACTTAGAAGTAACTTATAGAAGTTATGTGTAGTTAGCCGTTCCGAGTCCAGTCCGCGTTCGTGCCTTCCAAATAACTTCAATAACTTCTATAACTTCACTTGTATCTACTTTTAACTTCGGTATCCAATAACTGTTTATAAGTTCTACAAACAGAAACCGGCAACCAAGTATCAATGGCTCAACTACATGCAGAACCGCCCGGACTGGGACGGACATGCCTTTGGCCCACGGTTGGTGGGCCCCTTGGAGCGCAACGCCATCGCTATGAGCGGCCTTCAGCAGCCCGGGGCGGCTGCCGCGGCTAAAGCCTTGCCACCTATGATCCCCTTCGGCGTAGGGGAGGAGCGACATTTTGAACTCGCACTTGAACTGCAGCAGAGACCCCATTTGAAACTATGGGCGTCGTTGACGATGACTTGATCTTTGCAGCAGCGGGATATGCAGCCCAGGGAGTGGGCCTACGTGAGGTGCGACGACGCACAGGACGATGGCTCCAAGAACTCAGTCGTCGAATGTGGCCCATCACCTACCATCTTCAAACCTATCAGCCACCGCCTGTCCGATCAGCCACCCGGGGTCGCCACATTGCACTGATTGGCCTCATTATGTTGATTACCGGCTGGCCAGATACTACCTTTGTAGCCAACCTGATCTACGGGTTCGCGGCCGTGGGCTTTTCCCCGCACGTGCCCATCTACAAGGCTCAGCCAGCCCACTACATCACGGACGCTTCCATCTACCAGGACGCATTGCCTGAAGCTGCCCGCATCATCCAGAGCCTTCGTCCAGGCGAGCACGACACGGCTATCGTTCAGGCAGGCGAGGAGGACCAAGCTAAAGGTTTCTGTGGCCCCCCTTTGACATGGGCCCAGCTGTGCCAGGAACTCCCTCAATTCCGACTGATTCGGAGGTTCTGTATGTATACAGCAACCGTCTGGTAAGTTGCGAGTCATAGATGACGCTGCAGACGGAGGGCAAAGTGCCCTTAGCTCCGATGCGAACAAGCTGGACCTCTGTACTAGCATTCAACCCGGCTTACATGTTCAACTGCTATGGCAGGCGGCCTCGTCGTCAGTTCACTCGTCTGAGTTGCTTCAGGCTGGTATCTGGTCCGGGGGCGAAGACTTGCCCAATGCCTATCGTTATGTTCCCATGAAGCCGGCACATAGCAACATGGCCGTGGTAGCCTACTACGACCACCACGATGGAGCCCCACGCTTTCGGCGATACTATGGTTCTCTGTTCGGGTTACCAAATGCGGTATGTTCTTTCAACCGATTCCCCAGATTCTTTCAAGCTGCCTGCCGCCGCCTGGCCTACTGCATGACTAGCATGTACTTTGATGACTTGACCATTCAGGACTTTGGTATCATGGGCGGCACTGGCCAGGCCTTTGTCAATGAACTCGCCCGATGCCTGGGCTCACCCTTCCAAACAGAGAAACATCAGTCCTTGGCGGCCCAATCTGATTTTCTCGGGCTGATCCACGATGTGACAGCCTGTCACCGGGGTGCCCCTGTGAAGTTTTGGGTCCGTGACCGTTTGATCACCAAGGTCACTGACATCATGGAGAAGGCAGCTCAGACCGGTCGCCTTCCCCCGGGCTTGGCGGCCAAACTCTCTGGTTGCTTGGGTTTCTTGACGACAGGATGCTTCGGTAAACTCGGCCGGTCGGGCCTCCACAGCATCAAAGAAAGGCAATACTCCTCACAGGTCGTGATGACACCGGAGATTGAGCAATCCTTTGATCGCATTCGAGCACTACTTCAGTTGAAGCCAGAAAGAGAACTACCGCTTAACCCCGTGCGACAGTACCGGTACTTGGCTGCATCCGATGCGGCACAAGACCTGCCTCGCGAGGGTTCTGCAGGAGTCTTGTTCATCGATCCCCACGGCGTTCGACGGGCCTATGTTGTCCGCATCCGCCCGGAGATCTTCGAGGTGTGGTCTCACCACGACGCCAAGATCGCGCAGCTTGAACTTTTGACGGTCTACATGGGCCTCGCGTACAATGCTTCGTCAACTCGCGGGATGCATGGTATATGGTTTGTCGACAATATCGCAGCACTCATGGCTCTCATTCGAGGCCGCAGCAACAATGATGAGCTGGATTCTATGGCCGGAGCTATATATGGCCTCCTCTTTGAAATTCGTAGTGCTTGCTACTTTGAATGGGTCCAGAGTAAGGACAACTGGTCAGATGGCATCAGCAGACAGGGAGAACACGACCTATGGTTTCAACGACATGGCTTTAGTCTCTTCCACACCTATCCCCTGCTCATGCTCCTCCAGCTGCCCTACCATCTCATTGCTAAGGTCTTTCAGTTCGTTTGAGTGCTTTGGATACGTTAGTGCCTTGGATGGAGTGCTCCCACGGGGAGAGTGTCAGATGTCAGATGACACAAGCGACGCGGGTCGCATTTCAAACCAA
>CAXAMN010005570.1:171097-182567 GCA_963970005.1 Durusdinium trenchii | reverse complement strand
GTCAGATGTCAGATGACACAAGCGACGCGGGTCGCATTTCAAACCAAAGCACTTCAGTACAGACAGTACAGACCTGAATCGATTCGCAGAAAAAGGTAGCAGCAGCTGACATATGTTGATTGAGGTTCATCGAATATAAATCTATATCAGGACTGCAGCGTAGGCAAACTTTTGAGTGAAAGAACATGTGCAGCAACCTAGAACAACATGGCTTGCAGTTTCGCAAGGCAACCCTTAGGAAAAACATGTATTTTGAATCTTGTTACTTGTTACCAAACAAATCCGAAAACAATACTTTCTGCTTTGCTGGTAGAACATGAAGCTAGGATATTTTTGGTCAAGAATCTTCACAGGTCTGAGAACCTTGTCCGGCAAAACTAAGCAGTCCAAAGCTAAATCCTAAGAATACACTTGAGAAGGACACAAGTAGCAAGGTAGTATGGTTGAAAGTGAAGCAATTCGATGGGCTCTTGATTCAGACTACTCGCAAGTAGAGGAGGTCCCTCAGTTCAGAAATGACAATTTTTGGCCCTCCCCGTTCTTCTGGCAGTAAAAGGCATGCGTCTTGTGCTGCACACAACAATTTTTCTGTTCAAGAGACCTTTCCAAAAGCGAATGTAGTTTTTCACAGTCCCTTATAAGATCACCTTCTGTTTCGCTCATATTGGCCTCGCTTGCAATATGCTGCAGCCCTGTTCACAGTGCAAAATCCTCTGTGCGGCGCTACCCTTACTGTTGACCGTAGTTTTATTTTTTTTCCGGAGATTCTGTGTTTTCAGCTCTCTGGCGGATTTTGTGGCTTCGGGGCATCACCTCGGTCACCTTGGGCTGAGTCGTGTTTTGAAAGAAATGTAAAGCAGGCAATGCAAGAAAGCAAAGAGAAAGCAAATGAAGCAGGAAAGAGAAGGAACGCAGAGAAGCAAGCAAAGAAGATCATCACTGCCAGTAAGTGATATTCAATAGGTAATTGTTGTGTCAATGGAAAGGTGTCTAAGGCACATTGTTTCACTTTGTTCATTTTTGGCCAGGTGAGCGGAAACTTGATGCAGAAAGCAAGGCCCTGTGCCGTTCTGCACCTGAACATGCCAGGACATTCAACTCCGAACATTTGCGCAGCCCCTTTGCAACCCTCGCAATGCATACCTGTGTATAATACATGATAATACATGTTGTTTGAAGTCAGCTCTGCTGTAAACTGCCCTTTAGGATAGACCACATCCTGGAAAAATGCATCCACGAGCTACCAGTGGAGATTATCGTCGAATTTTCTCAGCGAGGCGGTGATTAAACGGACTTGAGTTTGTAGAAGCCTTAAATGTTACATATAGTCATAGTAATATAAGTTACATATACAAACATATTACAATACATGCATATATATATATGTATACAGATTATGCTTTATCCCCAAACATTTTATTGTTTTGGGGTTCTCTCTTGAGGAAAGAAAATTCGAACGGCGAGGTGTGTTTGTTCCTCAAAATGTCCACGAGCTACTTTTGCTTCTTGTGAAACTTGGAGTTTTTAGTTAAACAGACATTTGGTGGAGTGAACTGATTGACGAGAAAACCACAAACGGATGAGAAGGAAGATCACACACCAAAGCTTCACCGAGGTTTTTTTACTGTTATATATGTTCTTTGGAAGAGCAACAGGTAGCTTCGTTTAGTAGTTTATGGAATCAGATTTGGAGTTGTCCTTCTCAAGGGGGTAGTTTCTTTGTTTTTGGTGTGATTCTACACATGCGACTACTGTTGTGTGTGTATGCGCGGAAGACAGTAAAGGTGCTCCTCGAAGAGCCTCGAAGCACCCGGTGTTCCATACGGCAGTGACATTGTGTTTCCGGCAAGGGAGTGTGATGACGTCCTCTAAACGGCTGAAAAGTAGCTTCCACTCAACCTGGCTGGTAGAGATTTCTCCATTGATTCAGGACCGAACATGCAAATGTCTACTTGTCGCTTTAAACATCCATCAATTTCTATATAATATTTCTATTGTATTTATTACCTTAAGCACGCATCGCATAAACAAATCGAAGAGAAGATGCTTCAATTGCAGGATGGCAAGTCCTACGACCGAGTCATTGTACAAATCCTCGGGTCTCAGGCATCGATCCCGCTCCAAGTTCTTTGCCATTTGGGCCGTCGCTCTTTGCTCATTCGCTTTGCAGGTTGGTGATCAACCATTGAGTGTGCACATTTCCTGCAAGCAGATTGTGAAGGCAATGGACATAGCTCGTCGAGCAGGAGAAGAGACAGTTCGGCTGAGATATGTTTGGTACTGTATAGCTGTCCCTGACTTATATAAATTGCACTAGCAGCTCCCAAGACATCCCAAAAACATAAGATGTTGACACCAACGAACGGACAGAGAGACAGAACGTAGGAACCACCAGCATGCAGTGACATAGTTTTTCAACATGGTTCAACTACTCACATTGTTTCCATCACTTGGGTTAGTTTTGCTGGAACCATTTTGATATGTTGATGTTGTTGTCATTGACAGTCTCGTAATGCTGGCACTTGTTTTCCGTTACTGTCAATGTCATTGTCGTCGTCGCTACGTTGTTTGCTGCTGTGCTGTCATAGTTGTTGCATGGTTTTGCTGATGATGCTGAATTGTCCTCTCATGTCCTCTCTGTGTCAGCGTCATGGGTTGGTATGCGTGCTGCTTCAGTGGCCGGTGGCCAATTCCTCTATGTTTCTTTTGGCATTGAGGTTGTGTGATAAGCTGCATTGAAATGTGGGTGTTCCTTTGTATATACCATGATTTGTCCTTTGTTGAGGTTGTGCTTGGCGTTGTTGCTGTTACTGTTGTTCAGGACGCTGGGAGACTCCAGTGAGACAGAGGGTGGGATTGGTGGGGAGATCAAAGTTGGGGATTACACAGGTTGTTTAACTACCCTGATCTTCTTGGGCGGGTAGCAAAGGAACCAAGCAATTCAGGTCAGCTGAACATTGTTTGCCAACAGGCATGGACAAAACCTTAAAATTTGCATTATCACGAAAGGTAGCCTGGTAAGGACTACCTTGAGTTTGCTTTGCGAAGCAAAGGGACTGGCTTGAGAGCCTGCTCGGGACTAAAGATTGGTAGATCAATGTCTAACACCCCCACCCTCCCCCTCCCATGTGATGATTCATGGGTAAAACAATTGTTTTGCCCCCCCCCCCCCCCCTCCACTCCCCTCCCCGTCCCCTCCCCTCGCCAGCACTACTAGCATGCTGGACACACCATCACACCATAAGGTGAAGTCATGCGCTTAGCAGTCACAGCAGTACGACGCTGGCCATGAGGTTGCGCAATACAGCACGAACCCCACACAATGAGGTTGCGCAATGCGGCTTCGATGCTGCGCGTGCGCGCCCGGCAGCCTGACATAGCGCGTACTGCGTTCACAGACCATATTGCTCAACACCAACCAGCATCGATGCAACACAGCCTCTCTGCAAAGCCCTGTGGAGAAACCTCTCGCTTCGCGGAGCACCATTCGACTCAGCCCGATACCCTCGCGCGGCGACATCTTACCGCATTGTGGAGCACCACTACACAGCCATTTACGCACCCTTCCCATCAGCTACCCACCACAGCGTGACGTCCATCCCTGGCAGTACCGGCAGCTTCGACGCAACGCGTGTAGGCCTGTAATCCTGACACAGTGCGTGTAGCTGTGGGACCATCGCTGGTTAACATGCGAGCGTTTACGCACTGCAACTTTTACGCGCGCCTGTTTTCACACACCTTTACACAAACGAGCGTCGACGCAACGCAGCCTCTCTGCAGAGCCGGGTGGCGCAATCTGATCGCAACGGTGCTCCTCTTGAGCCTTCTTGTGCTCTTTGGCTTTGTTGGCTTCATCCATGACTGACCAAGGGGAACGTTGGAGACAGTCCCTCACCAGAAAAGGTACGGACAGCTACCCGGTCCGTCTCTACCTTTCGTGTTTCCCCGCTCAAGTTTCTGTAGACCGGCCCGAACGTATTGAAACTTCAAGGCGGCTGCTTGATCTGGATTTGTTGTAGTGAGCTACTCAAGCTTGCACGCATGACCGACGCCAAGACGCCCCAGTCTAGGAGTCCGCGTGCCTGACGTCCTTTTTACCGGGAGCTGTGACACATACATTGGCCCACTGGAGTTCATTGTGCAAGAATATATTTCAACCCAGACTGTGGAGGACTGCAGTCGGAAGTGCTAGGCTGACAATTTCTATGTGCATGTGTTCATTTTGTTTTCCTTGTGTCAGATTGGTCTAGCAGTTGTTGACGTATTTTGGCGTAGTGCTTTGGCTCTCCTAGTTACCGCGCTGCACAGGACGTGGTGAAGGCCCCGGCCAGAGAATGGAACCGCATCGAAAGGGAGGTCGTCGGAAAGTTGCAGGCCTTCGGGCTTGGTGAAGATGCGACACCCATGTTGCTTGGCAAAATGGGTGCCCTTGAAAACACTGCGCCAACAAAGCTTGCATAAATGAATCTCCGTGAAGTGTGTCCCAATTCAGGCAGTCTTTCGAAAGCCTTCACCAATACCTGATGTATTTCAGAAACTTGGTGCCCACATCTCTCATTTCCATCCGTGAGGCCATTATTTGTAGATGATTTGCTACTTTCTATTCGATATTCAATTTCTATACATTTCTTGTTTACTTGCTGGCACGCTTGCAGGAGATTGACAATTTTGTTCAAGGCTGGAACATTGCAAACTGAATTGTTTCAATGTCCAGAAAGTGCTGTTCAAGGACTGCCACGGAAAAAGTCGGAACCTCTGGCTTTGCTACACCAAGATATCAACTGTGGCAATCTTTTGACTTCAGAAGTCGACAAGGCACCGCGTCAATTCGTTTTTCAGACAAGCATAGAACAGGGATGATACGGCAAGACTACGTTGATACTGGAACTGCCTGAGGTATGCATAACCAACTGTTTTCTGACACAGCAATTGACTTGCTTTGTTGTTCTTGAAGAAAATAACACGGGGAAGAGACAAGGAACCAGGTGGCTGACTGAGGTATCCAATTCATGGCGGCTAGATGCTGTTATTGACTGGGAGAGTGCTGTCATCGCACCTGGTGAACTTCTCTGCCGGCCACTTGAAGCCATGGGCTCATGAAAAGAAGAACATAATGCATAATAAAGCATAGCTTAAATGGCGGTGTATGCGTGCAAAGCTACCTTTCGCGGAAAAGACGTGCTTAGGATCATTGGCGAATCGCAATGGCCTTCGGACAAGTGGCGAAGGCGTGACACGATCGGATCTCCGAAGCTGCTTCGGGACAGAGCACTGGGAAACGGTTTTCAATTGATGGCTTTGGATAGATATGCTGTGGGGTGACTGAGTTCAAGACGATGCCAGCTCCAAATTAATTTTGAGCAGTGTGTTTAATGGACGAGGCCCACCATTGGCAAAAACAAACCTTCGGTGTACTTCGGTGGGGGGCTTTCAGCGAGAGACTCGCAAAAGTGTTTGAATGCATGCCTGGAATCCTGCGAGAGACAAATTTCGTGTCATATGGTTTGTATTGTGGAGCATGCTTGGAAGTAGATGCCGTGAGATTTCTGTCTAAACACCTTGTTTTCAAGCTAGTATTACTGTACATATGTGATGCTGCTGGTGCTAAGTGTTCATACCAGCACTACTTGCATTCTGAGTATTAAATTAGCGCATCACCTCTTGAGTCGGTGTCTTAAGAAACACAGGTCTCCCCTGGTGAAGTTGTAGAACTTAAGGTTGTGACAGGAAGGGATGATTTCAAGTTTGGAGAAATCAAGGTGAAAGAATTCTCTTCATTGTTGGACGGGTGTAAGGGTCAAACGTTTCAATCAGGGCAATATTTCTAAGTCCCCAGAATACACCTATTAATCACGCCAGGACATTTGCCGATTCAGAAACCAACCGATCAGGAAACTACGATTCAGAGACTAAAATAGCCGATTCAGAAACTATGATTCAGAAACCAAACCAGGCGATTCAGCAACTACGATTCAGAAACCCAAACAGCCGATTCAGAAACCAAAACAGCCGATAACGTTCCATGTGGGTGCAAAGGGTTCTTACATTCATTCAAGTCAGAAATGTTTGTATTTATAGCTATGGCTGGATCGAGTGGATGGCAGGAGGAGCGTGTGGGGGGGTGGGGGGGAACCATGGCCAAGATAGTAACGTTCGATGTGGTTGCAAAGGGCTCTTACACTCATTCAAGTAAGAATATCTTTGTATATATAGCAGATGGCTGAATAGAGTGATGGCCAAGATAACGTTCCAGGTGGTTGCAAAGGGTTTAAGAATATCTCGGTATTTACAGCATATGGTTGGAACCAATCGGTTGGTTTCTGCATCGTAGTTTCCTGATCGTTGTATTTACAGCGGAGTGTAGTACGCTGCCCCTAAAAGCGACGACATTTTCACGAGCATTTGTAGGTTTGAATGATGAAGACGAACTTGTTGAGTATTCTGCCATGCTAGTCAACCAAAAGCTTTTGTTGGTCTGTGTGCTTGTGACCACCAAGAGAGAGACAGGCGCACAGTCTTGGTTGTCTTGTGATGAAATGCTGCTGCTGCTGCTACTACTACTACTACTACCACTCCTACTGCTACTACTACTACTACTACTACCACTCCTACTGCTACTACTACTACTACTACCACTCCCACTCCCACTGCCACTATTACTACATATTACTACCACTTTCACCCCGGATCATCAGTTTCTTCTTTTGGAAATGTAACACTGTTTGGTTTCATGGTTTTGGTTACCGAGTCCGTGGTTTTGGTTACCAAATCAACGGTTTTGGTTGCCGAATTAGCGGTTTTGGTTACCGCATCAGTGGGCTTTGGTTACCGAATCAGCGGCTTTGGTTCCCGAATCATAGTCACCGAATCAGACCGTTTGGTTACCGAATCAGACGTCAACCGGACCTCGCCAGCCTAGACCCCAGATAGCATTGGAATCATTGCGTTCAAGTCTTTTTCACTTGCGTATCACAACGCTCTTGAAAACATCATATGGACCCAAAGAATGCTTATACAATGCGAAAAACAAGCGCACACGGCAGCAACACCCTGCAGCGGCGCCACCATCCAAGCTCCAAAGTGAACACGGCCACACAGCGTCACCAGCGCCCAAGCTCCAAAGCATGCGCAGCCACACAGCCACACGTCTGGCTGCACCCTGCAGCGGCGCCAGCGCCCAGGCTCTAAAGCGCACACAGCCACACATTTGGCTGCGGCGCCCTGCAGCGGCGCCAACACCCAATGCTCCAAAGCGCGCACAGGCACCTCTTCCTATACTTGGAGTAAGAACCCTAATACCTCTCGCTATTTGGGGAAGAACTCGTTGCCCATATTTGGACATGCTGCTTCGCCAGTGGTAGCCTGGTAGCCTTCAGAATATTGAGTTTGTTCCCGCCTGCCGGGTGAGGGCGAGCACTGGATCCCCGAACAGACGCCAGGTAGAATGCCAAAATAGATGCTGGATAGAATGCCAGGGAGACTGCAAAAAGATGCCACTTTCAGCGCCTGGAAAATGACAGCATAGATGCCAGGTAGAATGCCAGAATCATAATGAATTCCAGACCATGCCAGACGCACCCCAGAACACATATAGCAATGCCAGAAAAACGTCCGAGTACTGTAGGTGACAAGACGCATGTCAGGCCACATATCAACAAATTGAATGTCGGAACATATGTCAGAACACACGTCGGAACATAATTATGCCAGCCAGCTGCGATGGCAGAAGAAGGGCCGGAAAAAGTGTCAGAGCTAGAACGTCAGAGGAGCACGCCGCAAGAGATGTCAGACCACTTGTCAGACGCGACGGCGCGACAAATGCCAAAACGCACGCCAGACACAATGTCAGGCCACATCCCCAGCCTTTATGCTAGATTAGTACCAATAGACATACCGGACTTGCCAGAACACATGGCAGAACATTGTGCCCGTTGCACGTGTCAGGCATCATGCGTCAGGATAGCCTACCGATGTCTATCAATATACACGCCGTGCCTTCTTCCAATTTGTCTCTCAGGGCGGGGGCCGTTCGAAGCAAAATACTCAATTGAACTCTATCTATCTCACACTTCTTTGTCCATGGCAGTGCGCAAGTTTTTGCATGTTCTGCCAGGGAGCATGGCTTGCTGGCTGCCTAGCAGAAAAGGCGTTGCCAAGATGTGATTTGGAGGCGATGCGAAAGGGTCAGTCGAAGTGCCACCCGATGAGTTTTTCTAGTCTCCTCCCCACTGGGTTTACGTCAGGCTCAGGTCAGAGTCAAAGTGGCGCCCGCATTGAACGAACAAGCGCAGAAAACGTCCTTTTGTTTTCATTCTTGGTTCAACCATTCATTCAATCATTCACTCTACAATTCATGCATTCAGTCACTCAGCCAGTCATTCATTCCTTCGCTCATTCATTCCTTCCTTCCTTCCTTCCTTCGCTCATTCGTTCGTTCGTTCCTTCATTCATTCATTCATTCGTTCATCCATTCAGACCATTCATTCCACTCATTCCACTCATTCCACTCATTCCATTCATTCCATTCATTCATTCATTGATTGATTCATTCATTCATTCATTCATTCATGCGCCCATCCCCCATCTCGCTGAGCTATGCAGATGCAACTTGCCAAGATTTGGGTTATCAAGACACCCATCATTCCGTACTGCTGATCATGTCATGGCTATCGTGCCACCGGAAGAAATTCTTGACTATGGCCCCCGCTACATTTTGCCCTAGCAGTTGGCGCCAAGTCTCATCCGCGCGCTATACCCACGAAGGAGAAGCACGAGAGACCGATCACCTGACCTTGACAAGTTGCGTCTACGGCTTTGCGCAAAGCTAGACAAGCCTCACCTGGACACATGGCAATGTGGTCTTGAGCTGAGACAGTGCCCGGCCGGACCAATTTGTGCTTCAGGTTGCACTAGAGAGGCTATAGTAAAGGGAGGCGTGCTTCATCGACTCAATCATGCTGCGGTTCCACCATGCCACCGCAAAAGTAAAGGGACGTTGGCCAATGCTTGAGCTCGTTTGCTCAATGACCAGCAGCCATTGCGAATCTCAGCGAGTCACGATTCAATTGTCCCTAGTGGCCATTCCACGGCCGCCCAGTTTTTTGCTTGTGCGCCAATGCCAAGCTTGCCATGCCCTCTCATTGGATACAGGAAGGCAAGGCCAACGCCAAGTTTCTGTCACTTTTGGACAACTCCCGCCATCCTGCTATTTTGGGTGGGGATTGGAACGTATCCCGACACCGTCATCTGCTTTCCATTCTCAATCCTTGAGCCTACAATGCACGCGTGGAGTTCTGAAGGAGCAACTCCAGTGTGCGTTGCTCAACAGAACAAAGGCTGTGTTCAATGCCAAAGTGGTCAGATTTGCAAAAAACAAGGCAACCTTAATGGCCCAGGTGGAACATCTGGCTGCGCCGTGGCAAAGCATCCCCTCCATGAGCTCAATGAGATCCGGACTTTTTTCAGCATCCTTTTCAGACTCATGAAGGTCAGCCGGATGTGGTAGAATCCCGGGTTTTGACCAGGATTATCCAAAAGGGTGAGGCGCACCCTTTGTCTCCAAGTGACAGGAGGCTGCCAAAGATGAGGACCTGTTCACCGGTTTCCTGTAAGTGGCTGGATATCGAAACTTCTGGAGCGATGACGCAATGGTTGCAATCTGTTTCATTCCATTCAGCCAAAAGGAGTCCCGAAGCATGCGCGCTGGTTTTACTTCATGTCCTCATTTGTATAAAGCGGTCCATGCCCTTTTTGGTGCCTGAATCTCAACAGCATATGTTGTGTGTGCGCGCGCGTTTGGAGTGTAAGGGTTCCGGGGTGGTACCATGTGCACGGAAATGACCGGTTTTCTTTGTGAGTGTAATGTAGGAGGCCTAGGCGCCTCCAAGGTTTGGGTGGCAACGCCTCAGTCCCAATGACAGACTTTGTGAGATGGGCACTTGACCCCCCATTGGGCCCATAGGATTGAACCCAAAATCTTAAGGTCCCAGGATTGGTGGCTAGGTTCATTCCATTCCTTACCTTTCTTTTTGACTTTGGAATGGACCACCCCACCAGCCCCCACCGTATGGGTTCTGGAGAACGTGGCAGGTGCAGCTCGCAAGCACAGATTTCTTGGCAAAGTGGCTGGACGCAGGCTTTCAGACAAGTGCAGGATTTTTGCGGCAGACACGAAAGCTAGCATGCTAGCTGAGTTCTTCTTTGCTTTAGCAATTGGTAGTGGGATGAGCTGTGTGCCTTAAAGCTTGATATATCACGCTAACCACCCCCCCCCCCACGGTTCGACTCCCAGCTGCGCCGTGTAGCAGGGGTTGGTTGAACGTGTGAACGTGGTTGGTTGGGTGTAAACGGTGGCTTGGTGTAAACGGTGCTGCTGCTGCCGCTCTTCTGCTTGCTGCTGCTGTTTGCTGCTGCCGCTGGTTGCCGCTTTTGTAGCTGCTGCTTTGCTACTTGTTGCGCTTGTTGCGGCTTGGTGCTGCTGCTGCTGTTGCTGACGACGCCGCTGCTGCTTGCTGCTTGCTGCTGCTGCTTGCTGCTTGCTGCTTGCTGCCGGTGGTGCTGCTGCTGCTGCGGCTTGGTGCGGCGCTGCTGCTGCGTGGTGCTGCTGGCTGGCTGCTGGTTGGCGGTTGCTGCTGGCTGCTGGCTGCAGGCGGCTGCTGCTGCTGCTGCTGCTGCTGCTGGCTGCTGCTTGCTGCATAGGACTTGTACTTCACCTTACCCCTATTTCTAACCTAATGCATGCATAAGCGGGTGGTAAATTTACCCCCCAGGCTTGCTATAACCATACACCGGCTATTTCCTCAAGACACTCTATTGCTGATACCTGTTGCCAGTGCTTATCCTACACTACGGACGCCCTAGTGTATGCACAGTCCTTGTGATGCTTACCCCTCGTTCCGGCTCAAGGCATACATAAGCGGGGGGTAAATTTACCTGCCCGATTTGCCGATCACGCATCTTCGTGCCTGCCAACGAGCGCACCCGGGTTGTTCCAATGTACCCTTCCCAGTCATTGATGTCACATTTACATTCTTTAGCGCAAAGTATGTACATAGCAACCTTCCTCCCAAAACCTGTAATCACTACTACATGCTTTGCCGACTCCCCCTGGCCTCAAGTTTTGTGCAATGCTGTAAGAGCTGCGTAAATACAGGCGTCTTTGAGGTGTACTCAATAATCAAACCCCTCCAGGGGCCAACCTGTGCCTGTGCCTGAATCAATTTCTTGCATCCCCTACACTTTCCCAGGCCGATGCTTGCCAACTTGCCAACTAAATTAATCGACCCCTCCTCCAGAGGCCAACCCCCCTGAATAATGTTCACTGCCTGGTTTTGAATGTTGTGGCTGCTTTCCTGCTTGGCTGGCCCTTTCCTGCCTGTTTCTTTCTGTGTGTATCTGTGTGTGGTGGCTACTTTCCTGCCTGGTTTTTGTGGGGCTGGTGGCGCGTCCCCCTACACTTTCCCAGGCCTTC